>LR812523.1:28355741-28818044 GCA_903798195.1 Danio kyathit
ACCCAGAGGAAACCTATGCAACACGGAGAGAACATGCAAACTCCACACAGAAATGCCAACTGGCCCAGCCGGGGCTTGAACCAGCGAAATTCTTACTGTGAGGTGACAATGTTACCCACTGAGCCATCGTGTCGCCCAGTAAAAAATTAAAATATAAATATATATATATTAAATGTTGACATTTTTTATATATATATTTCATATTGTGAAAAATGTGTATCATCTTAAGTGTCTTTTCTCATATAGAACATAGATTAAAAAAAAGATATTTCCCGTGAGCATAATTGTAATTGGTGAATGGTTTGAAATATGGACCTAAAAATGTTAAGGGTAAAAACATTTAAAAAAAGTATACTGAACATAAAGAAAATGTACTTTACTAAATACATATTTTTAAAAATATTTTGGAGTCTAACATAGCTATAAACAACCCAGGCTCATTTTTAATACATACCCCTGTATACATTTCTGGACATTGTGAAATACATCCCAGGAGGTACGTTTTTTTGCAGTTTTTGTTTTATGTTTTTTTTTAGATCTCAAAAATCTCTCGCGAGTGCCAGTTGCGCCTGCTGTTCTTGTGTAAATCCACCAGAGGCTGCTGTTGACTTACTGACTGAGCAACCGGCCAGCCAATCACCACTATCCACCCCCTTCCCTAAACCCAACCAATAGTGTTTTCTAAAGCACCAATTGACCCGCCCACAGCCTTACTTAAACCAACCGATAGTGTTTTCAAAAACACCAATTGACCCGCCCACAGCCTTCCATGAACCCAACCGATAGTGTTTTCAAAAGCACCGATTGACCCGCCCACAGCCTTCCATGAAGCCAGCCAATAGTGTTTTCAAAAGCACCAATTGACCCGCCCACAGCCTTCCATGAACCCAACTGATAGTGTTTTCAAAAGCACCATTTGACCTGCCCACCGCCTTCCCTAAACCCAACTGATAGTGTTTTCAAAAGCCCTGATTGACCCGCCTACCGCCTTCCCTAAACCCACCCGATAGTGTTTTCAAAAGCACTGACTGACCCACCCACCACCTTCCCTAAACCCAGCCGATAGTGTTTTCAAAAGCACCAATTGACCCGCCTACCGCCTTCCCTAAACCCACCCGATAGTGTTTTCAAAAGCACCGACTGACCCACCCACCACCTTCCCTAAACCCAGCCGATAGTGTTTTCAAAAGCACCGATTGACCCGCCCTCTGCCTTCCCTAAACTCAACCGATAGTGTTTTTAAAAGCACCAATTGACCCACGCACACCCTTTCCTAAACCCAACCGATCGTGTTTTCAAAAGCACCAATTGACCCGGCTACCGCCATCCCTAAACCCAACTAATAGTGTTTTCAAAAGTACTAATTGACCCGCCCACCCCCTTCCCTAAACCCAACCGATAGTGTTTTTAAAAGCACTGATTGACCCACCAACCCCCTATCCTTAACCCAACCGATAGTGTTTGCAAAAGCACCAATTGACTCGCCCACTGCCTTCCCTAAACCCAACCGATAGTGTTTTCAAAAGCACCGATTGACCCGCCCACCGCCTTCCCTAAACCCAACCGATAGTGTTTTCAAAAGCACTGATTGACCCACCAACCCCCTTCCCTTAACCCAACCGATAGTGTTTTCAAAAGCACAGATTGACCCGCCCACTGCCTTTCCAAAACCCAACTGATAGTGTTTTCAAAAGCACCGATTGACCCACCAACCCCCTTCCCTTAACCCAACCGATAGTGTTTTCAAAAGCACAGATTGACCCGCCCACCGCCTTTCCAAAACCCAACTGATAGTGTTTTCAAAAGCACCGATTGACCCGCCCACCTCCTTCCCTAAACCCAACTGATAGTGTTTTCAAAAGCACGATTATCCCACCCACCGCGTCCTAAACTCAACCAATAGTGTTTTCAAAAGCACGATTATCCCACCCACCGCGTCCTAAACTCAACCAATAGTGTTTTCAAAAGCACCGATTGACCCGGCCACCGCCTTCCCTAAACCGAACCGATAGTGTTTTCAAAAGCACCGATTGACTCGCCCACCGCCTTCCCTAAACCCAACCGATAGTGTTTTCAAAAGCACGATTATCCCGCCCACCGCGTCCTAAACCCAATCAATAGTGTTTTCAAAAGCACCGATTGACCCGGCCACCGCCTTCCCTAAACCGAACCCATAGTGTTTTCAAAAGCACCGATTGACTCGCCCACCGCCTTCCCTAAACCCAACCAATAGTGTTTTCAAAAGCACTGATTGACCCACCCACCGCCTTCCCTAAACCCAACTGATAGTGTTTTCAAAAGCACAGATTGACCCACCCACCGCCTTCCCTAAACCCAACCAATAGTGTTTTCAAAGCAATCCAGAAAAAAAAAAGCCCTCGTGGCAGCCTGATTTTTACCACCTTTTCAGATTTTACCACTTTCACCCTTTTATTTACTTTATTTTATTTTTAGTCTTTTGATTTTGTTTTATCTTCTTTCTGGGACCGTACTTCGCCAGACTCGAACCGTGGTCAACGCCTCTCTGCATTTCAAGTTCGCTGGCGTACACTGCAAGCTACTGGGCAAACTGGTAACAGCAGAAAAGCCATCCACATGGAGATAAGCGGTCCGCTAGTAGCGTGAAAAGAAACAGAAGCTATTGGCTGTGTCATACCGCCCCCTAACGTTTGTTTTAAAAATGAAATGCAGCCATACGTAGCTCTGGCTACATAATTTGCACTCTTCAGAAATGTATACAGGGGTACGTTTTCACAATAAGCCTGTGTTGCTATAAAATCAAATATGTCTGACCAAGTTTTGTTTAAAATACAAGATGTCACAAAAATGAGGCTACCGTGAGATTTTGTTTAGTTTTCTACAGAAAAAATAGCCTGCAGGTTATAGCCAAATCAATAAATGTTTTATGCATTCTCTTCTCAAAAATCCATGACTGCATGCCAAAATACCAATTCAAAGCATGCACTAAACATGGAACTATTACAGACAGACTTCCTGACTATATGTGATTTCTCAGAAACATTGATAATAAAATACTAATTTGTAATTTGAAACTTGACACATTTTCTCATTGATGGAAGGTTTTAAAACAAACATTTCCATGGTAGCACGATGACCAATTCAAAATGGTTTTCACATGTCTCTTTCTTTCTTTTTCTCTTTCTTTCTTTAAGCCTTCAAATAATATCCAATTTAGGATGATTGCTAAAATATTTAGCTGCGGAAAGCCAATAAAAAACTAATGGTCACTTAAGGGGTTAAATATTATGTAAAGTTGCTTTACTAAGTGGTAATCATAAACTCTTGTTAGTGACACTGGTGGCCATTAGGTGAACTGCAGCTTACTTATTATATATTACGTACAAGAGACTGAACGATTCATTACCCTCATATACTGAAGGTAACATTCTTTTTATATCCTTTGATTATGAATAGAAAAGTTGGAAAAACATTTGGAGTGACTTTTATACTTTTAATGAACATCTAGATGCTGTTTTTTGCTTGACATTGACATAACCATACATTATTCATGTGGTATGGAACAGAATCGGGGCTCTCAGGAGTGGAATATGCCTGTACTGTAAGATACATCCTTTTGAATTCCCCAGCAAAAACAGCCTTAACCTAAAAATCTCTCTGCACGCTTTTAAAGACAACAAAAGAAAGCTGTTCACACATTGCTAATTAAAAAGAGATTATTATATAAAAACATAGCATCTTTAATATGATTTAAAAAGCTGATTGCGTCAGAATTCACCAACCAGAAGAAAATGTTCATGTCAGATCAGATAGAAATAGCTCATCAATTTATAAACTGCCATTTTCCATTTTCATCTTTTGCAGAGCTGTTAGCTGTGCATATTAAGCTGGGACATGAGAGAGTGCTTCATCAGAAAAAAATGGTAATTATCATGCATAATTACATGCAATTCTCTATGAGTATGGCCTCCTTTAGGAAACACACACACACACACGCGCGCACACACATAAACCAGATGCAATCTCTTCAGGTCCACTGTTCTGCTTTACAGCCCACCATCTCACATCTGCGCTAACACATTACTCTACACTGATCCAAGAACAGCTGACAAAGAGAAAAATGTATCAGGTCCCTCCCACTGAGAGAGGTGAGTCATCATGAGGAAACCCCTCAGAAGATGATCAAACACACTCTCAAACACACAGGCCTGCATACATCCAAACGCTACTGCTGCTGCTGCGTCTGCTTCTGATACACCCCATTTTGGATAAAAGAAATCTCTCCATCTTAAAGATGAATTTTTAGTTAGTTTGTCATGTGTATTTAAACATTTTGGAGGTCATTTGATAATCCCAATGACCTCATGATCAAACATGTCTCTGTTTTTTCACATTACTGAAATGTTCTACTGTCCCATTCTATTGGTGATCAAATGACAAAATCTACAGTGACAGTAAAGACATTAATAATGTAAGAAAAGACATGCTTGTACACTCACCGGCCACTTTATTAGGTACAACTGTCCAACTGCTCGTTAATGCAAATTCCTTATTAGCCAATCACGTGGCAGCTCAATGCATTTAGGCATGTAGACATGGTCAAGACAATCTTTTGCAGTTCAAATCAAACATCAGAATAGGGAAGAAAGGTGATTGAAGTGACTTTGTGGTTGTTGGTGCCAGACGTCTGAGTATATGAGAAACTGCTGATCTACTGGGATTTTCACATACAACCATCTCTAGGGTTTACAAAGAATGGTCCGAAAAAAAGAGAATATAACCAGTGAGCGGAAGCTCTGTGGGTGCAAATGCCTTGTTGATGCCAGAGGTCAGAGGATGATGGCCAGAATGATTCCAGCTGATAGAAAGGCAACAGTAACTCAAAAAACCCTATTACAACCGAGGTATGCATAAGAGCATCTTTGAATGCACAACACATCCAGGCAACAATTCACACAGGATCATCAAAATTGGACAACAGAAGTTTGGAAAAACGTTGCCTGATCTGATGAGTCTCGATTTCTGCTGTGACATTTGGATGGTAGGGTCAGAATTTGGCATCAACAACATAAAAGCATGGATCCATCCTGCCTTGTATCAACGGTTCAGGCTGGTGGTGTTGGTGTAATAGTGTGGGGGATATTTTCTTGGCACACTTTGGGCCTATTAGTACCAATTGAGCATCGTGTCAACGCTACAGCCTACCTGAGTATTGTTGCTGATGATGTCTATCCCTTTATGACCACAGTGTACCCATTTTCTGATGGCTACTTCCAGAAGCATAACGCACCATGTCATAAAGCGTAAATCATCTCAGACTGGTTTCTTGAACATGACAATGAGTTCACTGTACTCAAATGGCTTCCTATGTCACCAGATCTCAATCCAATAGAGCACTTTAATCCTAGCTCTCTGATTCACTCATGGTCACCCACTGAAGCTAACAGGGGTGCACCTGGTCAGTACTTGGATAGGAGACCACATGGGAAAGCTAGGTTGTTGCCAGAAGTGGTGTTAATGAAGCCAGCAGGGAGCACTCAACCTGCAGTCTGTGTGGGTCCTAACACCCCAGTATAGCGAAGGGGACTCTATACTGCTCAGTGAGCGCCGTATTTCGGATGAGACGTTAAACCGAGGTCCTGAATCTCTGTGGTTGTTAAAAAATCCCAGGATGTCTTTCGAAAAAAGTAGAGGGTTTAACCCCAGCATCCTGGCCAAATTTGCCCACTGGCCTCTGTCCATGATGGCCTTCTAACAATCCCCATATGATAATTTGCTTCATCACTCTGTCTTCTCTCCACCAATCAGCTGGTGTGTGGTGTGCGGTCTGACGCAATATGGCTGCCATCGCGTCATCCAGGTGGATGCTGCACACTGGTGGTGGATGAGGAGATTCCCCCAAAAATGTGTAAAGCACTTTGAGTGTCCAGGAAAATGCTATACATATTCATTCATTCATTTTCTTTTTGGCTTAGTCCCTTTATTAATCCGGGGTTGCCACAGCGTAATGAACCGCCAACTTATCCAGCACACGTTTTACGCAGCGGATGCCCTTCCATCACTGGGAAACATCCATAGACGCCCATTCACACTCATACGCTACGGACAATTTAACCTAGCCAATTCACCGGTACCGCATGTCTTTGGACTGTGGGGGAAACCAGAGCACCCGGAGGAAACCCACGTGAACGCAGGGAGAACATGCAAACTCCACACAGAAACGCCAACTGACCCAGCCGAGGCTCAAACCAGCGACCTTCTTGCTGTGAGGCGACAGCACTACCTACTGCGCCACTGCATCGCCTGCTATATATATGTCAGGAATTATTATTATTATTATTATTATTATTATTATTATTATTATTATTATTATTATTATTATTATTATGTGGTGGAACGGGAGATTCACATCATAGATGTGCAGCCGACAAATCTGCAGCAACTGCGTGATGCTATCATGTCAATTTGGACCAAAATCTCTAAGGAATGTTTCCAGTACCTTGTTGAATCTATGGCAAGAAGGATTAAGGCAGTTCTGAAGGCAAAAGGGGGTCCAACCTGGTACTAGTAAGGTGCACCCAATAAAGTGGTCGGTTAGTGTATACAATGGTTTTCTTTTAGACTTTCTTACTCATTAAACAATCCCCAAAAAAGATCTAGCAGTTTCCAAATAACCATATTAATGAGTGAGCCATTTAACCAAGCAGTTCCTTCAAATGCATGGATTTGTTCACAAACCTCAGCTGTCCATTCAACTGAAAACATGCTGTCCAATCAGGTAGTGTCTAGGCGGGTAGCTTTTGTGCATGAATTTACTGCTGAAATTGATTTTGTGTAGACATCTATAATGACCTACAACATCGGTTCTCAAAACCTGGTCCTGGCGTGCTGCTGCTCTGCATATTTTGCATGTTTCTCTTGTTTAACACACATGATTTAGATGTGGGCGGCATTACTGTGTGGAGTTTGCATGTTCTCTCCGTGTTCGCGTGGGTTTCCTCTGGGTGCTTGGGTTTCCCCCACAGTCCAAAGACATGCACTATACTGCTGCTCTACATAATTTGAAAACAACAAAATTGGTCATAGTGTGTGAATGTGAGAGTGTATAGGTGTTTCCCAGTACTGGGTTGCAGCTAGAAGGGCATCCGCTGCGTAAAATATATGCTGGAATAGTTGGTGGTTCATTTCGCTGTGGTGACCCCTGATAAATATGGGACTAAGCCAAAGGAAAATGAATGAATGATTTAGATGTGAAAGTGCGTCAATACGGAACTGTGTTTAGATCAACATGTTCCCTACAAAGTGTTCACTGCTCTCTACCCCTTGCACATGGAAAATTGGCTGAATTTACTTTGTTTACTTTTATAGTTTAACTGTTTTATTTACAGGGTCATTTAACCGTAATCATCACATCTGCAAGTCACATATCACAAGTTTTTATGGAATTTGAATTGAACACACTTCATTCGAATTGGAATCATGTCTGAATATACTGTGATGTCCACTTTGCAGGGGACTTGTGGTCGAATAAAACAAGCCTCTAAAGTGATAAGAAAAACATACGCCAGTACCAGGTTTGAAAACCACTTGTCTACAACAAACCTCAGAGATATTTGGTGATAACTGTGTTTTTTCATCTTTCTAATAATGCAAAATAAACTTGCACAGTTTACTTATGAACATGAAAGAACACAGCAGAGTATGATGGAAGAGGACCAGCGTTCATTTCTGTTCTGATAGATGCAAAACTACACTTTACAGAACACTGTGGATTTGTGCTGGAATCAAGAATTTGTGCTTTGTACATTTGTCACCTTTAAACCAGACCTACAAGTTCAGACATCAAAGTTTAAATACTGTTTGACATGGACTCTTCAACAATATGTCCCTTCTTGGTAGTAAACTAAGAGTAGCTGGTCTTTTCTACTTCTGGAGGTAGTCAAAAGCGGACAAGCTTAAAACTTGAATTAAGAATAGTCCACTTGTTAATGTATCAACAAAAAAAGTATCTTATTATAAGGTCTTTTGCTGTTTTAAAAAACAGATTAAGGCATCTCAGTAGGTAGGATGTAATCTGGGGTTTTTTTAGGCAGTTTTTTTCCAGCTTTTGGATGCTGTTTATGCCAAAAATTAATTTTCTGTTGTTTATTACTCCCCCTCATGTCGTTCCAATCCCCTGAGACCTTTGTTCATTTACGGAATACAAATTAAGATATCTTAGATGAAATTTAAGAGCTCCTTCATCCTTTATAGACAGCAAGGGTCCAGAGATGTCCAAAAAAGGGACCAAAAACATTGTCAAAGCATTCCATGTGCCTTTAATAATCATACAAGCTCCAAGTAAACTTTTGTAAGCCAAAAAATGTATAAACAAAAATGTCTTTGTCAATGTCAATTGATGCTGATTCTAATGGCAAGATGTTGTACTGTCTGTAATAAACACTCACCCTCATGCACTCTGACATGGGAGAGAAGATGTAGATGAATGTTTCGACAATGTTTTTAATTCCTTTCTGGACATCTTGGGACCAATGCTTTCTATGGCGGATAAGGGAGCTCGTGTATTTCATCTAAAATATCCTAATTTATGTTCCAAAGATGAGCAAAGCTCTCAGGGGATTGGAACAACATGAGGGTGAGTAATTAATACAAATCAATTTAGTCATCAAGAAGTCTCAATAGTTAGCACTGTCGCCTCACAGCAAAAAGGTCTCTAGTTTGAGTTCCAGCTGGGCCAGAAGGCATTTCTGTGTGGAGTTTGCATGTTCTCCCCGTGTTCGAGTGGGTTTCCTCTGAGTGCTTCGGCTTCCTCCACAAGTCCGAAGACTATAGGTGAATTGGATGAACTAAATTGCCTGTAGTGTATGAGTGTGAATGAGATATTTTGCAGTGCTGGGTTGCAGTTAGAAGGGTATTCGCCGCATAAAACATATGTCAGAATAATTGGTGGTTCATTCCACTGTGGTGACCCCTGATAAATCAGGGACTAAGCTGAAGAATAGAAGGATTTACAGTTAATCTTTGTTAGGGCTGAACAGTATATCGTTTCAGCATCGATTTCGCAATGTGCACATCCACAATAGTCACATCGCGGGATCTGCAATGCAGAATCAGGATTATAGTTGAGTAGGAGTTAAAAACACACATGATTGTCGAGTAATTGCAAAGTTTAACCATAAAAACAAAGTATAAGTTGCATGTGTTTTAAGACCAGTGACTGTATACGCCATAAGTCTTAAACTCGATTCCTGGAGGGCCGCAGCTCTGCACAGTTTTGCTCCAACCCTAATCAAACACACCTGATCCAACTAATCGAGGTGGTCAAGACTACTAGAGACTATTAAGCAGGTGTGAGTTGGAGGTGGTTGGAGCTAAACTATGCAGAACTGCGGCCCCCCAGGGATTGAGTTTGAGACCATTGATATACGCATCAAGCCATTCAGGCACAGGTAACTTCAAGAAAGAGTAATACAGTATGAAATGAAGATTATACGGTGTTATTTATTCATTCATTCATTTTCTTTTCGGCTTATTGCCTTTATTAATCCGGGGTCGCTACAGCGGTATGAACTGCCAAGTTATTTATTTTACATTGAATTATTCTATTTATGCACCTGAATGATAGAAGACTGCTAAACTCTTATAGAAAAACCAAAGCATTTATTTAATTTGTAACTTTATTTTACTGTATTTATCATTACATTTTATGCAGATGTGCTCCACTACAAAATCATCCTATTTTCATCCAAAATTATTCTAAAAATATTTATTATTTGCAAATAGAGCTATTCATTTCATCTGTTAAAATGATACTCAATATCGTATATGTATTGCAGAAAAATAAAATATTGCAATGTCAGTTTTTTCCAATATTGTGCAGCCCTAATCTTAGTTTTAGTGTAATTTCAGAAAAAAAAAATCTACATTTTGTAGCTTTACAGTCAAACTGCCTAACATACTTGCCGGCTGATGTCTGTTGTTGCTGGTGCAGACATTTACATGCTGCATGTTCACTGTAAAAAAAGCCCTGCATGATAAGTTCAAGACTCTTACATCATAAAATAATGTGCAAACTACTCCCCTACTGTTTGCAAAAAGATGCCTGCTGTTTCCAGTCACACAAACACCATCCAAACATTTAAAAAAAACTACAGAAAATGCTACGCTCTTGAAAATAAAGGTTACTCATTGGCATTCCCTGTAGAACATTTAACATCTGTAGAATCTTTTAATTCAACAGAAGATTCTTTATATTTATAAAATGTTCTTTAGATTATCAAAATGTTCTTAATCATTGTTAAAAATCATTTTCTCGGTAACCAAAATGTTTTTTTTATTCTATGGCATTGCTGCTAAAACTTCATTTTTAGAAGCTTTATTTTTGAGAGTGTAAGTGATGAGGGCTGAGTATTTGTGCAGCTGCGGTTCACGGAAGGTGATCCACCATTTGAAATGATTTTAAATGAGTGCCTGGAGCCTCCTGTATTAGTGAGAGAAGCTGACCTTGAGCTTCAGGAAGAGCAGGTAATGAGTGATAAAACACTCAGCTCAGGTAAAGTGAGAGAGAGCAGAGCACTTTCCCCACTGATGCAGTCAATTTGTTTTGGGTTCATTAAACTGAAGGCATTCATCAAATAAGTTCTTTTTACTTTCTGAATCCGCACAAGAGAGCATGTCTAAATGCTGCTTATTTTGTGACCCGACCTCACTCTTATTTCCATCTCCCCCTTCAGACAGCCTGTCTGGTCCATCTATTTAGAAAGGGAGTTTTTAGACATTCAGGCTGTATAAAAAAAAAAACACTGGGGTTCATAAAAGCCTCGTGAAATGGCTCGACAAGCACAGTGTTATATCATATCTTCTATTGAAACATTATCTGCATAGGACATCAGTGACATTTGACAGAATGTTTTTAAAAGAAGATAAAAATGTGTTAGAGTAAACTTCATGGTTTCCGCTACATTCATACTTCCATGGCGGGGCGCCACACCAAAATTCATCCCGCCAAGGCTACATAACAGCTTCTCATTCAAAAACATTCAGTCGTTTTTTGTTTTTTTTTAATAGTTATAATCGCACCAAAACGTATTAAAAGGTAAGTGAATTATAACAGCGCAAACTTTTCTATAATCGTAGGTCTGTGCGTTATTTGTTTAACCCTTCAAAGTGACATGCTGACTGACAGGTGCTAGATGCGTGAGGCCAGCAAACACGACGTAGTTTTCAGTTAAGATGAACACAGTTTCCATAATTATACTTTATAGCCTATGGCTCTGCATACAATGACTATCTTGCTGGAGTTTATAGCCGTTTCACTTTACTTCAGGACGCATTAATGCCGCTCTGTAGGTCTATTGGACGCAATTATAAATGTACCTAGCAAATCTAATAAAAGTTGGAGACATACTTGTCACATAAACGCACTTAATCGCACTTCAGCAGCGTTTATTCGAGTGCGCACAAGAAAATCTGCACTTGAGCAGAGTATATTTGAGGGCGTGCAAGAAGTTTTGTGAACGAACAGTGGAAATAGGCGCGCAAGCAAAGAGATTCGCATGCTCGTATTACACAAATGCGATCTCGACTTGTAATACTGCGCTCATGACATTTCTCATTGAAATAACGCCATTATTGCCATAAGTAGTTAATAGATCTGTGTCTACCAGTCCTGTCGCCACAGCTGGAAAAAATCCTAGAGGAAACACTGAACTTCACTTCTAGTTGATCATTTGGTATCAGAAGTGGCTTATATGAAAGGTAAAGGCCTCTAGATTACGCTTATTTTACCAAAATAAAATATGATCATGCCTTGAGTTTTGAATGTAACCCCAAATCATGATTACTCCTTCACCAAACTTGACTGATTTCTGTGAGAATCTTGGCTCCATGTGGGTTCCAATAGGTCTTCTGCAGTTTTTGTGATGATTGGGATGCAGCTCAACAGATGATTCATCAGAAAAATTTACCTTCTGCCACTTTTCCAAATGATCAACTAGAAGTCAAGTTATTATTTGTTGCTCTTACAGCTGGGATTGATGACAAGACTTTTCTGAGGTAGTGTTTAATGGCATCTGTTTGCTACATGACTCAAGGTTAGCTTGAAGAATACATTTGCAAAATAGCTATTTCACGAGTTCGCACTTACAGAAGTTTAAGAATTAAAGCATATTTGGCGTGCTGTCTAGGGAGAGGGCTCTGAGCTCGGGGAAGACGCCCCCAACTCGTGTTATTCCCCGTATCAGGGAACAGAGAGGAGTTGGGGTTCGAGCGAAGTGTCTAGCCCGGCCCCAGAACGCTCCCCCCGGGTAAATAAAGTTTAAGAAGTGAGGTGTTGGGGTGGTGGAGGGATGCTAAAGTCGTGAGATGATGCAGGTAGGACAATTTTGGTATTTATAGGGGTTTGGTCAAATACTGATTGGATAAAATAAAAATACATTATCTGTTGGATATATCCAATATGCTCACACAAAATACTAGTATACTGCCAACTAAAAAATTAAAGGGTTAGTTCACCCAAAAATGAAAATTCGGTTATTAATTACTCGCCTTCATATTGTTTTAATCCCCTGAGACCTTCGTTCAGCTTCAGAACACGAATTAAGACATTTTAGATGAAATCCGAGAGATCACTCATCCTCCATAGACAGAAACAGTTACAAGATGTTTTAAGGAAACAAAAATTCTGTCAAGACATTCTGTAACTGTAATCATGAAGCTCCAAGAACAATTTTGTGCACCAAAAAAACTGTATAAACGACTTTGTTTGCCGATGTCTTATCAGGGTGTGCGTTTACTACATGCATTGTTATATGATGCTTGTGTTGCACTGATGACTCTAATGGTAGTACCCTGATGAGAAAGAGAAAATATAGATGAAAAAAGTCCTATTTACAGATTTGTTGGCTCTCAAAAGTGTTCTTGGTGCTTCATATGATTACAGTTTAACCACTGAAGTCACATGGAATGTTTTGACAATATATCTGGTTCCTTTTCTGGGTAATTATTAGCAGTATTTTCATTTTTGGGTTAACTAACCCTTTAAACATTTAAAAACAAACATTTACACATGACACTGTTAATACAAAAATTATTAATTCAATTTTTTATTGCATTGACTTATAATGTCCTAATATTTGACATCTGATTGTAGTGGCTGATATAACTTCTGATTTATTTCTCACAGTGAAAATGAAATGTCAAGCACTTTCCATTATGGGATACAGTATTCAGGCCAGGCCAGGGAGCTCTGTTGTATAACGCACATTTTGGCAAATGTATTACAGCCCATCCGGGATTTCTATGCTTAGAGAAAATGTGCATTCTGTATACTGCAGATACAGTGAGAACTGTAGGTTATTCGGAATAGCCTCAGTTTAAATGAGTAATTCACCATTGGCAGGATGGACTTTTATTAAAACCTGCTGTCCATTATGTAGAAAGACAAAACATATTTTAATATGTGCTGCTTTGCTACAGAAAAGGGTTGAAGCTTTCCCGTTTGCATAGGAAATCTTCAATGACTATAATGTACTGGGCTTGGTCTTAATTGTCTGTGAGCAAGGATACAAATATATAAAAAGTATGATTTGTTGTTTTTATAAAAGCCCATAAGAGCTGTCAAAAGTATATAATGTAAAACGCCACTTGACAAATCTTTTGAGTAAAAAATATAGTGCATTTAAATACAAGAATCAATTATATCAATTATTGTTTTGTGTGTCTACAGAACATGACCCATTGCCCACATGAAAAAATACTATAGTAGTTTATAGTAAATACTGTAAGGTTTTTCATACATATAGTAAAGTGTATCATACTGTGTACTCTCACCAGCGACTTTATTAGGTACACCTGTCCAACTGCTCGTTAATGCAGATTTCTAATCAGCCAATCACATGGCAGCAACTCAATGCATTTAGGCATGTAGACACGGTCAAAACGATCTGCTGCATTTCAAACTGAGCATCAGAATGGGGAAGAAAAGTGATTTAAGTGACTTTGAATGTGGCATCGATGTTGGTGCCAGACAGGCTGGTCTGAGTATTTCAGAAACTGCTGATTTACTGGGATTTTCACACACAACCATCTCTTGGGTATACAGAGAATGGTCTGAAAAAGAAAAAATATCCAGTGAGCGGCAGTTCTGTGGGTGCAAATGCCTTGTTGATGCCAGAGGTCATAGGAGAATGGACAGACTGGTTCCAGCTGATAAAAAGGCAACAGAAACTCAAACAACCACTTGTTACAACCGAGGTATGCAGAAGAGCATCTCTGAACGCACAACACATCGAACGTTGAGGCGGATTGGCTACAGCAGCAGAAGACCACACCAGGTGCCACTCCTGTGAGATGAGAACAGGAAACTGAGGCTACAATTTGCACAGGCTCGTCAAAATTGGACAATAGAAGATTGGAAAAACGTTTGCTGGTCTGATGAGTCTGAATTTCTGCTGCGACATTCGGAGTTAGAATTTGGCGTCAACAATATGAAAGCATGGATCCATCCTGCCTTGTATCAACGGTTCAGGCTGCTGGTGGTGGTCTAATGGTGTGGGGGATATTTTCTTGGCATGCTTTGGGGCCCATTAGTACCAATTTAACATTGTGTCAGTGCCACAGCCTACCTGAGTATTGTTGCTGACCATGTCCATTCCTTTATGACCACAGTGTACCAATATTATGATAGCTAGTTTCAGCAGGATAGTGTGCCATGTCATAAAGCACGAATCATCTCAAACTGCTTTCTTGAACATGACAATGAGTTCACTGTGCATTGTAGTATAATATATATATATATATATATATATATATATATATATATATATATATATATACAAGTGGAAAACCTAATACAGTATTGGGTTTGTTTATATTACTATTTTTGTAACTTTGGAATTACCACAACAGACTAATTCATGTACTTTACTATAGACCATTTTGAGTGATGTAAACAATACCAATGTATTTCCTGTATTACATTTTAAATTTTTATAGCTTCCGAGAATCCAAAAAAGTCCACATATTGATAATGTTATAGCGGTTTTAACGTGAAGATATGATTGAATTGCCTCTTGTTACAGTTATGAAATAATATCATAACAAGCAGGAAATGTTCAAGACCCAATGACATGACCACATTGAAATGGTCTATTGTATGATTCAAAAACCCTATGCTATAACATACTATACGATTTGTTTTTAATGTGTGTTGTATCTGCCGTTTCTGAAAAAAGTCATATTTTATCTAAACCACCATTAACAGAGGCATCTTTTTGTTTATGTTTGGGGCTGTTGACATGTTGCTAAGTTCACTTATTATAAGCAACACTTATTAAGCCTCTTGGGGTCTAAGTGATACGAATAAGAAAGTAAACAAAGTAGACAGTGCAGGTCGCAATAATTCAGCATATGGCTTGTTTATTTACAAAATAAAGCGTTTGGATTTTATTATATTATGTGCTTGATCGCATTTAATGTTTTTCTACAATGGAAAAAAAGATTCGTTGGATTTACTAATAGTTTTTTTTTAAGGTAAGTGGTTGTAAACAATTTATATGGGCTGAATTTAAACAAACAAATCAAATGGAGTAATGTTCAACTTAATTTGTTTGTTTAAATTCAACAATTTGCAATGAACTATTTTTTTCAAATAGAAAGATCTAGCAACACATTTCAAGCTAAGTCAAACCTCCTTTCCTGTGTTTTTGGACTAGGCTTACAAACAAGAGATACATATTTAAATACATTATTTAAAATAGTTTGTGTAATGTCACTATTTAATTCAGCTGTAGAATGCAGTTGTTGCTCCTGTTAATGACTGAACCGTGTGTGTACTGTACAGAGAAAGATGAAGCACTAAAAGGTGAAGTGACAAGCTGGATTTAGCTGCAGTGTGTATGTGGCCATTGCTCATTTACATGTTCTACTGAGATTACAACTATACAGAGATAGTCTTTAAGCAACTGCCCAGTCGTATTACTTTTGCATTTACATTTATGTTTTAGGCAGAAGCATTTAATTATTTCCAAAGGCATCTTAAAAATCAACTTTAAAAAATCCCAAAACATAGAGAGACACAAACAAGCTGAATAGGTTTGCAAATGAAATTAGGTCTCTGGAAAGGTTTTATTAAATAAATCAGGTGAGCCATCAGGGCTTATGGAGTGTGCACTCATTTTGTTAAAAGAGAATGGTGGAGATTAATGCTTTGATAAGTAATGAGTGAGCAACAACTGCGGAAATAACCAGAGCATATACTGTATAAAATATATAGAACCTTTTATTGTGCACATCAGGGCTGAACAATATAGTGTTTGAGCGTAAATATACACTCACCGGTCACTTTATTAGGGACACCTGTCCAACTGCTTGTTAATGCTAATTTCTAATCAGCCAATCGCATGGCAGCAAATTGACCCACAACCATCTATAGGGTTTAAAGAGAATGGTCCAGTGAGTGGCAGTTCTGTGGGCGCAAACGCCTTGTTGATCAGAGAAGGTCAGAGGAGAATGGCCAGACTGGTTCCAGCAAAGGCAACAGTAACTCAAATAACCTTAATACAACCGAGGTATGCAGAAGAGCGTCTCTGAATGCACAACACGTCAAACCTTGAGGCAGATGGGCTACAGCAGCAGAAGACCACACCGGGTGCCACTCCTGTCAGCTAAGAACAGGAAACTGAGGCTACAATTCACACAGGCTCACCAAAATTGCACAATATAAGATTGGAAAATCGTTGCCTGGTCTGATGAGTCTCAATTTCTACTGTGACATTTGGATGGTAGGGTCAGAATTTGGCATCAACAACATGAAAGCATGGATCCATCCTGCCTTGTATCAATGGTTCAGGCTGCTGGCGGTGGTGTAATGGTGTGGAGGATATTTTCTTGGTACACTTTGGACCCATTAATACCAATTGAGCAATTGTGTCAATGCAACAGCCTACCCGAGTATTGTTGCTGATGATGTCCATCCCTTTATGACCACAGTGTACTCATCTTCTGATGGCTACTTCCAGCAGGATAACGCGGCATGTCATAAAGTGTGAATCATCTCAGACTGGCGTCATGAACATGACAATGAGTTCACTGTACTCAAATGACCTCCACAGTCACCAGAAATCAATCCAATAGAGCACCTTTGGGATGTGGTGAAACGGGAGATTCACATCATGGATGTGCTGCCAACAAATTTGCAGCAACTGCGTGATGCTATCATGCCAATATGGACCAAAATCTCAATATTTCCAGTACCTTGTTGAATCTATGCCACGGAGAATTAAGGCAGTTCTGAAGGCAAAAGGGGGTCCAACCCAGTACTAGTAATGTGTACCTAATGAAGTGGCCGGTGAGTGAAGATGCTATTCAAATCATCTGGTGTAATTATATTCATATTGCAATATATATCGCAGCAAAACAAAATACTGCAATGTACTATTTTTTCAATATTGTGCAGCCCTAGTACACATGTAAAAAATAGGAGACTGAACATTATTTAAGGCTTTGATATAGTCATGGTGAACTTTTTTTTCATTCTTTGCTTTTTGCAAAAGTAAAAAGAGGTTGAACAGAACTTTGCAGCAATATACAGGAAACATCCAGGTTTTAGGTGTCCAGGTTTTAAAAACACATGCATATAGAAAAACTAACAAACTAATAAAATATCAATTTGGACAACACATGCACTAGGGCTGTACGATATATTGTTTCAGCATTGATATTGCAGTGTGCGCATCCGCAACAGGCACATCACAAAGATATCCTATGCTGAGTCTGAATTATAATTGAGCAGAAGCTACAGAATTATATTTAATCACTGTATTTCTATGGAATTTATATGATTTAAGCAAAAAAAATAATAATTTTGTTTTGTTTCTTGTCCAAATATCTAAATTTCAAAGCGAAAATTTGATTATTTCACTTTCCCCAATAGCAGATAATTTAGCTTTTAGGGAAAGAAAAAATCTCCTAATTTTGACTTATTTCTTCTAATGGTGAAAACAAAACAAAACTTTTATTTGCTCTAAGAATTTTTTGGCATTTGGACTTGAAACGAGACAAAAAAAGTAAGAAAAGCATTTTTTGCACTGTGGTTATTTAATTTCTGTACCTGAATACTGTTAAGACTCCCCAGAAAACTATCAAATAGTGCTATTCAAACTATCTTGTCAAACAGTATTCATATCGCAATACTTATCGCAGAAATATAAAATACCGCAATACCAGATTTTTCCAATATTGTGCAGCCCTAACACACACTCTCAAATTCTCCAAACACATGCAAATACAGAAACACACAGCATAGATCACAATGAAAAAAATGTGTAGGGGGAACCCAAAAAGTGACAGACTGCTTCCTGTTTAAAGTCAGGGTTATTTGCATGTTTTGTGAGAATCTGAGTGTGCATATATTGTTAAACTGATGAAGCTGCTTTCTCAATTTGTAAACGCTTTTCTTTTTGCATTTGTTTTCTTAACTTGCAGTCCATTTGAGCTCTCTCAGCCAATGTAGGCATAGGTAAAAATATATAGTGCACTCTTTTCACAACAAAATACTAAATAACTGAGGTGAGAAATAGGGCTGGGCAATAAAATTTGTATCGGTATTTATTGACCGAACACCATTATCAATAACGATAAAACAAGTTTGGTATGAAGTTTCGCTATGAATACAAGCCTTGGAAGCAATGCCAATAAGCTAAGGGTGTAAATTTGTCATTTTCAATGGAGGCGCGCTACTTGCTACGCGCACATGGGAGCGACACGCGCATGGTGTGTAATTTCCAGGTGCGCCTTGTTGAAAACATCTGAACTTATCCAAATGCCATGAGCACACCATGATTCATCAAAGTAGAACTAACCAATCTGCTGCACACTTTGTATAGAATATACACATTTTAGTAATAACGGCAGACTAATTACCTCAGACAAACACAGCGAATCCAAACACTGCAGTGCTTTTTACTTTTCTTCATAAACTTGCATCTGAGCTGCAGCAATGGTTTGTCCGTTTGTCATCCTCTAAGAAAATGGTTGATGGCCGCCTAACTACGAGAGATGCCAGGGAAGCGCAAACACAAAGCGCATTGAAAATGGGGAAGGAAATCAAACACTTGCGCTTGTCACTTCAGGTCAGAATAACAACACACGCAAAAATGAGTGCCGTATAGCAGCAGTGAGAAGATTGAAAATAAAAAGAATTTAAGGATGACGCCAGAGTGGCTTTTTGGTTTCTTTTATTGTGCATCCCAGCCACTAGCTCCCCATCTGAAAGGGTTTTTAGCATAGGGGCTAATGTAGTCATTCAACTTCACAATTTGTAATGTTGCAATATGTATTTGAATAATGATGGCTGGTTCCTTTACTTGAAAGCTCAGATTTGATTATCATAATTTGTGTTGTTTACAGAGTTTGAGGTTTACTGTATCATTATTATTCGCACCTTGTTGATCTACATTTACCATTGCACACACTTTGTAACAAGTTTAAGAGTCTCTTTAACACTTTTATTATGAAAAGATGAGATATTTTGAAAAAAAAATCCTAATATTCCTAAATGGATTGTTAAAAAATAATTATCGATAACGAATGATATGAAACATGATGTCATGATATTTTCTTTTTGCAATATTGCCTAGCCCTAGTGAGAAAACAGCAATAAAGAAAGCATCTAATCCTACTGATATTTCAGTTTGATTATAAAGTATTTTTCGGACTTTTCGGTATATGGATCTGACTATTTGAGACTAATGTTTAAATGAATCTCTGTTCTTTGGCACAGAACAAAAAAGGCTCTTGTGAGTGTGCACAAACATCACATCCTTTTCATTTTCAAAAAAATGTCTACTAGCTTTCATAGTCAACATAGAAGCTCTGGAAATCTCTTGTTTTTAAAGTTTTGGTACAATCTGTTCACACATTGGCCCATTAGTGTGACCATAACCTTAAAATAACTTGGTGAACTGTTGTACCAAATGCCTTGCCACAGTCCTAGCTGTCATCTTGGGCTTAAGACCTTATCGAATGTCAACCTGCATGATGATTTTTCAATTGTAAGCTGTAAAGGTCAAAACTGGACACTCAGCAGAGTTTTATATTACAAGATGTGTGTAATGTTAGAGGAGGCAGATTATCCCTGCAGACATCATCAGCACATGCCACTTCTCTGCAAAATGCAAGTTTTTTTATTGTCATTCTGCCAATAGGATGAAAAAAGAATGAGAAACGCACATATAATGTAATAGAAATATGGCAATGGCAGCTGGCCAAAGACGGCAAGCAATAAATACAATTTAGGAAATAAACAGCGGACAATAAACTCATGCTGACAGATGATTTCTTCTGCAGAATCTCAAAGAAAATTTGCAAAGAAAAGAAACAAAGCAAGCATCAGTACCAACAAACCAACCCTAGCTCAGGTGCTCTGAGGTCTAACAAACTCTTTGTCAGCAATAATTGTGAATATTTTGCACAAGCAGAGCTAGATTACAGCTGCATCTGAGACCGTGTTCCTGAAAATGGAAACCATCCTGCACAACTGGCCGTGAAACCTAGTTCTCCAAAATACAGAACTAATCAGTCCCTTTCAGCAGCAGGGGAGAATCTCCATGGCAAAAGAAATCATATTCTACTTGAGTTGTGAATGAGTTCACAGTTCTATATTGAATTCTGACCAAATATAGACTCTCAGCAGTGCAGAAAATCCTGTTTGGAAATTTCTGTGTGAAAAAACAAACATACATCGTGACTAGTATAGTCCAATTCACGAACAACTGACTCTTATCAGCCGGCTCTTTTCTGTGAATCAGGAACATAGAGCACAAACAGGGTAATCAGATTCAGGAGCAAATCTGATTAGCCAGTTCTCTTTAGTGAATCAAAACTAAACTGGGCAATCAGGGTAATGCGATTCACATTCTATTCAGTGCGTTGAAAACAAACCAGACAAACACACAGAATTGGATGATTCACAAATAAATGACTCTTACCAGCCACTTGTTTTAGGGTGTGTTCACACTTGGCATGTTTGGATTGAACTGCTGAATAAGTGTGAATGCTGCAATCTGAAACTTGGTATGCACCCAACAAACAGACTTAGACTGCTGAAAAGATGGATCTTGGTCCACTTCGTAACTAACTCTGGTGTTAGCCAACCAAACACATGTAAACGCACTAAAAATATCAACTCAGGCTTGCTGGAAAGCCTACATTTTTTGTAAAACCAAAAACATGTAGTTCAACATACGTTTGATTGCAGGTTTTAGGTGAAATGAATGCTACAGGGCAGTATGACGACAATAACTTTTGTTCCTTTTCACACTAATGATATTTACAGGGATGTATTAAGGACAATTTCCATGCAGTTCTTTGCACATCACCAAACACATATAAAAAAAACAACTTAACGGTGTTTATGATTTCCCAGCAAGCATTTTTTGTTTTTAAAAGATGTCTAATAGATGTTTAACATATGTCTAAACATAGTCGTCTTGGCTAAAACAAGCCACAATTTGGGCTGTCAGTGAAAATCTAATGGATGTCTAAGAATAGGCCAAAGCTAGACTAGTCATCAAATAAACAAAAATGAATGACTACACATATAAAGTCTGTCGAATCTGTCTGTTTGACCACTAGTCTAGTTTTGGGCTATTCTTAGCCTTCTATTAAGATTTTCTCTGACAACCCAAGTTTAGCCTTGTTTTACCCAAGCTGTCTACATGTAGATGTCTATTAGATGTCTATTAAACACACAAATGTTTGCTGGGGTAATCAAATTTAATTGCTTTAACAATCTTAGTTTGCTCAGCGGTTCTTTTTGTACAATTTTATATTTGTGATGCAGAATGCTCCGGATTGAGTCTGGTGAAGCACGGTTCCACAAAAAAGGTAAAAGCAATGTAAAATCAAGGTAAAACTACATGCAAATAATCCTCCTTAATGCGCTTTTTGCCTCTTTGCTTTGAAAACACTTTTGGTTGGGTTTAGAAAAGGGTGGTTTGTGACAAACAGTGATATGTTTGACAAACCCTGCCTTCTCATGGATCTGTACAAGAAGGACGTGTATCTGAAGCATGCAGCAAAACGCACCCTAAGTGACATATTTCAGATTCACAAAAAAGTAAACAGCACTCTCTAGAGGATTTGTCATCTGAACCATGCAACAAAAGCTAACCGTAGCAACGTAATTTACATTTCACAAAAATGAGCTTGGGTAGCAAAGATGACACAATGTCACAAGATGTGACCGTAAATAACAAAGAATGCTCAATCATATGTGTCTTTTCATCGTAGTTGTGATGTTGCCCATTACAATTCAATTTCTGTGCACAATGGAGAATATTCTTGGTGATCAGTCACACATTTTATAAGCTCTTCAAAACTGAAAAAGTACAGATAACTTTTTAGCCCAGAACACAACATTGTTTTGAATGCAAAATATATGTAAAGCTGTTTTATTTATTAGGGGCTTGGCCTTAAAATTGACAGTGTAAACGCTAAGCAGAACCAAGTCAAGTCACTTTTATTTCTATAGTGCTTTATACAATGCAAATTGTCAAAGGAGCTTTAGCAACACTGTAAAAAAAATCTGTTATTTTAAGTGCTGAGCGGGGTGCCCCAAAAAAACTAAATAGCGGCTGTTAAATTACAGACATCTGCTGTAAAATAACAGACAGTAAATTACAGAAATTTATAGGAAATTTAAATTTAAGGAAATTTCTGTAATTTAACGTAAATCTCTGTAATTTAAAGGCTGTTATTTTCTGTTATTTTGTTGCCGAAAAAACAGTAAAATAACAAAAAAAATTCACAGTACAGAAAACAGGCAACAATCTAAAATTCGGTAATGTTCAGTTCCACAGAATGCATCTAGTTAGTTCAATCATGATCCAGTTCAGTTTAATACAAATGTCTTTGTTGAAGGATGTGATTGACTGTAGGGCAGCTCTACTGACCCAAACTGAGCAGGCCAAAGGTGACAGTGGAAGGAATCAAAACTTCAATCAAAACTGACAAAAATGGAGAACAAAAAACATTTGGGAGAATCTGTGCTTAGTCAAGTTACTAATTCTCCTCTGGCCAAACAAATGAAGACAAGAAACCAGGATCAAATGTCTAACTTTTTGGTCATAATATCAATGGTCATAAACAAAGTAATTAAATGTTCCGTTTTTTATTAATCTATCAATTCTTTTACTCTGCTTAAAACAGGATATTATAGGAAACATTGACTACTGAGCTTGCGTGGCATTAAAACCAACAACAATGCAATAATCAACAAAGGGCAATTTTTCAGCTTTAAGTACATGAACGTATACATAAGAGGCGTGCGAGCCATATGATGGACTTTAATAGTGTACAAAAGAATTTCATTATAGTATTGCTGTTTTGCACATAAAGATCACAAGCATTTTCGATTCTCCTGTGTACACTTGTCCATTATTAGATTTGGTGGCAAAGGCTATCTGACCTTTGAAATGCTCATTGGGTGGAGATTATGAGCAGCTGAATGTCACGTGCACTGATGCCCTTAAACTTCACTTCAGATTACATCTGATCTTGCTGGTATTTTGGCCCTCTGTCTCTCTCTCACCACCACAGCTGCTCCATTGTGTTCTACTTATAGCATCTGTGTATCATCCGTCAGTGTGTCTTTACACGTCATCTGAAGAAGAGCATGGCATTAATGGAATAGGATTTCTAATCAGATACCTATTGTCATGTCTGACTGGGTTGGGGTTTTTGAAAATGTGTTCCATTTACCCAAACAAAGGCAGGCAGAGTTCACATCCCTGAGCTTAAAATGCATAAATGCACATGATGTGCTTGTCAACAAACAGCATTCAGATACTCTGTACTAGGACTGGGCGATAAATCGAAACGTAATCGAAATCAACATTTCGAACACTATAATCGATTGAATTTTTCGTGGTCGATGTTTTTCGATTACTTTCCCTACCGCATGTGTCACGTGACCACGCTCCGTTATGTTATTCCGCCAACATGTCGAGCATGGACAACTTAAACACTGAGACCACAAGAGCAGCTTGTACTAAAGAAAATTGCATATTTCTTCTACAAAAATTGTCAGCAAAAATAAATAAATCAAATAATCATTCATTAATCGTAATCGAGTTAAAATGTCCAATTAATCGAGATTTTGATTTTAGGCCAAATCACCCAGCCCTACTCTGTACTGCTTTCTTCTGAAATGTGTGTGTTAATGTGTTTAAGACCTTTTTTTTAATTACAATACAGCTGTGATCTAATTTTACAATTATTAGATATTGTTATTTATTTATCAAATAGTCAATAATAGTGTCCATTAAAGACAAAAATAGCTTTGTTTTTCAATTTATGTAGTCTATTTCTGCTGACTCTATTGTTATTGGTGATTTTATTTTTTATTTAATTAAGTATTGCAATTAGTAATTAGTGAGATAAAATGTTATTAAGAAATGTGAGATGCTAAACTGTAAAACAGTATTTTTTTTCAAAACTGTAATTAATAAGGACAATTATAAAAATAGTAACAATTTCTAAGTAAAATTTGTTTCCTTAATTTGTTTCCTTTTTTTAAGCTTTACGTTTTCTGCTTTTAAAGAGGGTCGATAGTTAATCATTAAATCAATATCAATATATTATTACTAATATGGGTGCAATTCATTCATTCATTCATTCATTCATTTTCCTTCGGCTTAGTCCTTTTATTCATCAGGGGTCACCACAGTGGAATGAACCGCCAACTTACCCAGCATATGTTTTACATAGCGGATGCCCTTCCCAGTACTGGGAAACATCCATACACACTCATTCACACACATACACTACAGCCAATTTAGTTTATTCAATTCTCCTATAGCGCATGTGTTTGGACTGGGGGGGAAACCGGAGCACCCGGAGGAAACCCACACGAACACGGGGAGAACATGCAAACTCCACACAGAAATGCCAACTGGCCCAACCGGGACTCGAACCAGCGACCTTCTTGCTATGAGGCGACATTGCCAACCACTGAGCCACTGTGTCACCACATGGTTGCAATTATTATATTAAAATAAATGCAAGAAGTCAGTGTTACAATCGCCCTTTGCTGGTTACTTAAGCTTTTCTTTTGTTTAGTTCAGTCATGTCAGGCATCATATGCATTCAAAAAGAAAATCTCTGTTTTTGTAAAAGACTATTCTAGTGCTAAATACATTTCAGTTATTTAAATATTTATTTTATTAATGCATTATTCAATTGATCGGTCAAGAACAGTCTGCAACCAAACTTTAATGAAACAGTACAAGATTATTAACCCAATAGGATGATGTGGAGATATTCGTTGTATTTTTTAAAAGATTTCAGTCTAGCTTATTTCTGATTGGAGGAATTGACTGTGTTATAGTTGCCCCTGGTTTTCCTTGCATAACGAATCGTTACTAAAACGAAAATGTGCAACAGTAACATCTATTTCCCCCCCAAAAACAATACAATAGTTACTTGACAGGATAGTGAGTAAAAGCACATGGTTAAGTACTAGTACAATATGTACTGTGAGAAAGGTAAAAGCCTATAGTCAACATGGGAAGCATTGCTAGTGAACTGAAAAAGATGCAAGTGGTTACATATGGTAGCTAATTAAAACCCCCAAATATGAAGCACATAAAACAGACACTATAGCTAAAGTAATAAATGTTTTCCACGGCAGGACTGTCAAGGCTCAGCAAGTTCCCACAGATACCGTCATCCCTCTTCTGGTCCCTAGATTACGCGCATCTGCAGCGCGACGGCCTGGTTCTGTCCATGGTGCTGGTTATAGCTGCATGCGCGAGAGAGATTTATTCACTCAGCCTGGAAACGGCTTCTGTTTCTTTCTCACTCTCAATGTCTGTGTGTGCGCACGTATGCATGTAAGCGTGTTTAGACATTGTATGAAAACGTCATGTTGTCCTTTGTGTCATTATAAGCGTTTTTGCTCAAAACCCTCGAGCGCGCGCACATAGACACATAGGCTACACACATCACGCATCTTCAGACCACACGCACACCCCCTCTTGCGCGACGCGTGTAGCGCTGTGCGGATCACACACACCATGGTGCGCCGAGCAGAGGCGCAAAATGGCTCACAAGCGCGATCAATACCTCACTGCACGGCAGAGGCAGAGGCGCGCATAGCCCGCATGCAACCCCGGCGCTCTTCCTGCTCACCCGTTCTGTTCCCACCGGCTATAGGTCATGCAGACACACTGCGGGAGGACGTTTTTTTTTTTTACCTTTCATCCAGTCCAGCACCTGCTTTGGGGACCATTTGCTGATGGGTTCCATGACCAGCGCCATGGCTGGTGTGCGTTGATTTCCCGGTTGAATTGTGTTTGGTGCGCGCGGACCATCCGAGCCCAGAGAAACCGATCAGAACCGCCGTTTGCCTAGATCACACATGTGATTCCGTTACACTGGCGGCAGCGCGCGCGCGGCAGGAGCCGAGCTGTTGGATACATCCTCGCGGAGGACTGCGACGGTGATGAGAGATCCACGCGCGCGACTCTGCCGCCCCCCCTCCAGCTCTCTCTCTCTCTCTCTCTCTCTCTCTCTCTCTCTCTCTCTCTCCTCTCCTCTCTCTCTCTCTCTCTCTCTCTCTCTCTCTCTCCCCAAGTGTGCACCTGCTTCTCCAGTCTACCGAGTGGAGATGCAGGGGGAAAATGTGTCTCTCGCCCCCCTCCCTTCGGCGCTCGCAACGCTGCAGTATCACATGGGTCAGCGGTTCCGTGAGCGTGGGGACTGTTCGGTGACACTACCGATAAACGCTGAACAGCTCCACTGGGTCCGATACTGAGCGCGAGAAGCAACCGAGCAGCTACTTGGTATGCGTGCTTGTCTGCGTCTCTCTCTCTCTCTCTCTCTCTCTCTCTTTCTGGGTTGGACCGCTTCGGGTCTGCTGTACGAGCTCGCTCCTGTGTCCGCGTCTGGAAAATTTCTGCGCGCCCGTTCGCTTACGTCACCGCAGCCCAATATCACTCGTGTAGAAGAAGTCGGAGAGTCTGTGCGTGCTGAACCAATAGCTGAGCAGCGGTGTGAGGTAACTTCAACCGACCGAGCCAGGAAAACCGGGTCACCCGATAAAACAGACCGAGAAGAACACCAGTCTGATCTGATCAAATGATCGGAAAGACGCAGACAGAGAGAGAGAGACGACAGACTGGGGTGCTGAAGTTCTGCTTGTGGAGCAGAGAGGGGAAATCCCTGCACCATCTTTGTCTTCATGTTGGTTTTGCCTCTTAATGTGCATTTAATGAGTCATCAAGTGGTGTATCCAAATGAAAAGTGCTAAAACACGTTGGGTCTTGAATTCCCTTAAATGTTAATGTCAAGCACAATCACGCACGGTTTTCAAGAACTGTACATGGACAAGGTCACTCCTTGTTAAGCTTTTACACGTCTTATTTATGTGACTTTTAAAAACATTTTGCGTTAATGCCATTTCACTGTGTGTACACTATTAAAAGTAAGGTTCTTTATTAGCATCAGTGTTTCCATGAAGAACATTTAACGTCAGTAGAACCTTCCCAGCAAGCATTTTTTGCTTTTAAAAGATGTCTAATAGACATCTAATGGACGTCTAAACGTAGTCGTCTTAGCTGAAACAAAGCTAAATATGGGCTGTCAGTGAAAATCTAATAGATGTCTAAGAATAGGCAAAAACTAGACTAGTCATCAAACAGACAGAAATGAATGACTACACATAAAGTCTGTCGAATCTGTCTATTTAGTCTAGTTTTGGGCTATTCTAAGACTTCTGTTATATTTTCACTGACAGCCCAAGTTTAGCCTTGTTTTAGCCAAGCTGCCTACGTTTAGATGTCTATTATATGTTTATTAAACACACAATTGTTTGCTGGGTTTCACAAAAGAGTCTTTACAGTGGGAAAAGGTTATTAAAATGTTCTTTATGCTAAGAAAATTTGTTCTTTGGGGAGTCAAAAAGTTGGTCTTTGAATCAAATATTTTTGGCACTGAGAGAACACCGTTAGAACATATTTTCAAGAGTGTATGCTTAATTGCAATTACCATATAAAAATATTAGTTTTAACGCAATTTAAAAAAAAAAAGACTTTACTACCTTTAACCACACTATACACTCAAAAACATTATCTTTGCCGCTCGTGCACACTACTTATATAAAATGAGCTGAATCAACACAATTCTTGAGGTTTGTTTTCAGACAACTTAATTGTTATATGTTCAATCCACTTAAGTTTGCAAAAATAAGTTAACTTAATTGATTTGTGTTGGGGCAGCACAGTGGCTCAGTGGTTAGCACTGTCACTTCACAGCAAGTGGGTCACTGGTTTGAGTCCCGGCTGGGCCAGTTGGCATTTCTGTGTGGAGTTTGCATGTTCTCCCCGTGTTCGTGTGGGTTTCCTACAGGTGCTTTGGTTTCCCCCAGTCCAAAGGCATGCGCTATAGGGCAATTACCAACTTAAGTCACACATGACGTCACACAGGTTCAACTGAGCGTACCGGTTTAAAAAAAAAAGTCCGGTTGCAATAGCAAACATGTCGTATTGTGCGGTAGGATGCCAAAATCGACGGCTTTGGCTAACAGCCATCATAAGAGCTGAATGGAGTGAGGACCTAATTAAAAATGCTGGACTCTGCAGTTCTCATTTCATATCAGGTAAGTTCACGCTATGCTGAATCATACACATTACTCGTTTTTGATTGCAACAATCATTTCAGCAAAACAGTTAAAAATGGTGAATTAAACTGCGGACACTGAATGTTTACAATTAAATGTAAAAATGTAAGTTCGCATACCCACCCATACTAGTGCAGTTCGCTGTCAGAATGCAGTTGTTTTGCTTGTTGATGATTACCCAGGCCTTGTACAGCTCCGTCTTCTTTCTTGTCTTTGGCTAGGCAGAACCTCGGTTTTTAGCACTACAAAGTTTTGAATCTGGTAATCATGGAACATTTTTTCTTGCACATGACCACACAGAACACAGTTGACTTGTAGACTTGTAGGCCTTTAACTTCCCTCTTGTAAAATCACTTGGAGCTTCAATGAGATTGTATATTTCGGGCTGGACGCTTGGCCATTTCGTCTTATCCAATATCCATTGGGAGGGTGCTATCGCAAATGGACCTGTCAGACGAATGCCGCTCACTTTAACGTTAATTTTGTTGATTAACTGGGCTTATCACTGGGTGACAAGCTGTTATATTACACTGAAAGCGTTATGTAAATAATATATACCGTATAATATGTAATCAATATAACTTACAGTATCTCTAATACAACAACAAACTCTGTACCGCATCGGATGTGTTTAAATGAGTGTGTATGTGTTTCGCAGTACTGAGTTGCAGCTGGAACAGACAAACTACATAACATTTCATTAATAGGCAGGTCTCAGAGACCTGTTTAGTGTAACTTGATCAGCTGATTAACTGAAATAATCTGATTTAAACACCCTAGTATACAAGTATTTTTGTTCATCTGATCACAAGTGGATGATGCTTAAAATGGGTATAAACAGGCTGCAAATGTTTTGAGTTTGTCCATTTATTTCGAATGTATTGCTTTTGTAGTGTAGTTAGTCAAATGTGTTCAAATAGCCACTAATGCACCTAATATTTTTCTATTGGCCAAATTCCTTTGCCATTTAAAAAAGCAGGTACCGTGTGATTAATCAAATGTGATTTTCATGCGCATTTTGTTAGTAAAGGAGGTTAGTCACATGCTTTCAGACAGAGCAGTATTTACTATGCGTGTCGTAACACCAAGGGCATAGATTCGCTCTTCACATTGGTGGGGACATACATCCCTAGAGCGCATGTACTGAACAACACAAATTCTGTTTCGAGCTTTTAAAAACATGAATAAAGTACATAATAAACACTTAATAATACAAACAACAATCTCATCCCATGCTGCAAAAGTCAGTTTACATGATTTTACTGCAGTCAGGCCTTGAGGAGATATGAATGTAGAGAAATTTAGAGAGCTGTGTGACGCAATTTAACAGTTTTATCCCGATTATTGTTTTTCATAATCATGGAGGTAAAAATCGAAACTGAATTTTAATTAATTGCACTGCCTTGGTTAGTAGTATTACGATGAACAAGTAGCGAACTTGTCTTGGTGCTTGTGTAGGTTAAGAGTTGAAGGAGCATTACTTGTATTTTGAAGTCGATTAAATTATTGGTAGTGACATTTCAGTTATTGGTGGGGACACGTCCCCTCCGTCCTTGCCAATTTTACACCCTTGCGTAATACACCGATAAGCTATGAAAAATCACGTTCAAAGTCAATTAAATCTAACAATAATGATATCAGAGGTGGCATGGTGGCTCAGTAGTTAGCACTATCGTCTCACAGCAAGAAGGTCGCTGGTTCGAGTGGAGTTTGCATGTTCTCCCCGTGTTGGCATGAGTTTCCTCTGGGTGCTCCGATTTCCCCCAGTCCAAAGACATGCGCTATGGGTGAATTGAATAACCTAAATTGGCAGTAGTGTGAATGTGTGTGAATGGGTGTTTCCTGGTACTGGGTTGCAGCTGGAAGGGCATCCACTGTGTAAAACATGCTGGATAAGTTGGTGGTTCATTCTGCTGTGGTGGCCCCTGATGAATAAAGGGACTAAGCTGAAGGAAAATGAATGATTAAATGAATGAATTGTGTTGGGACAACATGAAGGAATTATGTGGAGCATTTTTAGAATGGCTAATGTATTTTTGCTAGCATGAGCCTAGTATCTGTTAATCAATGAATTTAAAATAGGCAGCAATTACAGCCGACGGTTCATCTTCCAGCAGGACAATGACCCAAAGCACACCGCAAAAATATCGATGGAGTGGCTTCACAACAACTTGAGTCCTTGTCCTTGAGTGGCCCAGCCAGAGCCCAGACCTAAATCCTATTGAACATCTCTGGAGAGATCTGAAAATGGCTGTACACCGTCACTTCCCATCCAACCTGATAGAGTTTGAGAGGTACTGCAAAGAGGAATGGGCAAAATGTCCCAAAGACAGGTGTGCCAAGCTTGTGGCAACATATTTAAAAAGACTTGAGGCTGTAATTGCTGCCAAAGGTGCATCAACAAAGTATTGAGCAAAGGCTGTGAATACTTATGTACATGTGATTTTTCAGGTTTTTCTATTTTTAATAAATTTGCACCTATTTCAAAAGTCTTTTTTTCACACTGTCATTATGGGGTATTGTGTGTAGAATTTTGAGGAAATAAATTAATTTAATCCATTTTGGAATAAGGCTGTAACATAAAAAATGTGGAAAAAGTGAAGCTATGAATACTTTCCGGATGCACTGTATATTTCTCTTTCAAGAAATTCAAAACGTGGCACAAATATCTCAAAACATCTGCATTTATTTAAAACTTATTCATCATTATGTATCATTAACCCATCCACACATTTACATTCCTGTCCCACTACCCGCAGGACATCAAATATATGGCAAGGAACTAGAGTAAATGTTCTTCTAGCCTGGGCAGTGTCCAGGACTAGTGGAGAGAGAGAAGGAGAGAGAGCAGTCCATCTGGTATTATGGTTTGCCACATGGTGCCAGGCTAAAGAGCCCGTTTAGATGCACACAGAGCAGCTACAAGAGTGTGAAGTAGCCATGTTGGCACAGATCAGATTAGCGCACGCACACACACACACATACTAACACATTTACAGATCACAGTTAACAGTTAATCCTGTTGGTGATGCTGGGAGTTTAGCTCCTGTGTGTCGGTGCCAGGATATCAGCATGTACACACACACACACACACACACACACACACACACACACACACACACACACACACACACACACACACACACACGCACACACTTTATTACTCATGGTCCATTAACTGTCACGTCGGCACCTCCCTTGGTGTGACGTCTGAATGACGTCAAACAGTATGTCAGCATTTCTTCTTCAGTGAAGGCATTTGGGTTATATTTTTTTTCTCTTCACCACTACAATAAAACGCAATACTTAATAGATCATATTTAATGTAAATCGTGTATTTTGGCTGTAAACATCGATGAAACGGCTAATCATCGACGTCTCAGCTCTGACTGAAGGACAATGCCGTGGACATTATGACATAACCTTTCATATCATGACACTGGCCGCTGTTTCCAAAGCTTCCAGCAGAGGGCGCGCGCCTTCTGTTCTCTGTCACTTCACGATATGACCAGCAGGTGGCAGTATTTATTAGCAATCAATCACTAAACATATCTTTCAAATCACAAACGTACATCTTAATCATTATAACTAAATCATGGCACCATATATAGCACGAAGAACATAAGCTAATATGTTTTCAGTTCAGTCTCAAACACTTCATTACGATTCCAGGGGAAATTAAAGTTGCATTTAAGTAGCAGCACTAAAGGAGATAAACAACATTTGATTGGCTGTTTAGAAGGAAGTGGTAGCATTTATAAATGCCATTACACACACAGTTGCATGACTTTGGTTCCTCTTCTTCTGAATGTACCTTGTGCTATTAATGTTGATGGAAAGATGGAAGATTAATGGAGAGAAAGGAGGAGAGAGCTCTGTTGTAACTGGACTGGTTTCTGAGTCAGCATTTGGTCCCATTTGTCAATTTGTTTCATTTGGAAAGGATAAATTTAGAGAAATAGCATAAGTTAATTGTGTAATAATTATTTTTGCAAATATCCAACAATATTTAAGCTCCATAATTTGTTGCGTAATGAAAGAAATACAGAAGGAAAGTCCTTTCTTTAACAGGAAAAGTGACAGTAACGCTTACAATAAACAGCTTAATATTTACAATGAAACTGAAGTACCAGCAGTATTTAAGGTCTTAAAATAGAAATGTGAGGTTCATGATTTATATGAAATATTCAAAAAAGCATTAATTATTTGATCTGTAACATTGCCAAAACGTTCCTTTTGAGGCAGGACTATTTTTAGAGGTGGCTGGATGGATGAATAGATGTCTGCTGGTAGTACATTACCAACATCATTTCTGTGGGTCTCCTGGTTTTACACAGGGCTTCTTCACAGGTAAATGTCACATTGCTTGTGTGTCTAGATAGAGATCAAGTTTAAAGATTTGACTTGCTTTCGAAACAATTAAAGTGCCCCTATTATGGGTTTTTGAAAATGAGCTTCCATGCAGTGTGTAACACAGCTCTGAGTGAATGAAAACATCCAGCTGAGGTTTAAATCTGAAAGTGCGGCGTGTTTAAAACTTTCGATTCTTTAATGTAATAGTCGACTTAGAGTTGATTAAAAGAATCGTGTTAGGTTCAGATCTTTTGCCTGAATGTGTCGACGTCGATACGGTACATCACCAAATATGTAGTACCGGTTCTGGTAAAACATGAATGCGCTTTTTCCTTCAGACACTAGGAGTGCAGGAATCACGGGACTGATCATGATGCGAAGATGACAATCACTGACAGATGGAGATTCGGCTGTGGGGAACAAAAGGGTTCAAGTTCATTTTCACAAGAACACTACAGTATTGACCTTATTCTTCAATGTGGAAGTGCGCTCGTTTTTGCGATCGTTTTAGAACTTCCGATTCGGTCGCCTATAGGAGAAATGACTAGGAATAATAAACGGCAGAAAACGGTCAAACTACTTGCTCTACAAACAAGTGTTTGCATGACTATACAGACAAAGCAGAATAATATGATAAGAAAATATCAGTTTGCAACATCAAGCAGCAAAACGAGCTGTTTTTAATGTCTAAAAATTTATGGAAGTATATGAGAACAGAAGTCTCGACTCAAAAAGATTCAAATGGCTGCACCCGCTTGTACACGGAGAATAAGGTGAATAGCCAACCTAGTGCGGTGTTTGTTCCTGTCATTTTCTATTTTTGATACAATAACCTACACTGCAACATGGGATTTATTGGCTGTTTGCTATTAAAGAAAGGAGCAGCAAACACTATTATGTATGGGACTTTGTCAGTAACTGTTACAGTTCAAATGGACCAGTTTCTTCTTCCTCCGGGTCATAACATGTACAGTAAGTGTCAAAATTGTTTCCTCGTTTTCGGTAGTTTGCTAAATATGTATTTAATTGTGTGTTGTAACTTGTAATTGCTCCGCGTGGCTTGTAATCACTTATCTATTATAGATCAGTGCTTGTACTGTATCTCTCAGGTTAAATCCTAAAGGCTATTTCACATATTGTGTCCAAAACCACGTTGAAAACGCAACGCGTGCTTCTTCCTTTACTGATTTAAATGCGTTTCTGAACTAGGGATCCTCTGCCTTTGCTATGGCCACCATCAGCTGTTCCTCACATGCGCGGCGGTCAATTTTCAAAATAGTTCAACTTTTTCCACTGTGTGGATTAATACTGAATGCGTGTCGTTGTTATTACTTGGGGTTATAGTTAAGAGAAGAGTAATATGCTGGTGTTAAACTGTATTGCTTTATTGCATTCCTGCATTGGGCTCTCACGTACTGTGTGCTACTTTATAGCCAGGGTGGGCATTTCTCTCCGTCTCATGCTGAACACAGTCGACCAATCACAACAGACTAAGTCATTGGACTAATCAGCGCAGATTAGCCTCATGCAAAGGAGGGGTTTGGGAACAAATGAATCGCTGAACGAATCATATGGGAGTTGTTGGGATAATTAGGTAAAAATAAATGCAAATAATAAGACAGTGAAAGTGTTTTTTGACCTTGCATGCATATCAGCCTGCTGTTGGAGACCCACAAAACCAAAATATGACATTTTTTAATGCTTAACAGGGGCTCTTTAATACCTTTAATATGTTTTTAAAATTTTTACATAATTTGATAATTAGAAATTAAAGTTCTCAAGTAGGAAGTTACTAAAACTAAGTGTTTACTTATTAAATTGTAGTAATGTTTCATAATATTAGCTGTTATTACAGTATTATCAAATGATCAAATAAATGCAGCCTCCATAAAAGACATGCTGGCATGAGTCAATACTTTTCACTGGTAATCAACATTAGGCATGGGACGATAACTGTTTTCAAGGTATCTCGAGCTATATTTCAATGTTTTAAAAAAGCCAAAATGTTCTGCTATACCGTTTCTAAGGTATGTGGAAGATTTTTGTTTGTTTTTTAGCAAAACAGTGTCTCCAGCAGAAAATATATCCAAAGATGCAGTTTTTAAATCAGTAAGAAATCTGTGTTTTTGAAACAGCAGAAGTCAATGATTCATGTGAATTATATAGCCGGACATGTTTACTGCTCCAAAATATTTAAAACGTTTCTTAAAATAAAATATTTTGTGTTCAAAGAGGAAAAAAGTTTTTGCTTTTTACCCAGACATTTAAAAAGAACATATTCTAATCACAATACCGTGATATTTTTATCTTAGGAAATCATACAGTCAGAATATTATACCGGCCCATGCCTATTCAACATGCTATGAATGCTGTCAGCACTGAATGCAGCATAGAAGATTTTGTGTGTTTTACTCCGCTTCTGAGATTCGCAGCACAGGTGAGCTGAAGTGAGAAGTGGCTGGAGCTGAGCAAGTGCTCAAGTAACGCACAACATTACTGGATGAAGAATCCAGGTCCTCTGCCCGACTGGTTGTCTGCTCTTTGTCTGCTACAGTCAGGCTGGTGGGCACCAGTGTTGGCATGACGTCAGGACCCAGCAGCGATGAGCCACAGCACGCCATGTTTTGCATGTGCTGACAGAACACTTCCAGCATTTGGACCTCCAGATATCCATTCAGCATGGAGTTGGTCAGCCTTTTCTGCCAGTCAGGGCTGTGAGCGGACTCCATGACTAGATACTCCTCGTCTTGTTGGGTCACAACCTCCGCCTGTTGGCTTGGCTTCAGAGAGGGCTCCAGAGAGCTCAGGTCCTGAGATTGAAGCAGCGGCCCGTCATCCACCGTGTCAGGGTTATGAGGACTCCAGGGCTCCAGCCGGTCACCACCAAGCCGAAGATCCGGATAGTCCTTGTAGATGCTGGGACAGCACCAGGAGCAATACACCGACATGCCCAAGCGATCCTCCCTGTTACAGCTGTGAATGGGCATGGCTTTACTGGGAGCAGAGGCACGGCACTGTCCTGCCTTCTTCAGGCCTTCAGGTCTGCCAGCTGACAGAAAGAGAAAACGTGTCAGGCACCAGCTTCATCTTAACACGGCACATAAAATAGGCACATAAAACAGCGCGGAAACTTGAGGCAAAGCCCAGAGTCCAAAGCAGAGTCTTACTCTGTGGCTCACTTAATTAACTGAATGACTGAATGTCTCCATACAAATGCTGCTTTTGTGCAATTGACTTGGACCCTCACCTCAATGAGGAAGTGCTTGGAAAACTTTTTTTATATACACTGAATTTCAAACACACCCTTTAGTATTATCATAGCTTCAAGCAACTCATCCTAATGCATAAAATGCTCTTTGCATCACTCATTTTCATTTTAAATGATTGATTCTGATTGGCTAATGAACATTCTAAGGGATTTTCCTGAAGATTTTATCTTCAACTCATTTGGTTTTGATTGTGTCTGGAGCATAGACTATTAAAAAAAAAGACGGACAACACTTCTCTAATTCCTTCCACTTTATAAAAGTGTAACAAATCTGTCCCAGCATGGCCTGTCATCTTTTGTATGTAGATTCCAATTCTGCATAGTAGTGATTATAGGGCTGGGTGATTAATTGAAAAGTAGTCGAAATAAGGGTTGCATGGTTTACCGGTACTATGGTAGTATCGCGATACTATGGCTCCAAAATACTGCCAGTGCCACTGTGCTTTGTAAATGGTAGTATCATCATTAACGGTCTATCTACAATAGATAATGTTGCATGTGGAAAAGTCAATAAAATGCTCACACATTTGTGCAACAATAGACCATTTTGCTTGAATATTCTGTAGAATAGTGTAGAATTCACGCCTTTTATGGTAGCCTATTGCATGTTTTCTGATGCTTCAGTTCGTACACACATCTGAATCGGTTCATTTCTGTTCCTGTCAATATGATTTAGTAGCTACAACAACTGCAACAATCTCTTAAAAAGAACGACTGACAAAGTGACATTTTGAATTACTTTGGATTCTTACCTGATAAGACAAAAAAAAAAACAATAAATAAAAAACAGGAAGCATTGAAACCATTTTTGACCACTTCATATAGCCAAATTTTGTTGGGAAAATGCTCTTTTTGTAGCAAATTTCATTTGGTATAATTTGTATCTTTATTTTGGTGTATTTTTGTTGGTCAGTTAACTACAAAGTAAACAAAAAGAACTAATGGATTTAGGTGAAGTGATGTGCAAATACTTTTTTTCAATAATAAGGCATAGGCATGTGACGAGATCTTGGGCTACGAGTTGGTGAGTTGTGATGTTATAATGGAGCGTGAGGGTGAATTTAGCACTGAAGATTAGAGGCAGGATTGAATTAAAACCGCACATCAGGTGTTTTGCACACACCTGACAGGCTGGCCTCACAGGTGTGCATCACTCGTTTGGGGTGGGTGAGTGTGACGTAACCAATTTTGGATCACCGGAGTTCAGGAGTTGCCGCGTCCAGAAACAGAGGCTGCTACAACTGCAGCCACGCATTAACCACGGCTCAACATACGATGGAATAGCACTTTAGATATGCTTAAATCCATAATCGGCGTAAACACTAATTGAATTAAGACATGTGGAGTATTCCTATTTCAGTCGCATTATTGGAGTGCGGTACAGACATGTAAACACCGCAATCAAACTATTACCGTTGTGTCGGACTTATAGCTGCATTTTGCGACAAGATAAGCCATACACACTTAGCTGTTTGACACTTCTCTGCACCCATCGAGTCATTAAAAACCCACTGACACATCTCCACTGACACATCTAAAAACCAAAAAATGACACGATTACATGCATTTTTTTAAAAAAACTTTAATTTGTGGAAAGGAGTTCAATTCTCGTGTGAAATTGTACAGGGGAGAAGCCAGTCAGTAGAGTTTATAGCTAAATATTTAGCCGTGTTTGCATGTTCTTTATGGCACAATTCATTAAAATAAATGTAATTTAACATTCATTACAAGTTAAAAAAGCACCTGAATTGTTTTACATTTTGTGATCTTTCTTCAGTTGAATAAAAATCTATTCTCCATTCATATATTAGCAAATATTTTGCTAATATTTAAAATTATATATAAACACTATTTTTTCTATTTGTATATTAGCATATATATATATACACACACAGTTGAAGTCAGAGTTATAAGCCCCCCTGAATTTTTTTTCTTTTTTAAATATTTCCTGAATGATGTTTAACAGAGCAAGGTAATTTTCACAGTATGTCTGATAATATTTTTTCTTCTGGAGAAAGTCTTATTTGTTTTATTTCGGCTAGAACAAAAGCAGTAATTAATTTTTTTAAACACCATTTTAAGGACAAAATTATTAGCCCCTTAAGCTATTTTTTTCGATAGTCTACAGTACAAACCATCATTATACAATAACTTAATCACCTAATTAGACTATCCTGCCTAGTTAACCTAATAAACCTAGTTAAGCCTTTAAATGTCACTTTAAGCTGTATAGAAGTGTCTTGAAAAATATGCTCTGTTAAGGCTGATTTATACTTTTGCAGCCACATCTTATCTCTGGTCAAGTAGGACGATGGACCCATTCTTGAGCCTTAATTTGCACTACATTGACAATGATTGGAAGCTGCGCTGAGATGCCTTGAGGTGGCATATTTTCCATTACATTAAAATTATTACTTACATGAAAATATTTGTTTACAGAAGGTGCAAGAAATGCACTGTATATTATTAATAATATATTATTTACAGGATATACAAGAGTTATTTTATTTAGAATTAATTTTGTTTCCAAGAGTGCAAGTTATTTTAACTTTTTTTATAAGAAAGATTGACTGTTCATTTTAGACAATGGGTGTTTTAATTTCAGTTGTTCAACATTGATGTTCATTAAATAATCATAGATAATAGATAGTGTGTGTTTCCTTCAATTATTTTAAAATCAAGTAATGCACTCTTCATTCTAACATCTCTCACTTGTAATATGTGAGCATATTTGCTGTACAAAACTTGTCAGTGAACTATGAGGGCAAAAAATTAAATAAATAATCATTCATTAATCTTAATCGAGTTAAAACGTTCAATTAATTGAGATTTTGATTAGGCCAAATTATCCAGCCACAGACGCAATCGCAAGCATGCAATCGTGACACTACAGCCTGTTTTTATAGCATCAGATCAGCAAACATAAGAAGAACACCTGAACTTACATCAGTGTATGTTGGAGTGCTGGTCTAAAGGCATTCAGTGCATCTGACAATTGAATATTTCCCTACTATATGTGATAGTGTGTCTTTTTTCATTTTCAATTCATAGTACTCTCAAAACACAAGGTGTGAAGTACGCAGATGACCTATAATTTCCACTGAGAGTCTGAAGTGTGCATGCAGAGGTATCTTTAATATCCCATGAGGCCACAGGAGAGGATGGAAGTGAAGCTATGCTGGTAGTACACAACATGGCAGATAGTGGGTAATGCATCTGAATTCAATTCAACGTATATTCATACTATATTGAACATACTTTAACAATCATGATGTTCAAATTCAATAGTACATTGAGTACTCTGACAGTATGCATTTTCAGATCAAGCATTTAATTAGCTGGATGAGGAATGTGTAATTAGTGTTTAATTAAACACTAATTTAATTTTAAGTAGTGAAGTGATTCTCAAAAGACAGCATATTGTATAACGGTGCATTTTGTTGCATCCCTGCAACAATAAATGGATGATCATTAAAGATTGTGTGTACTGGTTTACAATTTAACCTCAGTGTGTGAGCACATGTCTATTAAAACACACACTATGAGTCCAGTTTTCCTGACCTTTAACTATAGATATAAAACACCTATTTTGTAAGATAATGTTTCCTTTAAACACCTACAGAGACTACTGGTAGGCTACACTACAGGCACGTGCAGAGGTGGGGGCTTTGGGTGCTTGAGCCCCTGCCCTTTTTTTCTCCTGGAGAGAAAGTGACCTTTATTCCTGGGGATAATAATTATTTTTTAATACTACTAATAATATAATATATGTTAATGCATGTTCTATTTAAGTACCGCTTTCCCTGTCAAACAATAAAAAAAAACGAAACTTTAAAGTATCTTGGTTTTAGTCTATCGCTCCAAGCGAGCCTCGAACCGACGATTTGGAAAGAAAAGCCACATGCGAGGCGAATGCTCTAACGAAGACTCTATTTACATTATTACTCTCGCCTCAAAAGTAAGGTGTCAACAGTGGAGTAACGTCTATCAGCGCCTATGCCTGCATCCACATTGCACGCGGACTGCATCTGGCCAATGTAATGGAGAAACGACAGCTGGATAGTGAAAATATTGTCCTCTTGTTTTTGCAGTCACACAAAATATATAATGTCAATTGAAGCTATAAAACAAGTACATATAGGCTAGCTATGGAAGTCAGTGGCCTACATTCTTCAAAATATTTTATTTTGTTCAACAGAAAAAAAAATCAAACAAATATAATAGATTGAAAAGGGATAGTTCACCCAAACATTTAAATTTACTCACCCTCAAGTGGTTCCACTTCTTTGTTTCTTTATTTTGTTGAACACTAATGAATAAAAGATTAAAAAAAGATATTTTAAAGAAAGCTATAAACTTGAAATCATTGACTTCCAGACTAGGAAAAACAAATACCATGAAAGTCAATGGTTACAGGTTTCCCGCTTTCTTCAAAATAGCCTATTACTTTGTGTGTTCAACAGAAGAAAAAAAAAAGTCAAATGGGTTTGGAACAAGTAAAAGGTTAGTAAATGGTGACAGAATTTTCAGTTTTGAATTAACTATTCTTTTAAGGGTGAGTATATGGTGAATTTAGGGTAAAATCTCCTTAATAATCTCATTATAATATATTTTATTTATTAAAGTACAATTTTTATTATTATTTAATAAAAAAGTGCCTTTTTTCCATTTGAGCCCCTGCCCCTTAAAAGGTCTCTGCACGTCCCTGCTACACTACCTGACAAAAGTCTTGTCATCTATCCAAGATTTAGAAACAGCGAATAATAACTTGACTTTTAGTGAATCATTTGGTTTCAGATGTGGCTTATACGAAAGGCAAAGGCCTCTAGATTACGCTTATTTTACCAATATAAAATATGATCATGCCATGATCTTTAATTATTTAATTAGGGCGGTAAGGTCTGACTTTGCTTAGACAAAAGTCTTGTCACTTACCAGAAGTAATGTACAGTATAGAATATAAACTGGTGCAGTGAGAAAAAAATGAATATTGTGTATGACTCCCATGAGCTTGGAGGACTGCATCCATACATCTCTGCAATGACTCAAATAACTTATTAATAAGGTCATCTGGAATGGCAAAGAAAGCGTTCTTGCAGGACTCCCAGAGTTCATCAAGATTCTTTGGATTCATCTTCAATGCCTTCTTCTTCATCTTACCCCAGACATGCTCAATAATGTCCATTACTGGTAACTGGGCTGGCCAATCCTGGAGCACCTTGACCTTTTTTGCTTTTAGGAACTTTGATGTGGAGGCTGAGAAGGAGCGCTATCCTGATGAACAATTTGCCCTCTCCTGTGGTTTGTAATGTAATGGGCAGCACAAATGTTTTGATACCTCAGGCTGTTGATGTTGCTATTCACATTGCAGATCTCTCGCACGCCCCCATACTGAATGCAACCCTAAACTACGATTTTTCCTTTACCAAACTTGACTGATTTCTGTGAGAATCTTGGGTCCATGTGGGTTCCAATAGGTCTTCTGCAGTATTAGTGATGATTGGGATGCAGCTCAACAGATGATTCATCGGAAAAATCTACCTTCTGCCACTTTTCCAAATGATCAACTAGAAGTTATTATTTGTTGCTCTTGCTCTGGGATCAACGACAAGACTTTTGTCAGGTATTGTGGATTTGCTGGATTCAGACCACTGACTAAATATTTCCTGCATAACCTGCTGGGACATTTATTTTCATTATTATTATTTAAAATACAGATCAGAGCAAACTATTTCCCACTATTTAAAAAGCAGACCCCAGCAAACATGTCCTTCAGGGGGATCAAACATTAATTAGGGGGTCAACCCCCACCACCAAAATTGGCACACTGGTTAATTGCAAAACTCTGCTGGACAGTGGGCCTCCAGGAAAGAGTTTGGTAACCCTTTTTCTAAGGTGTGCAATTATTTCCAGTGAAATGAACAGCTGAAGTAGTTTCATATATAAGCACACTAATACTTTACAGACAAAGCACTTGCAAACTGAACACTCTGTTAGTGCTGCTTTTCTTTCGCAACTTAAAAGCACATGTGCATGGTTCATGAGGGTTGCCAATCAGAGACAGTTGTGCTTGTGCCATGGTGGATTCACTATTTACATGGTGGAATTTGCAACTGCAAGAACAAAACTCCTCTCCAGAGAGCAAACTAATCTGCTCATGCTCCAGGTTCTGAAAATGATAACTGCATTGGGATGAAACTAGCCTCCCCTCACCTAGTCACCTAGTAAGTGTACGATAGGGCCCTTTGTGTTACCCTTGTCTGTGTCTGTCAGTCTCTTTGCAGATTAAACATGCTGAATCATCAATTCATGGGTTGTAAAAATGTTTCAGATTTGATCTGCTGTACTGCATCTGTTGGTGTGGAGTAAATTAGCATTTAAACCTGAAGTATACCGTTTTTACATGTACACGAGGGTAGTGTGCAATAAGCTTGACACCAGAGTAGTGCACATACCTCACACATTTTTATAACAGCACGAACAATATATTGTTTCACTACTTAGTTTGTCCACAAAGTGTCACTGAGCTTAGCCAATGTTTCACAGTCAGGAAAAAAAATGAAACACTATATACTGAAGACAACAAAAACAATAGATGCCCACATTAGGCAAGGCAAGTTTATTTATATAGCACACTTCAAACAAAGTGGCAATTCAAAATGCTTTACATAAACAAGAATAAAAGGACAAGTATAAAAAAATAAAAAATAAAAATGTGTTAAAACAGGTTATAAAAGAATGAAAAGAACAATAGTGCGATCTGTCGGACGTAGCACAGTGCTCATTCAGTAAAGGCACAGCTAAACAGATGTGTTTTCAGTCTTGATTTAAATGTGCCTAATGTTGGAGCACATCTGATCATTTCTGGAAGCTGATTGCAGCAGCGAGGGGCATAGTAGCTGAAAGCCGATTCACCCTGCTTTGACTGAGCTCTTGGAATTTCTAGTTTATATGATCCTAAAGATCTGACTGATTTAGGTTTGTATTCAGTGAGCATATCTGTAATGTATTGAGGTCCTAGGCCAGAGCTATTCAATTAGTTTGTCATGGGGGCCGATTCATGAAAAACATCCCAAACGAAGGGCCGGAGAGATATGACTTGCTATATGAGTGATAACACAACAGCATTATAAGAGCCTATATGTTGTATTTTTGCTCCTTAAGACACCCACGTTGACTTTTTCTACATTAAAATGTTAATATATTGTATTTTGAAACTACATAATATCAGTGCATTGTACAATCTTTTTTTTTTTTACAAACATCACAGCAAAAGCAGTGCATTGCTGAAGTAGGCTTCTTTTACATTCAGACACATTCATATGTTATTTTTTGTTTTTTGAACTGCATAACAATTAGGGATGCAACAATTATAGATTTTGGTTGTACGATTATACGTATAGTCTGAAGAATAATCATGGTTTCACGCCACGGTTATCATGTCTAAAGTAAATTCAAGCTGTACTGTATATTAGGTAAGCTATTTAGATGAACTGTTGTTGTTATCTGCGTTCATGCATACATAATCATCTTAATAATATTTCATCTAACACATCTTTTGTTTACACTGCACTAAAAAAGGCTCACTCTCATGTTTTCTCTCTCATGCATGTCATATATTCTTACATTAGAAACAACAAACTTGCAAGGGGAAAAGACATGATATGGGAACGGCCGCTGCTATAGTTAATCCGGTGTGAGTGCGTATTAGCCTCAGTGTACATACTTGGAACTTTAAACTAGAGCACAATTGGCGACTTGGCATAACTTTGTTAAATTGCAACAGCTTCGTTTTGTTCCATGCAACAGAAATGCGGCTTTACGATTAATTGTGACAATTTAAAGCGCAGTTAATAGTGAAATCGGCTAATCGTTGCATCCGTATTGACGATATCAATGCATAGTACAAAAGGCCTTTTCTACAAACATATCCAAATGTTTTCGGCTGCTCGCGCCACTCCCTTAATGTCAGGTGACTCGCGCTTTGCGCAGCTTCTGCAGCTCATGCCGTATTTAACAGACGCACGTCACTTCATAACTATAGCGGCCGTTTTTTGACTGAACTTAATTTATTTTTGATGTCTTGGTCACACTATTTGGAGGGCCGGAATAAATTGCCTCGGGGGCCGGGTTCGGCCCACGGGCCGCCAATTGAATAGCCCTGTCCTAGGCCATTTACTGATTTATAGACAAGTAATAATACTTGAAAATCTATTCTGAATGTAACTGGGAGCCAGTGTAAAGACCTGAGGACAGGTGTGATGTGCTCTGATTTCCTGCTTCTGGTCAGAATCCTGGCCGCAGCGTTCTGGATGAGCTGCAACTGTCTGACTTTCTTTTTGGGAAGGCCCGTGAGGAGGCCGTTACAGTAATCCACCCTGCTGCTGATAAAAGCATGAACAAGTTTCTCTAAGTCTTCACTGGAAACAAAGCATCAGATTCTTGCAATGTTTTTGAGATGATAGTATGCTGATTTACTAACTCCTTTCACATGACTATTGAAACTCAGATCTGACTCCAGAGTCACACCAAGATTCTTGACCTTATTTTTTGTTGTTTGACCTTTAGAGACAAGGTACGCATTCACCTTGAGAACCTCATCTCTGTTCCCAAACACAATGACTTCAGTTTTCTCTTTGTTTAACTGAAGAAAGTTCTGGCACATCCAATTGTTCATTTCATCAATGCATTGGCAGAGGGTGTCAATTTGGCTCAGAGGGAGCATATTAAGGTTGAACAGGAGAGGTGCCAGAATTGAGCCTTGTGGGACTCCACATGTCATGGGTGTCCACCTCGACCTATGATCACCTATACTGACATAGTAACCTCTCCCTTCAAGATAAGATCTGAACCATTTGAGGACCGTCCCAGACAGCCCAACCCAGTTTTCCAGCCTATCCCGAAGTATGCTGTGATCGACAGTGTCAAATGCAGCACTGAGATCGAGCAATACCAGCACTGTTAGTTTGCCTGAATCTGTATTTAGGCGGATATCATTGATTATCTTTATAAGATTATCTTATAACATTAGCTTTGTTTCCATCCACTTATTTTTGTGCATTCTGGATTATCACATAAACTTTTAATAAACTTATGCACATAACTGAGTAGGATTCACTTTTTATTTGATAAGAAAAAATGTGCACAAACTTTTTTTTTTTCACAAATTTTTTACAGAATAAATTCCAGTATCAGCAATAAAAAAAAATGATGTGATTTTTGTTATAGGGGATCATGTGATGATGATGATAATAATGGGTTTAATTGACAGCTTTAATGGACAAACCAGTAAACAGACCTCATTGTAAAACACCTGAAATGTTGTTTAGGTCATTCAATGCCTTTTCCAAAATCTGCCATAACAGTGGTTCAGTATTATTATTATATTATTACCTCCAGAACTGTCTTGAGCGTCTGCACCCCCAAAGAGCAGTCTTTCACCTCCAAAAGCCACCATGCATTCAATTTGGCAAGTAAGAAAAAGACTCATGCAGCTTCTACTGCAGCAAATTTTGTTTTTCTTTTTGATATTTGGCACCAGTTTTTCAGAAAGTGGCGATTTTGTTCTCTTTGATTCATTGGATGGAAACGCTGCATTACTCACAAATCTTTTATGAGATATTCCACATTGGTTCATAAATTTAATTCGCATATTTAGATACCTATTGACTTGTGTGATGAAATTTATACAATTTCATTTTAAACGAGTACAAAAAGGCAATCTAATTGATCATCATTTTTGAAGAGAAAATGTGCAGATGCTTTCTTGTGTTTGACTTTCTAGTGTGCATGTGTTGAGCACCTATGCATGCACAGTTGCAAACACACTAAAAAATAGACTGTTTGGAATGCAGTGGGTTTGACTGCGCATAACTTGCGCATTAAAAATAAAAAGTTTACTCTGGGCTTTAATATGTCTTTCAGTCTGTAATAATTGCATTAACGTCTGCATTTGTCTGCAAATCAGTGAATCAGTCCTCTGTCACTATCTCTGAATTGACCTGTTGTACTAGCATTGGAGTATGAGATGTGGTAGAAAATAATGCTGCACAGTAGAACATTTGAAGACGCATGTGACAAAAGTGTAATAACTATAATATATATATAGAATAGTTGTCTCTGGTCCAATGAATAGCATCTTGATCATAGGTATGCATTATTTTCTGATCATTCAATGGCATGTTGTTAATTAATCCTTACATAAACAGCTGAAGCACTTTACATTTAGTGTTTTGTAGATAAATTCAAATGATGAATTTGCATAATTGATGAAAAAATTGTAATTTTTGGGTGAACTATACTGCATTATTACTGTATATTGCTCTGCTCAATTTAACACTTGCATATGTGGCTTTACAGTCGGTTGGCTTTAATTCTCAGCAGCATTGCACTTCCTTCCTCAATTTTATTTTTACATGTATTTGCTGCTCCTGGGCGACATTCACAGTTTATAATTGATACAGTTTCATTTTTTAAATAGTTAATTTGCTTCAACTAGCAACAAACATCCTAATGCAATCAGTTAGATCATAACTTTAAAAAATATTCTCATCTTAATAATACTGAAGTTTACATTCTCTCACCTCTCACAGGTCGGGGTGTCAGAGCTGGTCTGGCAGTGGCGTTTGTTGCGTCAGGACAGGTCACAGAAGGAGTTGAGCGTGCATGATTGTATCCGTCATGATTTGTGGCATCTTCTGTGCAGTTCAGAACATAAAGGGAAGCTTCTCCGAGCATGATAGTGACCTACACACACAAACACAGCTCAAGCTCCAGTGAATGAACGTGTCAGATGTTTTCTCAGAATAAAATACAAAAGCACAGTTTAATCAAAGTGAAGACGGCAAAATCAAACACTCAAGAAGCACTGAATGAAATCAAACGGAAATGAGGAATTTACCAGAATTGAATGAGTTATGGAAACTTTATACTCAAATGCACAGTGACTGCACTTCCTTAATAAATGAATGGCTTTCGTCAGATTAGTACGAATTACAAAAGACAAAAGTGATTCCAATTTAATCTTTGTAAAGAGATCAATCAATATACTTGCTTTCTTAGGCATATGACCATAGCATGTATTCTTGTTGCAATAATTGCTGAAGCTTTTATTACGATATACAGTTGAAGTCAGAATTATTAGCTCCCCTGAATTATTAGCCCCCCTGTTTATTTTTTTCCTTAATTTCTGTTTAACAGAGAGAAGATTTTCTCAACACATTTCTAAACATAATAGTTTTAATAACTCATCTCTAATAACTAATTTATTTTATCTTTGCCATGATGACAGTAAATAATATTTTACTAGATATTTTTCAAGACACTTCTATACTATACAGCTTAAAGTGACATTTAAAGGCTTAACTAGGTTAACTAGGCAGGTTAGGGTAATTAGGCAAGTTATTGTATAATGATGGTTTGTTCTGTAGACTATCGAAAAAATATATAGCTTAAAGGGGCTAATAATATTGACCTTAAAATGGTTTTTAAAAAATTAAAAACTGCTTTTATTCTAGTCGAAATAAAACAAATAAGAATTTCTCCAGAAGAAAAAATATTATCAGACATACTGTGAAAATTACCTTGCTCTGTTAAACATCATTTGGGAAATATTTTAAAAAGAAAAAAAATTCAAAGGGGGTTTAATAATTCTGATTTCAACTTTATATGTTATTATCAGAAAACTGACATAAGATGCATGGTTAATTTAACAGATCCATGTGAAGTTATGTTTGAAATGGCCTTTTAAAGAGACAGTTCACCCAAAAATGCCAATTCTGCCATCATTTACTCATTGTTTACTTGCTTCAAACCTTTATAAGTTTCTTTCTTCTGGTAAATACAAAAGAAAATACTTTGAAAAACCTGTAATCATTGACTTTGTACTTCCTACTATGGCAGTCAATGTTTACAGGACTTCAGCTTTCGTCAAAATATCTGCTTTTGTTTACAACAGAAAAAAGAAACTCATAAATGTTTGGAACCACCTGAGGATGAGTAATTAGTGAGAAAATTTATTTAGGTAAAGTTGGTTTTATATTCACACATTCAGACTTTCTCCTTAATAATATAATTTCAGAAAAGTATTATTTGCAAATTCTACATTGGGAAATCATTTTAACACTCAACGATTATCAAAGTACAACATTTGTTCCCCGTCGAATAAATAGTGATAATATTGTTTTCAAGTAATATTATGTGATTTCAGACCGAATACTTTAAAGTACCATAGTAAACAATATCGGGAGCAAGTCACAAGTTGACACTGAACGAATGTGCGAATATATATCCAACTTTACCTCCACAGCAAATTTTCATTTTTGGTTGAAGTTTCCCTTTAGGTCTTCAAGCATGTTGATGTGATGAACATAAATGCGAAACAACACCTCAATTTTGATTAGAGGCATTCTAAAAATGTATAATAACAAATAATTATTCACTGTATTACTGAATATTGTAATATATGTATAAGGGACTTACCGAATGCTTGTTTGTATGGCTGCACAAACAGAAATATGATGACTGAAAGTAATTCCCAGTAATGTCCAAAGTAAAGAATCACTTTGGGATAGTCCTTTCATCTATCAGTGTATTTCTGAGATGTTTTCTCTGGGCTTTTGTCTCTGGTCTGGGTAGCAACAGAGGAAGTAAGCAGTTATAGATCACACACACACACACCCAAACACATACACAGATTAGGCCTGTGCTGTTCGAGCAAAGCAGAAGTGAGAAAATCTTAAAGTCTGCTCTTCTCTATTATAGACATGCACTCACAGAGGCACATTTTGTGTTTCATTATATTAGCATGTTTTCCTAGAAATTGCTCATAACTTGATACATCTGCTCACCTGCTTCAAACAAAACAGTCAGCAGCAGTATTTAATGAAGTGACATAAAGATGCAGATGTGTTGTGGTGATTCAGCACATGCAGACACAGTTAGAAAGGAGCCTAAACGTTCATTTTCACATCTGCACTGCACGACAGAGCATCGTTTAGTGCAGAACAGGCTCACACAGGACTGTACGTTTTGAACATGTTGGGAGGGAAATTTTACAGGAAGATCCTCCGCTGGATTTACACCTCAGGATTTCGCGCGTAAAAGCAGAGCGGAGGTAAGATTGTGCCTCTTCTGTCGAGGCCTCAGACGCGCGCTGATTGGACGAGCGGAACATCAGTCTCAGCGCGACGCCGCCCCCACCCTCCCATTCAACCACTGGCTCTAATGTAGCCCTGTGTTTACTACAGAATTAGTGCATAGCGGACGACAGTCTCCTGAACTGTGAACTCCGAATCACAAAAGATAACCTGTTAGTTTTGCATAAAAGGAGAAAAATACCCCAAACTCAACATGCCCAAGAGAAAGGTATGTAGAAAAGCCGAGCGCGGCGAACGGCTACACTTTTGCCCTTACTAATCAGTCGAGAAATTAGGAAGCCCTCGAGACAATGTTTTTTTAATAAAAATCCTGGCGACTTCTTTAGCATCAGTGGGCAGATAAAAAATCGTTGTTAATTTGCCGATTTTTTCCTGGCGGATCGCGGTGTTTTTGTCGACGGTGGCACGTTTAGCAGGAGGGTTTTAGTGGAGCAGCGCTGTACTGAAGCTCGGCTTGATCTCATGCCCGTGGAACCGCAGCCATGCTGCCCTCTCTCTCTCTCTCCATCTCCAGCACAGCGCGACGGCAAAACCGACGATTATAAGCGCAATCGTGCCTCTGCCGCCGTCGAACGGGGATTAAAAAATAGCTGGATAACTCTATTTTTCGTATTGGGGACAAATTGGCGAAAAGGCAGCCGCGTTTTTAAACAATTTCAACGCATTTTCTTTGTTCGTGTTGGAAGAGGGGTGTCATGGCGCCTGCTTGCCGCCAGGTGGCAGCGCTGAGGCGGGATCATCGCGCCCCTCCTCCTTATTCAACTATGTGGAGCCCGTGTCGTGAAATGCCTTCTTGAAAAATAATAAATAAAGATTCTGCGCACCATTTGGCTCTCCCGTCCGCTGAGAACTAAACTTAAACGTAGTTCACCGTGTGAAGACCATCCAGATACAAATAACGAGAAGCACAGACGTTTTCTGGCAGGCCAGCATGTTGCTCACATTTACAAACGTGCAGAACAGCACATCCCAATGTTTCTGCTAGTTACCTTTTTGTTTTTCCCGCCATTTATGTTAATAATATTATAGGTCATGTTCTAACTTGTGTTATTTGTTTTTGTTGATTTGCAGGGAACTGATGGAGAAGTCAAGGAGGAGGTACGGAAAGAAAACCTAAAGCAATTTTTGGGTTGCATTTTTAAGTAATCAAAACCAGCACAAATGCATTACTTTGTATCTACATCTATTTGTTTAGCAGGCAGTTTTTCCATAATCAAATGAAACACCACAAGCAGTTTCTCATAATAGTCAATAATATTTGCTGTACATTGTGGCACTGTATAGCATAAGCCTGCATAGTTCACAAACTAGAGGTGAAGCTAAAAGAAAGAACAATTTATTAAATAGCACTTTACCATATCTATTATTTTCTGCCTGCACTCAAATTATATATTTATTTCATTCCTCTTGTAGCCTCAGAGAAGGTCTGCAAGGTTATCAGCGGTAAGTTGTTTTCTTTTTAAATGTTACTGTTACAAAATTATGATGAGATGAAAGAATTGAGGAACTTGAAATAGTTTTGAAAGTTGTCTTGAGTTGTTTTTTGAGATTCTTTTTTTTTTTTTATCGAATTGACATGTTAAGCATTCGGGATCGAACAGAACCGTTCTCTGCACTATAGTAAATATATTTGAACACGATAAATCATTGTTTAGATTTCTATTTCTATTCTGTGTTTTTAACAAATCCTGTTTTCTTTTCCCTTCAGAAACCAACAACTCCAAAACCTGAACCGAAACCGAAAAAGACTCCCAAGGTACCTGCAGTAATAACACTTTTAATAAACACACACGTCTGCATTAAAGTGAATCTCTTGCTTGTTTTAATATACAGTAGATAATCTTTTGTGTGTTTATGTATATTCATTCTTTGGCTCTGTCTTTTTATCTCTCTAACAGAAAGACAAGGAGGTGAACGATAAAAAGGAAGATAAGAAAGCAAAGGCAAAGGCTGACGAATCGAAGGAGGAGAACCAGTCAGAAAATGGGGAGACTAAGACCAACGAGGTATAAAAAACAAACATACACATCAGTTTACCTCAGATTAGTGTCTATCAAGAAAACCTGTTATTTGTGACATTGGGGGGGAAATAAAGTTGAATGGCCAGTTGTTTGAAGACAAATAAAATAAGATAAATAAAATAAAAACCATTAAACTTGCTTGTTTTAAATGGAAATTCAGTACAGATTCATATTTCTGTCAGCTTTTTAATATTTCCTGAAGTACATGTACTCGGTAACAGTTTAATCTTAAAACAAACACACTTATTCTCTAACTCCCTGGAGAACTTGTCTATCAGTTGAGAAAGATTTGGAGTAGTGCAAAGACAATCCAGCTTAATTTTTTTATTTAATATCTTCTTCTTTTTGTTTTTACAGGTTGAGAAAACTGCAGACGAGGAGGCAGAGGGCGAAAAGGACGACCCGAAGACAGAGTAGCAGCACGCCTGTCCATCCGTCCATCCATTCTTTCCCTTTCCTCTCTTTCTATTCTTTTATCTTCCCCTTTCCCTGTTTTCTCTCTCCCTCTCCAGCTCTCTCAACAACCTCCTCTCTGCCCATCACCACCAGAAGAATATTTTTATCAGCAAATTTGTAAATACTGGTTCAGGTTTTTAGCACAAAAAACAAAGCTGACTAAACGAGTCTTGTGTTCGGCCGCAGCTGTATCAGGTGTCTACAACACGAGAGGTGCGGAAAAAGGCGGCGTCCTTCTTTGTTTTTGTTGATTTGTCTGTTTTTATTTCTTTTTCTTATTTTAAGCGGATGGTCTGCAGCGTGGTTTTGGAGTGGGAGGCGGGAGGAGGCTCTCAGTCTGTATGTCCGTTAGTGCTCGTGATGTTGCTCTGGAGTCTGTGATGTTTCTGTATGGGGTTTGTTTTATTTTGTTCTTTTAAACGTAATGGATTGTCTTTAAGAAAGAGGAACGAGTTCGAAAATTGTAGAAGAAAAGAGAAAACAAGTAAAGACAAACTGCTTACATTCCAGGTTCAGCATTAGATGGTGACTCCTGGCTTTTTAAGAATCATAACACCTTTACAATTTGTTGAAACAGATAACTGGGCTTTGTTAGGAGGCCAGAAAAACCCTTCTGTTGTTATAGAGGACTTTTTTGAAATTATGGTATTTAAGACAAAAAAAAATTCAACACGTTTTTGGAGTTTTTTTAACACTGAAAATTCATCTGTGAAAAGTACCTAGTGTCCCCTATAATGCTCTCGGTCTCACTCAATAAAAATCCATCATTGGAGTTTTCCTCAAAATGACTGCTGTGACTTTTTACATGATTTGGTTGCTGTGTACTGTACACTGTGGCTTATATACTGGGTTTCACTGCATATGCAGTTTCATAATCTGCTGTTATCTATTATAAAGTAGTTGGTGCATTATTATAACTCCTAGTGGATTTCAGCACTGGCTCACAGTGCATTTGAATGTTAACAAATGATCTTATTCGCCTCAGTACTCCACTGCGGAGACAAACACCTCAAATGCAAACACAAGATATTGCTCAACAAATAATCAGATAAAATAGTTTTTACTCAAAGTCAGTGGTTAATTTTGCTGTCATTTAAATGCTACTATTAATGTTATCCTACATACATTTGAAAAATTCAGGAAATTAAGAAGTCTAACCTTTAAAAGTCTGCTTAATTTATGAACTATAGGAGAGTAAACAAGCCTGCAAATTTGTTGGGATGATAAATAATTTACAGTTATTGTATTAATGAAAAGACCAATATTTGTTTTATTATTATTTACACTTGGTCAAATGCCATTATGATGTATATTTTATGTTTGACAGTATTTCAGTCATAAAACGGCACAAAATGCATATAGATGGCTCTAAAAGATTATTTCGGTTCTTGGTGTTCTGTGGAGTTTATAGCTATGCAGAAAACATCATATCAGGAGGATAAAATCCATGAAATTCAGTTTACATTTGAATAATTTTATTGTGATCAGATGTATAATGCACAGTAAATTGTAAGCCCAATCATAGTTACATTTAGAAATCTCTGATATACAACATCACAGGATCTATTATGTCTGCATATATCCCTCCTTTTATCACAACCTAAAGCTATGGTGGATGTATTTTAACGTTAATTCGATATATGCTTATTACATAATTGTGTTATGTAAGATATGGTTTATAAATCTTACGTAACACATGTATATGATACATTGATTTGAGAATGGCACAGATCATGCGTTTATCCCACAGACGCGTTGTCGGTGATGTTTAGGATTGTGTTAAACACGATACGAGTCTTTTATTGCGATACAGCTGTGCTACTGGTTTCAACACATCACCCTGCTGTCACACCATTGCAAAATGTCCGCCCGTGGAAATGGTGAGCTCACCTGTGGCCTGTCGGCGCGCCCCTGGCGGTGGCGAGTGGCTATGCAGAGCACTGTCGCGCGACCGCCGCGCGGGGGCGCTCAAACAAAGCAGCACGAGCGGCGGCTGCAGGCCGAAACGCTGAGAGCAAATACAACACAGGCCGCTCTAGCAAGCAGAGCCCCGTAAACCTCCACCCACCGCCCGGACCGGGCCATGGCGGCGGAACCGTGCTCGCAAATTGAAGCCGGTGGGTAGCACTCTGGCGTTTATACAGCGTCTTTATCGTTAGGAAAACTTTAAAGACTGTTTTAGCATTAGCCTGCGAGGCTAAGCTAGGCTAAGCTAAAGCTAATGACTGCTGTTGTTGTGTTTATCTCCCTGCAGAACTTTACTACCTGATCGCCAGATTCCTGCAGTCTGGACCATGTCAGAAATCCGCTCAGGTGAGGCCGAAAGTGGCGTGTGAGTGTCGGTGTGTAGCAGTGAGTGTGTGTTACGGTGTGTTTAACCGTGTGTGTGTGTTTCTGCAGATGCTGCTTCAGGAGCTGCACGAATATGAGGTGTGTTTCAGCCCTCTTCTCCCATTCAATCCCGTTATTTCTCTCTAATATCCCAACATCCGCATCTCCTCTTCGTCCCAGCACGACTGCCTGCCCTAATCCCGCTTGTTATGTGTTTCCCCCCGCTGTGTGTGTGTGCAGATCATCCCGAAGCGCTGGAGCTGGGACGGAGAGCAGTTTAAGCGCAGCTTCGACGACTGGGTGAGATTAAATAAACTATCGCACACATACACGCACGTGAAGTTCAGCTGTAAACTCTCACAGGTGCTTGGCTCACTTACATTAGTGTGCTAAACTGAAAAGCGCATAATTGAGAGTACGATCGCAGTGGTGAAAAATATATATATTTGATAAACACGAGCCTGTATTATAGTGTGGGAAGGTTTTAATTTTAGCAATTGAAATTAAAGGTATTTGTTTTGAAACCAAAGGCTTTGTGCGTGCCGGCTGGGGGCGTTACGGCAAGAGCAAATACAGCGAGATCTGATTGGTGGGTTGCTGTGTCAACTAAAGGCGGAAGCCAATCAAACCTCAGTTGCTACTTCGAGCCCTGGATAATTAGCGGAGAAGATTTCTGATTGGCTGACGCTTGTCTGTTCATGAAAAAGGGTAGTCTTTTGGGAATGGTCATACAGAAAGGGTTATGTTGGTGAAATGCTGCAGAATTCCCTCTGACTCAAAATAAATAATACAACATATGATTCCTTTGGCATTCTTAGCCATAATAACACATAAGCTGTTGCTTATTTTATCCTAGCACTTAATCCATCAATTCTCTCTGTGTGTATGTTGTAGGTGTTGTTAAATCAGCACATACCTGCGGATTACTTGTTGCGTGTGTGTAAGCAAGTCGGCCCACTGATAGATAAACACATTCCTCCCAGTGTTCCTGGAGTCCACAGTTTACTGGGCACTGGACGACAGTCATTGCTACGGACGGCAAAGAGTAAGACACTTACAAAAAAACATTGTGTTTAAAGGAAAATGTTGTAGTTATTACTGTGTAATAACTCTTTAATTTCTAAAGCAGTTCAACCTCTTGTGGTGTTTCTCAGGTTCCTCTTATATAGTATGGAGTGGTTCTGCAGTAGCTGCCCTGCACAGGGGACGACCCCCGGAACCACCGATCAGCTGTGCCAAATCACCAAATATAGGTGAGTCCTCTTCTCCTGGCACTGGGGTTTTCATGTTCACTTTCAGAAATGACTGGTGCATTTGTGCATTGATAGGAACAATTCTGAAATTCGTGTTTTTGATTGCTTGAGTTTTCTCAATCTTGTAATGTGTTCACTTTCTGGTGAAAATGACATTTATCTCTGGTGGTGTTTGCAAAAATTTTTTTTTAAATAACTGCTCAAGCAGGGTTCAACGCTAAGGATTTTTTCTACTGGTCCGATCAGGACAATGGTTCAGATTTTTACTTGCCCTGCCAAAATTTTCACTGACCCCACCAAAAAAAAAAAGACAAGTTAATAGCTATTTTTTAGCAACATATTTTAAATAATGTGTGAAAAATAATGTCTGTGAATCTAGAATTTCAATATTTAAAAAATGTTAATAAATGTATAATGAGCAAAACTCTGTATTATGCAAACAAAACGAGCAGTATGGAAAATGTGGAGGTATTTTATTGCAGTTCGAAATTATTTAACAAAAGGTGGCTGACTTGTCAAACTGATGGCAAATTGTGCAAAACATCATAATTGTTCTCACGTAAATATCTGCTTCCAAGACGTTAGAAACGGACATTTTCTTTTAGCCTCATAATTTGATGTTGTGGTCTCTTCGCTGTACTGGTTGTTACCAGGTTGTGGGAAAAAATAGCATGCTCAAAACATCAAATCCGATAAGAGGAACCGAAAAGCAATATGGTGTTTATAACATCACAAAGAAGGTAGCATTTAAAGACTTAAGAGCACAATCGTAAAATGCACGCAATTGACATATAGTCGCAGGCAAATTAAACTTTAGTCACAAGGCAGCACTGTCCCGATCGGGCCACTAATGATCCTGTCTACTGTCCCAAGCGTCTCTCACGCTGGCCCAGGGCCATCGGGCATTTCTTGTTGTTGAGTCCTGTCAAGCTTTGCTCGTCCAAAATCAACACAAACCCACATTTTGAGTGTAATATTGTGCCTCATATCTCTAAATTAACAATCAATTTATAGAAGCTCTCCTGAAGGTTTTCCTAATTAATAATGCTTTGTGCTCAGGTCGAATTAACAGTACATTTACATTACATTTAGTCATTTAGCAGACGCTTGATGAGATAATATAAGATATGTAGGTGATAAATAGCAGACATGTTTTGTAATAGGATGCCTCTATTTACTTAATTTTATTTATTTTTTTGCAGTTTTTGTGTATGTGCGTATTTGTGTCTGTATGGATACTTGTGTATATGTTCAGTAGGTATATATTGTTTATTTATTTATTTTTTCCTTGCTATTTTTGTTATTTTTTTATAATCTGTAATCTGCATATGAATGCATGAGAACATTTATACTGCAAGTTTGCATGTTTTGGGGCTAAACAATATATCATTTGAGCATCAATATCACAATGTGTGTATCCGCAATATTTATATCTCAGGATTAGATTATTTATTAAAAGATAAAGATATTACTAAACTTTTTTTTTTATTGTCTATGCAATAATGACAATGTTACTTTACATTTGATTGTTCAATTTCTGTTTCAATTTTGAATACGGTTTGACTCTCCAGAAAATAGTTTATTTAACTTTTATTTTTGCTCTGTCGTGTTTGTATGCTTTTAAATGTATTATATTTCATACAAATGTACAGCATAGAAGACTTCATTATCCCAGTTAATCTAAATGAATGACATCTTTCCAAATAAAGCAATTCAAATCATATGGTGAAATTAAATTCATATCGCAATATAGATCGCAACAAAACAAAATTTCGCAATATCAGATTTTTCCAATATCATGCAGCCCTAGCATGTTTTTTAACTTGTTTTTTTTAGTAAAGAATTAATAGCAATAATAATAATAAAAGAGTGCTGTAGTGCACGATTGCTGCATCTGAGATTTTTCATCCTCTTAAGTATAGTTTTAACTGTAGGTGCATCCCAAATTGCATACTTATGCACTATTCTTCGCCATATTGTAGTATAATGAGTGCACTTTAAATTACCCAGATGATGCGCTTATTCAATTAATATGTTGGACACTTCATGCACTCAATGGACGCAGCTTTGCTCACTTTGGCAATGAGGTTGGATTACTTTATTTATTTTGGATTGTGCAAGCACCTGAAGGTGAATGTGGTTATACATATGACAGGAATTATTTGGTAGTTGTTGTTTTTTTTTTATTTCAGAAGTTTAGCAAACGGTAAACATCAACTGGGAAACGCCTTGAATTTTTGTTTGGTAAAAAAAACTGTTACATTTGTCACTAAACTCGTACACTGTGTGGTTAAGTAGTGTTTAAGGATAAAGTGTGTTAATGCTGTTGATTGTAATGGTGTAAATCTCTCTGCTTAGTGTCGATCATGGGTGCTCGCCAAAAAACAGGAGTGGCTCGATTTGGCCATGCCTTCCCCTCCTGCGCCTATCAGCACATGAAGATGCATCGAAGGATTCTGGGGCATCTCTCATCAGTATACTGTGTGGCATTTGACCGCACTGGACGACGCATTTTCACGGTAAAGAGGGTGTAGCATGTTGACCATCAACATATGGCTTCTAATGATGCATAAACTGTTTCTGATGTGGATGTAATGAATTGTTTAATATTGTTGATGTCGATGAAATTGTTGTTCCTGTAAGTTTAATATGCAGAGATAATTGGAACATGCACAATTAATTGTTCAAACACTCTATGGTGTTTTCACACCAGAAACACTGGTCTCACTTGCTATGAGTGTTTTTTGTATCCACGTGTGCTATTGTAATCAAGGACTGTGCACATGTTTCTGTCAGGGCTCAGATGACTGTCTAGTGAAGATCTGGGCGACGGATAATGGTCGTCTGCTAGCCACGCTGCGCGGACATGCAGCAGAGATTTCAGACATGACAGTGAATTTTGAAAACACACTCCTTGCTTCCGCCAGTTGTGACAAGATTGTCCGCGTGTGGTGTCTGCGTACCTGTGCACCTGTGGCTGTGTTACAGGGACACACTGCCTCCATCACTTCCATACAGGTATGAGAACACAGAGTTTGTTTATACAGTTACTGTGAAAATGAAACCTGTTGTTTTACACACCAGCAGTGTAAATCTGGGGTGCGTCATGTTTTTGGTTTGTTCCAAATAAATCAATACACAATTTCTTTGAATTTGGGTCACTTGTAGTTGGCATTAATTGAGATGAATTTGTTTGTGTGCAGTTTTCTCCGTCAGCATTAGGTTCCTCCCGGTTTCTGGCCTCTACTGGAGCTGATGGCATGGTGTGTTTTTGGCAGTGGAACTCATTCAGCATGAAGTTTGTGTAAGTGTTACTTGTACATTTTTATTTAAATATTTTGTCACTATTTACCTTGTTTCACCTTGTATCCACGTTATTAGCTGGCAATTTAAGGGACCGCTACCTTAATTTCAATTGAATGTAGAGTAAGTATGCATTTATCTCAATTTCCTCTGTCAAAATCAAAGAAATACAACTTTTTTTGGGACCCTTTCATAAGGGTACCTAGCACAACAGTAAGGTGCCAAAAGGGTGAAGCTTGACTTACTGCTGAACACCACTGGTTTACAGAAAATCATCAACAGGGCCCCATTTTAGAAAGGAGGTTAAGTGAAAACTCTGAGTTTCTTTAAAAATGGCAGGTTTGTCAAACTGGAGAAAGCAGGGTAAGTCAAGCCTGTTTCTGAAAGAGAGGAAACTTGAACTCAGAGTCAGTTACCGTGGTAACTTACTCTGTGAACCTAACCTGGTCAGGAGCAGGTTTCATTTTCTAACCTTTGAGTTTCTGTCGGTCTCCTCCCCTTTTTTTAAAGTTGAAGTGGTATTTCTCGCCTTAGCCTTACGTTTCCACCCACCTATTTTTATGTGCATTTTGGATATGTGCATAAAACGATTGATGGAAACGCCACGAAGCACATAAGTTTTGAAAATATGCATAAAAAACATAAGGCCATAACTGAGTAGGATAAACTTTTTATTCGATAAGAAAAGATGCGCATAAACTATGATGGAAACACTTTTACTAAACAAATTCCAGTATGTGTATTAAAAAAGGTTTGTTATAAGAGATGATGATGTAAATGTGTGTGAATGGACAAACCAGCAGGCTGAGCACACTGTAAAACATCTGAAATGTTGTTTTGGTCATTCTAAAACACCTTAACTGATTTAGTATTAATGATATTATATTATTATGACCTCCAGAGCATCTGGAGCATGTCAAGAACGTCTGTTCTCCACATCTCATGGCTTCAAAAGCCACCACGCGTTCATTGTGTGTCGACATTGTCCTCTGAGGTGAAAGTCATTTATTAAATTAAAAAAAAGATTGACGCAGCTTCTTCTACCGCAGTAAATTCCATTTTAACTGTTGATATTTTGCGCCAGTTAATCAGGAAGTGTTGATTTTTGTTCTCTTTGATTCGTTGGATGGAAACGCTGCTTTATTCACATATCTGTTTATGCGATATTTCAGTTTTGCACATAAATTTAATTAGCATTTTTGGATGGAAACATAGCTATTGCCTACATTTCAGTCACACAAAGAACAAAGTCACATACGAGAATGGCTTCTCCTTTTTTAATGAATAATTAGCTTAAATTCACTGACCTTCGACATGTACTGTAACTAGATTAATGGGATTATTATTTGTTCTAAACTATTTTTTAGTACTGCTTACATTCTAAATGTATTATCAACCTGCACCACTTGATCAATAATAAAGGCAGACACACACAAGTGCACTTTTACATCTATTAAAAACTCAACTTTAGAAACCTTATCTTAAACTGATCAACGTGTGTAAAAGTGGGAACCTTAAATTAAACCTTTCCACTAAACATTAAGGTTTTATGCATTCTTGTTTTGTCAAATTTGTTGCAGAAACTATGCAGTAGCCTATTTTATGTAATTTAATGCAATTACATCTAAAATAACTTCAAAATTATGGCCAATTCCCCACTTTTTCCAAGTGAAAAGTTAATAAACGCATTACAGTACTTTTTTTATTATACTTTAATATTTAAATACTTTAAATGTAAACTTACTAATTAACTTGAGCAGCTATGTTTTTCCACGCTAACTGTCTCTGTTTCACTGATGCAGTGGTGTTGCTTTATTAAATATATGGTCATATTTGCTATGACTTTGCATGAGCACATCAAGTTCAGCTGGAGAAAGAAATGCTGATCTCTTTTTTTCAGATGTTGCCATGGTCACTCGTTATATCTGCGCTCCATTGATAATGCCTTTTTATAGTTGTGGTGTGCGCGCTTAACTCTGAGTTAGTCTACTCCAAGTTGAATGACCCAACTCAGATCAACTATTCTGAAACCGAAAACTCTTGAGTTTTTAATCTCTCGGTAAATCAACTCAGAGTTCAAATTTAAACTCTGAGTTGGTTGAACCTCCTTACTGAAACAGGCCCCAGCAGTGTTTCTGGTGTCGCTGTTAACTATTTAGCAACATTTTACATCACTTTTGGAGATGCATCAAGTGTGGCCCACTAATACTATTGCCCTATGAGTACTATTGAACGAATGAACCCATGGTAATCAGCTTATGTCCTAGCAGGAAAGCAAATGAATGAAAAAATGTGGAAGCAAAGAAAGATTTTGACTGTAATCTGTGTTTTGGTACACTGCAGCAAAGAAATACGTTGTTTTGGTGCGCTTTCTCACAACATATTACATAAAAGTCATGTTTAGTCAGTAGGAAGAGAGTCAAATGATGCAGCACACAAAGTCAATCCAATGAAATGTGTTTTTGACTGCATCTGGAGATGAAAGAGGACAAGTTTATAAAAGGAGTGATGAAAATGCATCTTAATACTACATCTAAACACAGGAGCACATAGTAAATCTGTAATGTGTTTGTGTTTGCAGAGATAGGCCTGTGAAGTTTATGGAACGCTCTCGTCCCGGAGTTCAGATATCCTGCAGCTCCTTCAGCTCTGGTTTGTTTACTCTCTACTCAGTATCTGAACACTCATAGTTCTGAGTCAAATGAACCTTATATGTTTTCTCCTTAATGTCTGAAAAATCATAGCTCTAATATTGTGTTCTTTGACTTCAGGGGGATTGTTTCTGGCCACTGGAGGGACAGATCACATGATCAGGGTTTACTACCTCGGCACAGAGATGCCTGTGAAGTTTTCTGATCTGGACTCCCACACGGTGAGAATAAAAGATAGAAGCCAGTAGACAGAGAAAGGAGAAAATTTTACCATAGCTGCTGCAGGCGCAATGATGTTACACAACTCTGTTAACTTGTTGCCCAGCTGGGGACTATTTTCAGCTGGTGTTTAATATCATTGTGCCTGCTGCAGCCATGGTACAGCAGCAAAGTTCCTTAAATATTACATTACAATGAGAGTATAATTCCTAGCCATATCAGCCTAGAAAATAGCAACTTGGTTTTCCATTTTTTTTTTTTCAAGGTTTTTTATTTGTTTTTCACGTTATACAAAGCAAAAAACACCCCTTTCCCAGGACACCAGGGGCCTGTTTCTGAAAGGAGCTTATGTGAAAACTCAAGAGTATTTTAACCCTGAAATGAAAGAAACTCTGGGTTTTCCGTTTCAAAATGGCAGGTTTCTCAAACTGGAGAAAGCAGGGTAAGTCAAGCCTGTTTCTGAAAGAGAGGTTACTTTAACTCAGAGTCAGTTACCGTGGTAGTTAATCAGGAAGTGACGATTTTGATTCTCTTTGACTCATTGGATGGAAACGCTGCTTTATTCGCACATCTTTTATGAGATATTTCAGTTTTGTACATAAATTTAATATTTTTGGATGGAAACATAGCTATTGCCTACATTTCAGTCACACAAAGAACAAAGTCACGTACAAGAATGGCTTGTCCTGTTTAAAATAATTGGCTTAAATTCACTGACCTTCGACATGTACTGTAACTAGATTAATGGGATTATTATTCGTTCTAAAAACTATTTGTTAGTACTGCTTACATTGTAAATGTCATATCAACCTCCACCACTTGATCAATAATAAAGGCAGACACACAAATGCACTTGTAAATCTATTAAAACTGATCAACGTGTATAAAAGTGGGAACGTGTGTACAAATTTTATAAACGTCACACATTACAGTACTTTTTTTATTATACTTAAATATTTTAATTCTTTAGATGTAAACTTACGCTTTAACTTGGGCAGCTATGTTTCCCACGCTAACTGTCTCTGTTTCGCTGATGCAGTGGTGTTGCTTTTTTGAATATATGCTCATATTTGCTATAACTTTGCATGAGCACATCAAGTTCAGCTGGAGAAAGAAATGCTGGTCTCTTTTTTTTCAGATGTTGCTATGGTCACTCGTAATATCTGCGCTCCATTGATAATGCCTTTTTATAGTCACGGTGTGCGCACTTAACTCTGAGTTGATGTACTCAGAGTTGATTGACCCAACTCAAATCATCTATTCTGAAACCGAAAACTCTGAGTTTTTAATCTCTTGGTAAATCAACTCAGAGTTCAAATTTAAGAGTTCAGAGTTGGTTGAACCTCTTTACTGAAACAGGCCCCAGATTTAGGAACAATATATAATCAAATGTATCAAAAATAAAAGATGAAAACCTGACATTGAAATATGACACTAGTTCCTTTTTTCTCATATTGTCATGTTGTGTGCGTCCATTTCCATCACAAGAGTTAAAAAAAGGTTGCCAGACCTTATAAAATGTCCTAACAGACCCTCTGATAGTATGCCTTATATCCTCTAACTTAAGATGAGACATCACTTCTCTTATCCAGTCTCTCTTATGGGTCTTTCCATTTAAACAATATCAGTCTTCTGGCCAGAAGAGAACCAAAGGCGTTCTCAGGGGCCACCCCGAGCAATGCGAGAAATGGTGATGGCTGTACTACCACCCCAAATGCCTCAGAAAAGGTCTCAAAAAACTAATCCAGTACATGTAATGCTTTGGACATGTCCAGAACATGTGCAGCAGAGTAGCAGGAGCCTGCCTACACCAATTGCATATGGAATCTATGTCAGCATTGAACTTGGAGAGTCTGACTTTAGACCAGTGCAAACATTGAACAATTTTGAATTGTATTACAGCATGTCTGAGGCACATGGATGATGAGAAAATTCCTTGTATTATTTTGTGCCAAATTTCATCTGAGATTGGTTCATCTAAATATGTCTCTCATTTATTTTAAGTAAGTCTAAGGATGCTAAATCATGTATGTTGAGTAATTCATAAATCTTGCTTATTGTTTGTTTTTTGAACGATTTACATTCAAAAATGGAGTGTATTAAAGAAATGGGGGGACACAGTGGAAAGTTGGAGTTCGAAGCTACGAAGTTCCTAAGTTGCAAGTACCTATAAAAGTGTAATTTGGAAATGTCATATTTCTGTACCAGCTGTTCAAAAGAAGCAACGTTTCCATTAATATGAAGATCAGACAGCGAAATAACGCCCTTTCTAGATCATGTTTCAAACGCTTCATTAAACAGTTTTTTACAACCTGTAATAAATCTTTAAGAGAGAGAGAATGATTTTAATTGAATATACAACAACTGGATTGGAAGTCAGGCTAGAGATGGGCTGTGCAAATGGTAGTCTAGAGCACAATAAGGCTTCTAATGATGTGGCCCCAATTAAAGACTCCAGAATTGTCCATGAAGGAGCAGTGGTGTCACTTTATGGCCATGTCATCCTGCAGCCCAAGACTGTTTACTCACTGAAGCTATGCAGGGCTGAGCCTGGTCAGTACCTGGATGGGAGACCACATGAGAAAACTAGGTTGCTGTTGGAAGTGGTGTTCCAACAGGGGGCGCTCAACCTGCGGTCTGTGTGAATCCTAATGCCCCAGTAAAAGTGAAGGCGACACTATACTGTCAGTGAGCGCCGTCTTTCAGATGAGATGTTAAACCGAGGTCCTGACTCTGTGGTCATTAAAAATCCCATGGCACTTCTCGTAAAAAGAGTAGGGGTGTGACCCCGGTGTCCTGGCCAAATTCCCTCCATCGGCCCTTACCTATCATGGCCTCCCAATCATCCCCATCCACCGAATTGGCTGTATCACTGTCTCTCCACTCCACCAGTGGCTGGTGTGTGGTGAGCGCACTGGAGCCGTTGTCCTGTGGCTGCCGTCGCATCATTCAAGTGGATGCTGCACACTGGTGGTGGCGTGGAGAGACCCCTCTCATGATTGTGAAGCACTTTGGGTGTATGGCCATACACAATAAATGCACTATATACAGTAAATACACATTACATTTGGTTATTTTTAAGCGAGATGCTAATGGTTTAATCTCATTCATTGATCTATGCTAAGCTAATCTAAAAGTGCTCCTGTCAGACCCAGAGATCAGCCTATTTCCAAAAAAGTGGATTGTTCTTTCCTGTTGTTAAGTGTCCTGCCTTGTTTAAATTTTCGTTTTAATGAAGTATAATTATGTTTTTGTTTTACAGGACAAAGTTGTAGCTATTCAGTTCTGCAATAACACTGACAGGTAATTTTATCATTATGTCATTTATGTGTCATGCTACTTTTGTGCTTGATTATTGGTATGTGTATCAATACTGCTTGTGTGTTTGCTGTGCCAGTCTCAGGTTTGTGAGTGGTAGTCGGGATGGTACAGCGCGGGTATGGCATTACCAACAGCAGGAATGGAAGAGCACTGTACTGGACATGACCACCAGATTACCAGGGTCAGTCTAATTGTGAGATCAGCACAGTTTAATCTATTTTTGTTACCATCACTTGTATATGGGAATTGTGTGTTTATTACGTCTGTGTGGACATATGTGTTCACAGGAGTGCTGTGATATCGGGCGATGATAAATCCACTAAGTTGGTGGTGACCATGGTCGCGTGGGATCGTTGCGATCGTTCCATCATCACAGCCGTTTCAAACTGCCTCCTCAAAGTCTGGAACTCCGCAAATGGCCAATTACTACATGTGCTGTCGGTATGTGTGTGTGTGTGTCTGTGTGTGTGTGATGCAGATTGCATTCTGTTCCTGTGCATTTTGTATTTGTAAGGAAGAGCTTTTCCTGTGTTGTTGCCCATTATGTGTGAATCATCTATGGAGTTGTTTGTCTGTATGCAGGGTCATGATGATGAGGTTTTTGTCTTGGAAGCACACCCCTTTGATTCACGGATTTTGCTATCAGCTGGTCATGATGGTAACATCTACGTGTGGGACCTCCGCAAAGGGCAGAAGATTAGAAACTTTTTCAATATGGTGAGATTGTTTGACAAATCTGTGGTTTTATTTTCAAAGTCCCTCATTTTAAGTAGTTGTGGATTAGACTGTTCAAAAGTTCAAATTAACAGGTTTTGTGAGTTGTTTTTTTTTTTTTTTTCAAGAAATGCATATATTCAGCAAGGATGCATAAAATTTATTATAATAGTAAAGAATGTTACAGAAAGGATTTCTATATTAAATAATCTGCAACGTTTTCCTAAGAAATATTCACCAGGACAGTTATTTTCAACATTTAACATCTATTTATTTGTTTTTTGAGCATCAAAACAGCATATTAGAATATTTTTTGAAAGCTCACTCAAAACTAAACACTGGAATAATGGCTTTTTAAAATTGTGTAACAGAAATGAATTAAAATAGTAACTATATTAAAGCTGAAAACTAAATAAATTATTATAGGATTTCGCAATATTGCTTTTAATTTTTTTTTTGATCAAGTAAAAAATAAATGCAGCCTTGGTGAGTAAAAGAGACATCTTTGAAGAACATGAAAGAATCTTTCAGAGGTTAAATGTTTGCTAATGCCGAGTTCAGACTGCATGATTTTAGCTTCGATTTCAACTTTTCGAGAAATGCCTGAAATCACAGCCAAATCGGTGCTCGTTCACGTGAGTATCAATCACTCTGTGTAAACTATCAAAGATGCAATCTGAGAGAATCGCTGATGAGTCATCGACACCCGTCAGATATATGGCATGTCTATCGGCGATTCAAATCATGCTGTGTGAAATGTGTTCTGATTGAAAATAACATCGGCGATCTAGTATGAACACTAGTATGGGTATCTGCAGGCCAGTGGGAGGTTGGGGGAGAAGAAGTTAAATGCGCTCATTTTTTCAGTTTATTTGGACCCAAGAAATGGAGGAAAAACTAGTGTAAATTTGGTAAATCAGGAGCACCCGTGTCTGTTTGACGTATCATGTGAGCAATACCACAACCGGGTCAAAAAAGGTTGAGGAGAAATTGCTAATTTTCTTCAAAGCCAGGTGAGCAAAATTAGGACATCTTCTACCCCATTAAAGGCGTCTTTCTCAATATGTAGTTAATAACAAAAGATATACTACGTGACCTTGCACTGTTTCCATGTCACTTCTCACAAGTGTTTGGTTGTGAGACGTAGTTAGGACAAAGTTGTTGTCGTTTTTTCTATTATAAAGTCATGCAGTGTGAAACCCCCTGTTGCCGATTCTTCTTGCAGTTTCATCAAAGCACCAACGAAACGCTACCCCTGATAATCATGCAGTTTGAAAACATCTGTGACACAACTATTTTGAAAATCATGCAGTCTGAAGTCGGCAAAAGTTGTTTATACCAGTGTTTCTCAAACCACGTTTCTGGAGGACCACCAGCTCTGCACATTTTTCATGTCTCTTTAACCAAACACACCTGATTCAGATCATCAGGTCATTAGCATATACTAAAAGTGTGACAGACAAAAGGAGACATCTAAAACATGCAGTGTTGGTGGGCCTCTAGGAACGTGGTTGAGAAACACTGGTTTATACTACAGTCTGGATGTTAATCTGAGTACTGTTAATCTGAGTTGTCTCCCTTTTCTATTTCCTCTGTCAGATCGAGGGTCAGGGTCATGGTGCTGTGTTTGATTGTAAATTTTCAGTGGACGGGCAGCACTTCGCCTGCACAGACTCTCATGGTCATCTGCTTATCTTCGGCTTTGGGTGCAGTCAGCCTTATGAAATGGTGAGTGTGTGTCTCAGATGTGTGGCATTAAGTGCAGTTGATTGAAACCACACATGTTCACATTCCAGCGCTTTGCTCTGCTTTCAGATTCCAGACCAAATGTTCTTCCACACTGATTTCCGGCCGTTGATCCGGGACTCCAATAACTTTGTTCTAGATGAGCAGACGCAGCAGGCACCGCATCTTATGCCTCCGCCTTTCCTGGTGGACGTGGATGGAAACCCCCACCCTCCTCGATGCCAACGCCTGGTGCCGGGCAGAGAAAACTGCAAAGAGGAGCAGCTCGTGCCCCAGCTGGGATACATGGCTAATGGTAAAATGATCAGGTGTACATGACTAAAAACAAATAATTGAAAGCCTCCCTGCATTTTTACTTTTATTATTATCTTCTTTTTAATATTTAAATTTCTGGGCACAATAAAACAGAACCCAAATGCAAACAATGAGTAAGATTGGAGAATCTGAAAAGTTTCACAGCTTTTAAAAATCAGTAAGTTAAACTAAAAGTTATATTATAATGTTTGTGAACATCTGTTTTGTTTAGGATTTATTCATGTGTTATCTTGTACTTGAATTATACATTTTGTTTATCCTAATAAGCTTAGTTGGTTGTGTCTGAAAGGGATAGTTCACCAAAAAATGCAGTTGCAAATCTTGAGTTTTTTGTGCTGTTGAACACAAAAGAAAATATTTTGAAGAAAGCTGAACATGTGTAACTACTGAAATCCATAGTAGGACAATCAAATACTCATAAGTCAGAGGTTACAGGTTTCCAGCTTTCTTCAAAATAACTTATTTTGTGTTCAAAAGAGGTAAGAAACTCAAAGTCAAGGGTGAGTAAACGATGACAGAATTTTCATTTTTGGGTGAGGTATGCCTTTTAAGTAAATGTAAACAGTTAATATAATAATAATAATATAAAATTGCATATTTTTATTTTCTCAGTGCATTCAATCTGAAAGTGACAGCAATCCAAGTAAACCTACTGCCATCTATTTCATATTAAATGAGTTTAATTTAATCCTAACAAATAAACTAATTATAACATGCATCATTTAACTACATTACATACTGATAAAAATAATTGTTATTTTAAAGGGTCATGACCCACCCCCCACCCCCTTGTGTTTTCACATCTTTAGTTTGAAATAAAATCAGGACAGTGGGTGAGTTCAGCTTTGTTTTGGTGGGAGTGGCGAGTGGCGAAAGATGTAAGGTTTTGCGTGAAAAGGGGAGTTTCTATACGTGCACACACTGATTTTCACAGTGGCAACACAAACACAGACGCAGGGGAGATAGACAGGAGTTTGGAGAGCAGCATTTACAGCGGTTCTGAGAGCTTTGTGGAAGTGGAGGATTTTCAGTCCATAATATTGTAGTGATATTACTGTAAACTTAGTAACCAAATCATTTGAGCACCATTTCCAGATTTGAAAAGCTCTCGGGTAAAAAATGCTTCTTACAAACATATTTTTGTCGCATGTTGGCAGACCACTGTAATCCACACATGTGGGTCCACACGTGAGCTGTGCTCTCATCACAGGGAAATGGAAACAAAACCTTCGTTGCGGCACAGTTATGAACACAACACTGACCACCTATGTCTCTGAACAATTCTTCTTCTACTTGTTTGAATTACGGTTGGCAACACAACGTGGCGTTTCTCTGAACACTGTAATAGGTAAAAGAGTCTTCGAAACTATATCATGCATGTTAATAGTTGCATCTTGTTCACAATAGAGCGCGTTGATTGGTTTGAACTAAGTCTTTCTCATGAATTATTGCTGACAACGTCTCATTGTACTGGCCGGGACAGACAGCTAGTCTCCACGCTGGAATTTACACAATGATCTCATCGTCATGATGTACCTTCAAAAAAATTTTAAACCAGAAGAACGGATTTGCTCTAAACAACGCAAAAACAACCAATTTTCACTTGTTAGCTAAATATATGTGTCCTAATAATGTTTTTAGACATACAGTTGAAGTCAGAATTATTAGCCCCCCTTCGAATTTTTTTTTCTTCTTTAAATATTTCTCAAATGATGTTTAACAGATTCAGGAAATTTTCGCAGTATGTCTGATAATATTTTTTTCTTCTGGAGAAAGTCTTATTTGTTTTATTTCGGCTAGAATAAAAGCAGTTATTAATTTAAAAAAAAAACATATTAAGGTCAAAATTATGAGCCTCTTTAAGCTATATTTTTTTTCGATAGTCTACAGAACAAACCATCATTTTACAACAACATGCCTAATTACCCTAACCTGCCTAGTTAACCTAATTAACCTAGCTAAGCCTTTAAATGTCACTTTAAGCTGTATAGAAGTGTCTTGAAAAATATCTAGTCAAATATTATTTACTGTCATCATGACAAAGATAAAATACATCCGTTATTAGAAATTAGATGTTAAAGCTATTATGTCTAGAATTGTGTTGAAAAAATCTTCTCTCCGTTAAACAAAAATTGGGGAAAAAATAAACAAGCGGGCTAATAATTCAGGGGTGCTAATAATTCTGACTTCAACTGTATATATAACTGTCATCATCTCAAAAAATGTGTTTTGGTGTTTCGTGACCCCTTAAAATATAGTTGTATTACAATGTTTTTGTGGTGTTAACATTATTAACAGTATACGTTCATTATAATATTTAAATAGTTTTGCTTCCTAAAATAAATGGGATGTTGACCGAATGAGTTTCACAATAAAAAGTACACCATGCTGCCCTGCTTTTACCTTTAAAATGTACAGATAGGATTGAACTTAAATGCACTTTAATGGTGCCTCCCACTACTAGCCACAGCAGATAAAACAAGTTGTGCTTGTAATGTTGTCTTGTGGAGCAGTGATACACACAAATTTGTTTTCTATTTTATGGTATGAAAGTGATAACTTCACTAGAGTTCAGGAAAGCTTCCTGTTTTTACTGTTAGATCATGTGTAGTCCTCTTTTTAATACAGGACTCGTCTAGGCTTAAGTGTAAATTGATTTTTTGAGAGTCATTTTGTGCTTTTTAGGTGATGGTGAAGTAGTTGAGCAGGTGATTGGCCAGCAAACCGCAGATGAGTCTCAGGAAGAAAGCCCATTGGACGACCTGATTCGACAGCTCCAGCATCAGCAAGATGAGCGAGTCAACCAGGGAAATCCTGCAGGTGAGGAAAAGCCCAAAGTAAACATATTTGAATATTGTGCAACATGTTTTATTATTGTAAAATTATTACACACTGAAAGGACGAAATGAAAAAGTGTAATGGTTTCTCTATTTCCATGATTTTAAAGCTACAGTGAAGGATGTTTTTAATTTGATGTGTGACAATATCAACTGAAACAGGAAGACAGGGTGGTAATTTAGTAGCTCTTCCCCCTTTTAAAAACAGCCAATAGTATTTCATTTTATCACAGCTTTCCAGTAAAAGTGGTTGAGCTCAAGCACATCAAATGAAAAGAAAATGAGAAGTGTCTCGAAGGGGGCGGGACGGGACATGTCAGTTACTTTAGAGCAATTTAATTGGTCAGAGGATTGTTGATTCATTTCACACAGGTGAATGTGACAAACTCCAAGCTTTGGTTGTTTATATATTTTTAATTCCGATTTTGTAACTGTTTTGGAGCACATTAGCTTATGTATGTCCTAAAAACTAATTTACTGATACTAACATTTAAACTATTTGAATTACGATTTCACAGGTACTTTAAACTTTATATTATTGATTTTATTTAGTATTTTGATACTGACCTCTGTTTAAGCTTAATGGTCACTTGTTTAAAAGCTGTTGGTTTAGAGGCTGTGACATTTAAAGCTGTTGATCGATAGGTGCTGAGGTGGCAGGTGGCCCTCTGTCACCCCCTAATGTCGGCCTGAGGCGTAGTGGACAAGTGGAGGGTGTACGGCAGATGCACAACAATGCCCCTCGCAGTCAGATGGCCACTGAGAGAGACCTGCTGGCCTGGAGTCGCCGAGTGGTGGTTAATGAAGTACAGGCTGGCATTTTCAGGTATAAGCATGGCAAATTAATAGTTTGGTAAATTGTCTGCTTTAATAAACCAATCTTAAATATCCTTCTTTAAAACATTAAGTTGTCTTTACCATTTTACCATACTTAAAATTGATCATTTAAGTATCCTTTAGTGACACAAAACTCTCCATGTTGATGTGCCCTCAAGCATTGTCTTTTTACTATGTGTATGTTTAGGGTGATGGAAGACTGTAGGCTTGCTAAAGGAGAGGTGGAACTCTCTTACTATATCATTGAGAAGAAGAGAAAATCTGTGCCCTCAACAGGAGTGAGTTTCATACATGTAAAAGTCATGCACACAAAGAGCAGAGCATAAATCTCACTTTTCCCACCCACTCCTAAATAAACTCCTCATTGTCGGAAGAATGTAGTTCTCAACCTCTTTGACATCAAGGCCCCTCATTGTCCACAAAATATTTTCAAAGACACTGTTACTTTTCATTTGCACTATTCACATGACTTCCCTCTGTATCTTTAGAGTCAGCCAGGTGACAATGTTCGCACGTTACGGAGACCACAGCGCAAGGCTCAGCAAAAAAGACACGCATATCAGACCCGCTCGACTCGAACCAGGAGGCGCAGTGGAAGTGTTCAGTCCTTCAACCGTAATGAAGAAACCGAGGTTGAGTCTGAAAGTGAAGCAGAGGTAAGGTCATTCTTGTTCATCCTATAGAGACTACCAATATAGACATTTAATATTGTTTAAAAAATCTGTATACAGTGGTCCCTCAATATTCGCGGGAGTTATGTTCTAAAAATAGCCCCCAATAGGCAAAATCCATGAAGTAATCAGCTTCGTTTTTTACAATTATTATAGATGTTTTAAGGCTGTAAAACCCTTCACTATACACTTTATACACTTCTCAGACAGGCATGAACATTTTCACACTTTTCTCTCAAACCTTTGTAGAAAATTAAGTCCACTGTTTTAGAATGAAACCAAACATCACAACCATTTGGTCTTCATTTATTTATTTTGTAATGGCACCCTACAGCTGCGTAACTTCTACCTTCCTTTAACATGTCAGCATGTTCCTTTAAAGTTCAGCTTTCTGTGTGATGGTTAGCATCTTCCTCTGCCTTTTGGGTGCTACTGCAGGTGCCTTTGACGGTGCAGAACCTTTCGTCGACATTGTGGAGAGAAAACTTGCAAACATACAATACAGCACTTCAGAGTCACACTGCTAGCGATTGAAGATTTATGTAAATATGGCAAGCTGAACACATTCTGTAAGTACAGGAGGCACGGCATGGCGGAGGTTGATTTGATAATGGTCTACAGCCAATCAGGACGCAGAACACAATGCGTGTCAAATCACATAAAAAAAAAATCCCAAAACTAAGAGGCCGTGAAAAGTGAAACGTGTTATAGCGAGGGATCACTGTACTTCTAAAGTGGAAACATCTCCCCCCCTACACATGACAAGTGGATACAGGACATTTTTTACTGTATCACTTGTTGAGATGAGATGTTTACTCTCAGGCTAACTAGATTTCTTTTACAAGACTTGGGATCAAAGGCCTGCCTATTACAGCTGTTACTGGCAACCTGTAACATTTACCATTTTATTAGAAGGGTTTATTATTTTTATTTTTTATTTGATTATTATTATTTTCTCTATCTGTATCCAGTCATTTTCTGATGTCATGTACTTATTATTTAATGTACTTACTGTAATTTGGTATTTATGTATTTATTTATTTTTGTTTCGTTAATTGAGTTAATGAAGGAGAGGTTAGGGGATGGGATTAACAATGGACAATATATTACTGTTTACCTCTCAATATTTAATTTTTATTGTCATACAAAAGACTAATAAAGATTGAGATAAAAAATCTGTATCAGTTTTGAAATGCATAATTAAATGTTTCTTTTTATTTCATTTTTTTTTTTATGTTTGTGCACAGCAGGAGGAGGACCAGAATGAGAACAGTGATGGGACGTCTGAGGGTGAAACTCAGTGGGAGAATGACAGCAGCTCCAGGTACGATTTCAAAATAGTTAAAATATTTCACAAAATTATTATTGGTAATTAGGGCTGGGTGTAATTGATTTATCAATTAATAGTTAAAAATGATGAAGTCAGTATTGATTTTTAAAGTTGTTAATCAATTTTTAAATATATATTTTATATTTAAAGGGTTTTAAATCATTTTAAAACTTAAAAGACTGACACGTGCCTTTCTGTGCCATACACCTTAAGCATCTGTTTAAGAAGACAACTTTGAATTCACTTCACTTTTGTGACTTATTCTGACTTATTCAAACACACCATTGTGTTGTGTGTAGAATAGTGCAGGGGATTGAAATCAAAATTTTTAGAAAAATAAATCTTATTGTCGGGAGTAAATCATCAGTCAGACCAAGCTCTCAAAAAACTCCAAATATGCCTCAAAGAATAAACTCAGGAAATTTCTAGAGCTGCTGAAGAAGATTTAACTGCTTTCATTGAGTCAACATGACTAATAAACACATGACTACAAACTTTTTTTCACAGAAAGTTTTATTTCAATCATTCAAATGAAGTTATGAATTGAGTTTGGAGTAAAAACTTCATTAAATGTGGCATTTTCACATGCTTTCAGATGTAGCAGTAACACCGAGCTGTAGTTCACTGGGAACCTACACAAACACCTGTCGTTATGTTAGATCACACTCTCCATGCCAGATAAATAGGACGCCAGATCTTGTCAGGAAATGTCAGTTTCTTCAGGTATCTGGACAACAAGTCAGCAGAGTTGCCAATACCCAAACCTGTTAACCAGTATTCAACTGAATTAACAGTCTACTGTCAATATAGGAGTTGTCTGTGGAAGAAGCCAGAGAAGAGCAGAAGCAGGAGATGAAGTGATGATAATAAATGAGAAGGGTTTATTGAATAATCTTAGTTGCATATGTTCTAGTATGTCTAGACTTCGTCTGACCACAAAAAAATCCAACAATTGTTATTATACCACAAGCAACAGCAATGGAATATTACTGCTTTACAACATTTTCCAGAGACGATGCAAGCCTTGAAATGGAGACATTCTCTTATCTCTTACTCATGAAAACAAGTGTCACTTGAATCCACACAGTCATAAGATTATAACAGTATGGAATGATAATAGAGCAATAATTATAGTAAAATAGTAATAATAAAATATGAAAACATAATAAAATGACAAATAATAAACAATCATAAAAATCAAATCATTAACTAATGATCCATGTAATGATAATTATATAAATGACTAATGTTCATATGATTAAATAAAATAATTAAATGACGAATAAATGAATTTAAACAAATGAAAATAAAATACAACACAAATGAATGGCTGTTTTCTTGAAACAACACACACATAGGTTTGCTACAAGGATTTTCAAATCCTTAGATTCTTTAGTTAATCTAAAGATGATCTTTGCATTCATTGTTGTGCAATTAAATCATCTGTGATAAGGAATGCGATGTTGCATAGCTTGTCATTGAACTATGACTCTGTGCAGTGCTGCTCCATCTAAAAGCATGATTTACTACTGATTACACAACCGGCTTTACTGACAAAATGCACATGAGAATTTCTTTCGCTTAATTACTCATTTCTAGTGTATAAATGCCTGTGCTACTGAGTCCTCACATAAACACACTTCATTTAAAGTGAAAGTAAACTCTTCAGAGTCATTCTACATGCACAAGGATTTAAAGTTACAGCAGCTTTGTGTGTTTATAACATTAATATAAATCACTGTTTTGTGCTGAAAATCATTAGATTATTAATCTTCTGTGTAGAATTTAATCCATTTGGAATCTATATAATGTGTTGACGGTTTGTTTTGATTATTTTTGGTTAAAGTTAGGTTAGTCTTTAGCTTAAAACTTGGACTATGTTTCTGATTTGCATGATGTTCATGATTTGTTTGTGATTTGCATGTTGTTGTTTTTTTAAATGACGAATGTTGCTGTTTTTCGCTTGTTAATATATTATTACAGCGACTCTTCTAGTGAATATTCTGATTGGACAGCGGATGCGGGAATCAACCTCCAGCCACCAAAGCGAATCACCAGAAGGCAGGCCCGTGTGGCTGTAAGCAGTAGCTCTGAGGATGAGGAGGGAACAGGACCGGGTGAAGGGGAAGCTGAGCAGACCACTAAACAGGCTGAAAAGAAGAAGAAACCTAAACAGACTAAACAGAGGGTGAGCATTCATCCATCGGTCATCTATCCATGTATACAATTTGTTTTTCATCTGTAATTATGTGTATTTGTGTTTAGTCTGTGCCTGCTGGAGAATTAGAGGAATGGTTGCCCCCTTCTTGGATCATGGAAACGATCCCAAGACGATCACCTTTCGTACCTCAAATGGGAGATGAGGTGAGTTTCTCTTAATAAATGTAGACATGCACAATATATTGTCCAAAGTAAATACAAGAATTGCCATTTTACATATGCATCTGTCTGCAGCCATCTCTCTCTCTTTGTGTCCTTCTGTAGTTGATATATTTCCGTCAGGGTCATCAAGCTTATGTCCGAGCCGTAAGTCGTGCCAAAGCCTATAGCATTAATCCTCAAAAACAGCCCTGGAACCGCCTGGATCTCAGGGTAAGGGGCTTTTTTTTGGCACATCACAATTTCCAGTTATTATTATGGATGATTTTGTTTGCATTACACATGGTTCTCAAGCCACATCAGCAGAAACATGAGAGTTGTGTTGTCTGTGTGTTTCCTCAGGATCAGGAGTCTGTAAAAGTAGTAGGTATTAAATATGAAGTCGGGCCACCCACTCTGTGCTGCCTCAAACTGGCCATCCTGGATCTCACCTCAGGGAAAATGACCAACGAATCCTTCAGCTTGAAGTATGCATCCTTTTGTAGGCTAAGAAATGAATAAAAAAATCACACCAGCACATTTTATTAGATTTATTTATTATTTAAACAAATATAAACTACATGTATTTGCTGTGATTGTAACATTGCTGGAATTGCATTATAAATGATGATGATGATGATGATGATGATGATGATGATGATGATGATGAATTAAAATATGAATAAATAGAAAATCTGATTCATGATTATGGGAATTATTAATGCTATCTGTCCCTTATTTTAGGTATCATGACATGCCTGATGTCATTGACTTTCTGGTGCTACAACAGTTTTATAATGAGGCCAAAGAACGCAACTGGCAGCCTGGTGAGTTTGTGCTTTTACTGAAGCTATTGCTCAGACCGGGGGCTTGGATTTCTCCAAACCTTTTCCCCTAATATCAAACTTTGTTTTTCATTATAGCTATAAATGGAAATACAATCTTGTGGTTTGTTGAGATGAAGTGTGCTATTACTTCTGGGAGAGCTTACAGTTTGCACTGATTGCTACCTGGCTACAGTGAGTGAAAAAAATAGTGTTTTATAGACTTTCAGACCGTCAAATCATTAGCTGTCTTCCAAAGTGCATGCATACAAGGCAACTTTTCAAAGTACTGATGAACTCGCTTTAAGGAACCAATCGTTGAGCTTTCTGACAGTGTACGGAGAAGAGTAGTTTTATTATATTTTTTTGAGATTTTTTTTTCTTTGCTTTTTAACTGCAGTATGAACCATCTAATATGAATCAGTGTAGCTTTTATGTTACACACATGATTCATGATACCAATTGGTTTGCTGGAAAGTCTTGCTTTCTCATTAAGCTCTCCACAGTCCATCTTCAACCAAGCTGAAACTACCTTGTTCAGGAGATCTCTAATTGTTTAGGTGCATTTCTGAGCATGCTTGCCATAATAAAATATGCCTTAATGAACCTAATTAAGGATAAAGCACAACAGTTTTTTTAATGCAGTCCAATCAATCTAAATCTGAAAATGGCCTTACATTGAAAGTGGATCCGCACAGCAACTCAGAATGTTAGATATTATGGGATGGTTTGGGGGATTTAAGGTAGTAAATAACCACCCAGAGCATGCTGCTGCCAGATTTTTAACTGGGTTTGTAAGCAAGAACACATTGCTCCTATTTTATTGGGTTGAAATGAAAATGTTGTTTTTCTTTAAATGGTTTGGCTTCTGCATATTCGTCAGATCTTATAAATGTGAATAGGCAGCCAGATATTTGATATCCTCAGACAGCATTATTCTGTCATACCCAAGAACAAGACAGAAGCTGAGAGGTGACCGTTTGCAGTGGCCGGTCCTAGGTCATGGAACAGTCTTCCCTTGTTTGTGAGATCTGTATCCTCTGTAAATGACTTTAAATCTAAGCTACAGTCACATCTTCTTACTCTTGCTTTAAATTCCTTATAAATACTTGGTCTTTTAATACTTAATTTTAAAGTGCATTTTTTTGGTTATTTTTATTTATTTATTTTTGTTGTACAGCACAGTAGTCGACTATTGTTGTATTTTTTATTGTGCTTAAAGAGCCCCTATTATGCATTATAAAAGGTCATATTTTGGTTTTGGCCCAACAACAGTATGATATGCATGCGAGGCCAAAAAAAAAACACATTCATTGTCTTATAACAGGGGTTCTCAACCTTTTGCAAGCCGGGCCCCCCCAAAGCTGGTTCATTGCAGTTGGGGCCCCAGTGCACCCGCGTTTTCAACGTGGTTTTGGACGCAATAAGTGAAATAGCCCATAAAGATTTAACCTGATTGATGCAATACAAGCACTTATCTATAATAGATACGTGATTACACGCCGCACGGAGCAATTACAAGTTACAACACACTATTAAATGCATATTTTGCAAACTACAAAAAACGAGGCAACAATTTTAATTACACTTACATGTTATGATCCGGAAGAAGAAGAAACTGGTCCATTTGAACTGTAACAGTTACAGACAAAGTCCCTGTCAAGGTCTGACAAAGTCCCAAACATGATAGTCGCTGCTGATTCTTCAATAGCAAATGGCCAACGAGTCTCGCAATGCATCGTAGGTTATTGTATCAATCATTAGAAAAATGACATAAACAAACGCAGCACTAGGTTAGCTATGCTGTGGTATTGTTGTGAGGCCTTTATTCCCTGCAGCTGAATCTCCATCTGTCAGTGATGGTCATCATCGTAGTGTCTGAATGGAAAGGCGCGTTCACGTTTTACCAGATTCTGTACTACATATTTGATAATGTACTATATCGACAGGCAAAAGATCTGAACCCAACTTGAGTGATTTATTTGACTCTGAGTCAAATATTTTGTTAAAGAATCAATAGTTTTAAACACGGTGCACTTTCAGATTTAAACCTTAGCTGGATGTTTTAATTCACTCAGAGCTGTGTTACACAATGCATGGAAGCTCATTTTCAAAAACCCATAATAGAGGCTCTTTAATATGTAAAGAAATGAAATGAGAGCACACTGTGAACTTATTAGCAACATGCTATAAAATCTGCAGAATGCCTTAGTGACCACGTAGCATAGGTTATTAAGTTATTAATGCTGTGATGAAGACAAATGTGTGTATGGTTTTAATGATCATAAATTAGCATAGTAGTGAATATCAGCTGTGTGTGTGTGCAGGTCAGCGTTTCAGGAGCATAATTGATGATGCATGGTGGTTTGGTTCATTGGAGTGTCAGGAGCCGTTTGAATCTGAATATCCAGACAGCCTCTTTCAGTGCTACATCGTCAGGTAAATGACTTTGATCTCTGCCTAACCAGAGAACAGAGTACAGCGAATATCTCAATCATTGGCGTATGCTGTTTTTGCAGGTGGGATAATGGAGAAAGAGAGAAGATGAGTCCATGGGATATAGAGCCCATTACTGATGAAGGTACTGACACGATTTACTCCACACATGAGCATTTCAGTGTTCAATCATATTCAAGCAGGTCTAACAGTGTTACTGTCTGCAGCTCCACTGCCAGACGAGGATGGGGACAGCGTTCCAGTCACAGAGGACGAGCTCCAGGCACTGCTGTACAGCCCGCAGAAGGGAGAGTGGGGTCTGCATACACGAGATGAAGAGTGTGAGAGAGTCATCACCGCCATAGATCAGCTGCTAACACTTGGTATGTCAAAGATACGAAAAAACAGCCAAAACACTTTCTGAGTTTATTGAAAATGGTAAGCTTCCAGTTGTTTCAGTTGCTGGTGTAACAAAACCAACATTTTGACATTTTATCACTATCTGTACTTATTAATGCCAAAATCAAAAATATTAAATACTTACTAACACGAGTTGTAATTTTTTTTTGTCATGAGTGTACATTTTTGAAATTTAGATTTAAAAGCTGAATAAGTAGCAACATATATAAAAGCTGGAAAAGTAAGCTTTCCAATGATAGTTTACATTGTTAGGATCTGACCATATTTGGCTGAGATGCAATACAACTGTTTTCTCTGGGTTTCAAAAAATCAGAATACAGAGAAAATTGCCTTTCAAATTAAATTCTTAGCAATGCACATTACTAACCACAAAATAAGCTTTAATATATTGACAGTAAAAAATTTACAAAAAATATCTTTGTGAACATGATCTTTACTTTATATTCTAATCAGGGCTTGACATTTAACTTTTTACCACCAGCCACTGTGGCTAGTAGATTTCCAAAATTACTAGCCACTCGCCATTTTCACTAGCCACACTCTTGTTGTTGTGAAAATATATGTTATATGCATAAATTTGACTTTGACATGCTAAAAGGACTTGATTTAGATGTTGTGTTATGTCCACATGCCTTCTCATTCATTTAACTTCTTGTGTGTATTGTGTATTAGCTTGCTCAGTGTGCATGAGCAAATGGGTTGTGTCGCAATACAATCCGTTTTTATTTTACATGACTTTTCAGGGCTCAAAATTAAGGATTTACCAAATTTATCTCTGACCACACGAAATAAGTATTTCTTAGCCACAATTTTTTTATGTGTCAAAACAAGGAAAATATAGATTTATATGTGCACTTTTTAATTCAACAAAACTTTTCTTTAAAAAAAACATTACATTTAAAAAAGGAATTGTTTGTCATGTATCTAAAATATGCACAGTAATCTGTCCTGGCTAAAAGTCCCAGATCACCAGTTAACTACACATAAACGGGGAGTTAATCTCCCATTAAAGCAATGTTATTGTAAAAAAATATAATTAAACCATATTAACAAAAATAACTGTAAGCAAAAATAAGCAGGTGAAATATGCTGTAAAAGAATGGTCATGCGTACACGGTTAATATAGGCCTGTTAATAATCTGTTCAAAGAATAATTAAAATGAAAGCAGTGCCCGCTGCTGCTTACAAAAGAATATGTGTATTTTTTTTAAATCTTGAGCTTTTAAAAGCAGCAGGACTGTGGGTGCATGATAAGGGAACCGATCGCACCAGTTGCGCTTCCTCTATAGGCACGGTTGCTTCGCGCAAGCAAACATAAGCACGTTCTCTTTGCTTGCGCGCCGATTTCCTCTGTTCGTGCGCAAAACTTTTGCACGCCCTCAAATATACACGCTTAAGTGCAGATCTTTATGTGGGGTTTCAAATAACCGCTGCTGAAGTGCGATTTAGTGCGTTTTTGTGCGTTTTGCGACATTAACGCGTCCTGGGGTGGAGTGAGGCGGCTATAGACTCCAGCAAGATAAAGTCATTGTATGCAGAGCCATTGACATTTATCAGTTAAGTATAATTATGGAAACTGTGTTCATCTTAACTCAAATTAACTGAAGATTTCATATGTTCTTAGAGAGGACAAGCCTGTTTATCTTTCACTATAGTCAACACTGCAGTTATTTATTTAATTTGAGTTTACTTTCTTAAGATGGCTGCACTAAAGAGAATTGTTTTTTTCTGACTTGTCTATATTGGAGGTATTTATTTCATTTTTGTTGTTTACTCCGGTATCCTGACTGTACTAAAATGTGATGGCAAAGTTAATAAAGAAAAAGTTTAGTTGTTCTTGTTATTAAGTGAATCTATTGTGCCTTAGCATTACTGTTAAGATGACATCAACCCTAACCCCACAGCAAACAGAAACCGAACCGAACCGAACCGAACCGTGGCTCCAAAACCGTGAACCGAACCGAACCGTGCCTTTGGTGTATCGTTACACCCCTAGTTCAGACCTAACACCCCAACCTTTAAACCATAATGTACAGTACATTAATTACTCATTTAACTTTAGCAAATGAATGTGTTGCTTAACCATGACTGTTTTCAAATATTTTTTTGATCTTTTCTACTCAGATGTGGCGAAGGCTTTCTCCAATCCAGTAAATTTGAGGGAATATCCGCTGTACTGCACTGTTGTGGCTTATCTCACTGACCTCAGCACCATCAGAACAAGATTAGTGCACCGCTTCTACAGGTATGCACCCCTTTAGTTCAATGACCACATGGGGCATCACCTGACAAAAACAGTTTCTTACGTGTGTGTTTGCATGTGTAGGAGGATCTCTGCGCTCATGTGGGAGGTGCGTTACATTGAACACAATGCTCGAACCTTTAATGAACCGCAGAGCCCCATCGTCACAGCAGCTAAAGCAGTCAGCGACGTCCTGCTGCGTTTCATCAGGTCAGGGAATATAGTCGCATTTATATCAGAATTATCATTACCTACTGAGCTTATTGTTCATACTGAGCATTCACATTGCAATGCGTGTCTTTAGGGATCAGAGCTGTACTGATATCCTGGATCTTTACAATAAGATGAAGTCTGAATTCAGCAGTGAAGAAGATGAAGAGGTGAGCATGAGAGCCTGTGTGTCTGAATTATGTTAGAAGTGTGAGTATGTGTGTGTGCTCCACAATGAGTATGGTCAAGAACAGCTCTGAAAAGAATATATACAAGAAACAAAAACAATATTTAAAAAACAAAATTTTAAATTCAATCTAAAAAATTAAGTTTTTCAAACATAAAGAACAATTGTAATAGATTTTGTGAGCACAGATGGATAATTCTTTTGTAACCATTTATTATATATGTATAACTTTTAATGCCGGTTTTAGTATCTTATTTAGTGTTATTTCATAAAAATAAAAAAAACTTCATATTACTGTTTTATAATAAAAAAAGCGTCTTATTTAGAGTATTATTTTATTATAAAACAAATTTCATATTATCATTTTATAATGAGAAAAACATTAAAAGGATAGTTCACTCCAAAATTATGGAGTTGTCATCATTTACTCACCCTCACACTTTTTCAAACCTGTTTAACTTTCAGCAGATGTAAAGTTTCATCACAGTCACCAACATTTTGTTTTAAACATTTAAATACTTACGCCAGTGGCAATATCACTTGCACCTCGAGTCTCAAACATATCCACCAATATATTTGTAAACATTAGAAAACATTTTTGATTGTCAAATAGTGCCGTAAATTTAAGAAGATTAAAACATGAAACCACCCACTCTTGGAGATGTCAGCTAAAAAACCTTAAATTATTCTTTTTCTGGATAGATGTCTTATTACGAAATGGTTTATACAGGATGAATATTGAGTGTTTAAAGTGATAGTTCACCTAAAATTGAAAAATCTGTCATTATTTACTCACTCTTTACTTGTTTCAAACCTTTATGAGTTTCTTTATTTTTAACACAAAAGAAAATAGTTTGAAGAAAGCTGGAAATCTGTAACCATTGACTTCAATAGTGTTTGTTTTTCATACTATGGATGTCAATGGTTACAGGTTTTTAGCTTTCTTCAAAATATATATATTTTTTGTGTTCAATAGATTAAAGATTTGCAACTAGTCAGAGGTAATTACTGTAATATATAACGAGCAGAAAATGAAAAAAAACAGAGCACACCAAGCATTTTCCAGCACTGGGATGCTGAGAGTGAATGGGTTACTCAGATAAAGAAGATAAGCTCTTCATTATCTCTGTTTGTTCAATAGGAAACAGTGGATGTGGACTCAGACACTCCTGGCACCTCCACTGGTCAGAGGGTGAGATAACTCAAGCACATGTACAATTATCCTTCGAAATCTGAAAGAGTTACAGTCCCAAATGTGTTTTCTCCAACCCATTTACTATTTGCAGAGGTCCAATAGCACACCTCAGAAGCGCGGTGTTGTTCTGGATATAAACGCCTGGCACAAACAATGCAAAGATCTTGTGAGGAGAATGATTGTGAGCTCAGACTCTGAGCCTTTCCGCCAGCCGGTCGACCTCTTCACGTACCCGGTACCTCACTCCACTCTCGCTTTTTTGCCGTCTTGTACTTTTGGTTGGCTCACTTTAGCATGACATGTCACTTGGATTTCATGTATCTGTTTTTCTCTGTGTCAGGATTATCGTGATATTATTGACACTCCTATGGATTTGGGCACAGTCTCTGAGACCCTGACAGGTGGAAATTATGAAAATCCTATTGAGTTTGCCAAAGACGTGCGGCTCATCTTCAGTAATTCAAAGGCTTACACACCCAATAAGAAGTCTCGGGTAAGACCGGCACTATTGTTTTTTTTTACCATAAACACACAATTATACAATTTTAAATATATATATATATATATATATATATATATATATATATATATATATATATATATATATATATATATATACACACACACACAGGCATTTGGGGTACGTATGCTTTTGTAAAGGAATTTATACTGTAATTCAGTAAATTGAATAAATTGACCAAGTCTTAGATGAGTAGGATTTTTATTTAGAATAAATGCTGTTCTTTTGAATGGTTCATTCATTTAATAAATTCAGGAATCCTGAAAATGATAATCACCCTTTTCAATAATAATTAAACAGTTTTTAAACTTTGAGCACCATTGGTCTGATTTATACAATTTGCATAGAAACCTTCCTAAAAGTAAACGTACGCCAGAATATATTTTGATTTATTTATTAATGATTATGACTCATATGGTCATTTTAAAGTGCTTCGATCAAGTCAATATTTAAGTAAAATGTTTACTTACAGTTGTTTACTTTCTCCTGTCAAATTAGGTAATTATAGATGACAACTTTTAAGTGAGAAGTGGTGTCACACATTTCCATCCATGTTTTGTGCTTCCACCACGTTTATAAACGAGAGCCCTGATCACTTAGAATGGTTTCTGGAGGATCACGTGAAACTGAAGACTGGAATAATGGCCTCTGAAACTTTACCATCACAGAAATAATGACATTTCTGAAAAACAAATTAAAATATTTAATTTCAATCTTATTATCATCAAATTTCACATTATTATTTGAGTGTATTGTATGTTATATGTTATATAATTGCAGCTTTTGTGAGCTAGTGATATCCTTCTGAAACATTTTCAACAAGTGTCTGTGGTTTATTTTTTTAATCTCATATGGTTGTATCCAGTGTTGGGCACGTTTTTTAAAAAGAGTTATTAGTTATAACTAGTCACAAATAGCAACTGAGTTACATAATTATAAAAGTAACTAATTATGAGGGAAAGTAATTATTGCGGTTTTTTTTTTAAATCTAATTTGTCAAATGACTATAAAATAAATATAAAACATGTACACTAATCTGGGGATTCTCAACCGGTGGGCTGCGGCCCACTAGTGGGCCTCAGCGATCTTGCAGGTGGGCCGCGAGATTAAAATTAACTCAATATTATACTATAATATTTGAATTGCATTATAATATGCTATAATAAAATGATCGAAGAAATGTACTTTCTCCTGTTCTCTGGTTGATTACTTCAAACTCGGTGCAAAAACAGCCTTATGATCGCGTCTGCAACCAGCACACGCATGTCTGTTCATTCGCAAACTATGCGTGAAGTGAAAATGAAAGTATCTCTGTGAGTGTTTTATAACGGACCCGCGCCCATACAGGAGGATCTAGTGAGGCTCAATGGTGTTTCTGCCATAGAATGTAAAATAAAATAGCATATGAGCTTCAGACGTGCTCTGGCGGAGCTGTTCACTGTTGTTGTCAGCGATCTCCCAGTAACATCCTGCGAACTTAACTGCCATAAGCTTGACACGTCTCAACAGATTTAGGGTGTTTTACTGTAATTTACATTTGTCTGTATGTTTTTAAATAGTAGATATTTAATAGTAGATATTCAGTCTGTCCAGTTTAAAGCAGAAGCTGGTCTTTTGCAATCTCCTTGTTGACCTGTGGCTCTCTTTGAATCTGGGTATGTTTTAAATTAAATACAATTATACATAATATAGTTTTAGTTTTATATATAATTAAATTTAAATAAAATTATATTTTTTTATAAAATGCAGATAACAGAAAATAATAAAAGACACAACAAATGTATAACATTTGTTATAATAATATAATATAATATAATATTCATTCATTCATTCATTTAATCTCTTTTCGGCTTAGTCTCTTTAGTAATCTGGGGTCACCACAGCGGAATGAACCGCCAACTTATCCAGCATATGTTTTACGCAGCGAATGCCCTTCCAACCCATCACTGGAAAACAGCCATACACACTCATTCACACACATACACTACAGAGAATTTTAGCTTACCCACTTTACCTGTACTGCATGTGAGGGAAACCGGAGTACCCGGAGGAAACCCACGCCAACACAGTGAGAACATGCAAACTCCACACACAAATGCCAACTGACCCAGCCAAGGCTCGAACCAGCGACCTTCTTGCTGTGAGGCGACAGCACTACCTACTGCGCCATCCCATCGCCATATAATATAGTATACTCATTCATTCATTCATTTTCTTGTCGGCTTAGTCCCTTTATTAATCTGGGGTCGCCACAGCGGAATGAACCGCCAACCAGCACATTTTTATGCAGCGGATGCCCTTCCAGCCGCAACCCATCTTCAACACTCATCCACGCTCATACACTACGAACCATTTAGTCTACCCAATTCACCTGTACCGCATGTCTTTGGGGGAGGAAACCCACGCGAACACAGGGAGAACATGCAAACTCCACACAGAAACGCCAACTGACCCAGCCGAGGTTTGAACCTGCGACCCAGCAACCTTCTTGCTGTGAGGTGACAGCACTACCTACTGCGCCACTGTGTCGCCCTAATATAGTATACTATACTATAATATAATATTTGTTAATAAATATTTTAATCTCATATTTTTGTGCTGTTAGCTATACCTGTTAAATATTGGTACTGTAAATATATTTGTATTCTTTATATATGTAGTTGCCGTTTTCCTCAGACTCCCTATTTTAATATTTAAGTGATGCATAGTGTGTGTTTTAGGCAGTACAGCTGATAGTTTGACTATTGTTTGTTGTGTAGATCTACAGTATGACTCTGAGTCTGTCAGCATTCTTTGAGAATCAGATCATTCCCATCATCTCAGACTACAAATCTGCGGTTCAGAATCAGCGGAGGAGTCAACAGAGACTCATGTGCAGCAAGAGATTACAGAGTTCCTCTCCCAACAGGTAAAACATGTACACTCCCTGTTTATGATTCAAAGTTCACACCTTTTTCATTTCTTTTTTTTTGATACATTTCAAACCTGTTTTATTTCTGCAGCCCCAAAGGAAAACAGAAGTCAGGAAAGAAAACCTTGCAGATGTCTGCAAAAGCCCGCATACGGAAATCCTCTCAAGGTGTGTAGGACTGTTATATGTGTTGTAATAAATGATGGGAGCCTGGATTTTCATTGATTTCTGAAATTGCAACAATAAAATAAAATTGGCAGTGATCATACTAGTGGATCTAGACTAGAGAATCTGTGTACTGTTGATTTAAGAACTAGAACAATGCTAAAAGAGATCACTCAAAAGTCCTCAAAATTGTATGACAATATGATTATGTGCTCACTTTATTAAAAACTGCCCAACAAGCTTCAGCCACTTTTTTTTCATAATTTCTGGCTTTGTCCAGCGCTAAGCACTTTTTGGGCATCAATTTTTAAATCAATTTCTGAATGCTTTCTTTCAGATATTGAGCCGTGCCCCCTAGTAGCATTATTTGGACTTAACCCTACAAATGTTTCCTTACCATCTACACAATCAAATGCACTCGCCTTTTGTTTAATAATTGCTAAAAGGCTTATAACACTGAACTGGAAAAATCCTTCCCCACCCAGTTATGTACATTGGATGCATGATCTGATGCAGTCTATGCAAATAGAAAAGATTAGGTATACAGTTTGCGGTAACTGAAAAATTTGACACCATTTGCAACCCTTCCTCTTACACTTTTAAAAATAAAAATAATAAATAAATAAATATGTGTATATGTATGCAAGTATATAGCTGACCTATTTTCCCTGCCCCTGGCTTAATTATGAATGGAGAGTGTGTTTTTTTTTTTTTTTTTTTTAAATATATATATATATTTTATTATTATTCTTTTAATTAATTTATTTTCTACTGCTGTACCCTTTGCATATTTGTATTTGTATATTTTCTATATTGTTGTTTGGCCTAATACGTGTTACTTTTATCTATAATGTAAATTTTTTTCTATCTCATTATTATTATTATTATTATAAATATCTATCTATCTATATATATATATATATATATATATATATATATATATATATATATATATATATATATATATATATATGTGTGTGTGTGTATATATGTGTGTGTGTGTGTGTGTGTGTGTGTGTGTGTGTGTGTATATATATATATATATATATATATATATATATATATATATATATATATATATATATATATATATATATATATAAAAAAATTTTTATTATTATTATTATTTTTTTTCCCCTTAATGCAAGAATATGTAATTGTACTACTTTATTCAGAGAGAAAGAAAACGTGAGCAAATTGTGTTCTGCCGCTACATTGGAGCAGTTGATGTCTAATGATTCTATATATCTGATGCTGTGGCTCTCTGACTAATTTATTTCAATAAAAAACAGAGTTAAAAAACTGCCTGACAGGCCCAACCAAAAATGTCAAGTCATCTATTGACAGAACAATGTTTTTTTTCCCCCACCAGATTCGAATGTTGCACAAGTTGATGAAGACAGTCAGCCTTCCTCTTCCTCCTCATCTTCTTCATCCTCCTCCTCTTCCTCTACTTTTTCATCTGAGCAGGCAGGAGCCAACAGAGTTACACGCAGCCAAGTTACATCAAGTAAATCCTCAGGTACACACATTCATACGCAAACACCAATGACAAGTTTGAGGTCAGTTCGAATTTAATGCTTAAAGTTAAACTTTCTAGGAATGTTAGTTTGTTATTCCCAGAACGTTTTGTGTTGGTTAGTCAGGAAAGTTTTCTTTTTGTAGAACATTCTGTTTATATTGTTATATAAAAAAAAAAACTTTCATCATTGTTCTTCGTCATTTAAAAATAAAAGAAAAATTCTTGAGCACCAAATTAGCATATCAGAAAGCTTTCGTGGAGACGTTACATCTTGACTGGAAATGAAAATCGGGTTGATTTCAGACCAACATCAGTTTTCAGCGTCGTACAGACCAAATATCAACGTCTAATGATGTTACAGCTTGATGTGTGGACGTTACCACAATAACGTCTATCAGACATTGGATTTTGGTTGCCATACCTGATGAATACATTTTTTTAAAATCAATATGACGTTGGTTTCCAACACAACCTAAAATCAGCCAAATATCAAAGTCATTTGACGTCGTTATTGGACATCAAAATAACATTGTCCTTAGACACTGACTAAACATTACATTTTGGTCGCCTGATATCACAACCTAAATCTAACCTAATATTAACGTCTTCTGACGTTGCGTGCCTGCTGGGATGAGACCAAAAAATATGTGGCAATGAAATGGAGTTCTATGTGAAAATGTATTAAATAGAAACAGCTTCAATAACAATATATTGAATAGAAACAGCTTGACAATAAAGCTAGACTTGATTTGACCAGTCTTTTCAACCAGTATTGTTTTGTTTTTTTGTTTTTTTAAACAACGAAAAAAATATTCGAATTGTCACTGAAACACTATGATTTTTTATTATTGTATAATGTGATATTTAATTTAAACAATTGTAATTGTCAGAAATTCTTGTCAAGTAATCTTTAAAGCTAATTAACATTGAACCGAGGGAGAATAGTGAGTTCTAGTTTAATTTAAAAACAACAACAACATATTTCTCAGTTTATGCAGAATTGTGTAGCTCTGTCCTGAATGTAAACCTGTTATAGAACAGGGGTTTTCAACCTTCTAGGACACAAGATTCGAAAGTTCAGCATATTCTGTATCCACTGCCAGCCAGAATTCTGACAGTGTGGTTGCGTCGAACAGTGTCTTCAAAGTTCGGTCACTTGAAAGGTCCAGAAGGGCATCCTGCTGATTTGGTGACAGGCTCACTGTGCTTTCTATGAAGGGGTTACGAACCCAGTCGTACTGGTTATAATTATGCTGTTCAGGAAAACACTTATTGAAATGTGCAGACAGAGCTTGCAGATGGAGAGTGTTTTCTTTTTTGGTAGTATCCCAGTTAAACCCGTCTTTCGGATGAGACGTCCGTCTTTCGGATGAGACGTTAAACCGAGGTCCTGACTCTCTGTGGTCATTAAAAATCCCAGGATGTCCTTCGAAAAAGAGTAGGGGTTTAACCCCGGCATCCTGGCCAAATCTGCCCACTGGCCTCTGTCCATCATGGCCTTCGAACCCTCCCCATATCATAATTGGCTTCATCACTCTGTCTCCTCTCCACCAATCAGCTGGTGTGTGGTGTGCGGTCTGGCGCAAAATGGCTGCCGTCGCGTCATCCAGGTGGATGCTGCACACTGGTGGTGGATGAGGAGATTCCCCCAATATGTAAAGCGCTTTGAGTGTCTAGAAAAGCGCTATATAAATGTAAGGAATTATTATTATAAACACATTTTCTGTGAGAAATTCATCCAAGGGCGGAAACATGTCTAGATTTCCCCATCAACCAGCCCTCTCCATCGCTCCAGTTTCTTCACAAAGCCCGCAATTTTATCAGACATTGTTAGTAGGTTTGAAAAGACAAACCTTGGGCCTTGAAAAGACAAACTAAGGGAATTAAGCCGATCAGAAATGTCATACAGGTATGCAAGATCTGTGAGCCACTTGGTGCAAAAGGGCACTCGTCTTTTTGGTCAGACGGCTTGCCGGTTTTACCTTCATCGTCATTCATTTTAAAAAGCACCCAGTCCATTTTTTTTGTACACTGTAAAACCTAAGAAGTTAAGGTAACTCAAACCATTTGAGGAAATTGATTAAAGTTCAAAAACTAATCCTAATAAGTACTGAGAACTTGGTAAACAAAGCAATTTGAGCACAGTAAAACCCAATAATTGAACAGAATTCAAACCTACCGAGTACTGTAAAACCCAATAAGTTAAGGCTACTCAAACCGTTTAAGGGAAAAAGATTGCTACAAACCATTTGAGTTTAAAAAAAAAAACTAATCTATAAGAGTACTGTGAACTTGCTCCATTCGAGTTGAAGTAATGAGGTATTTCATGAACTCATGCAGCTCTGCACAAGACGTTTGACTGTAGGAGAAATGCTCGTGCCCAACTGAGCCTGGTTTCTCTCAAGGTTTTTTTAAATTCTTCACTTACGCCAATTGGTGAAGTTTTTTCCTCGCCGCTGTCGCCACTGGCTTGCATGCGCATCGATGGAATTGCTCCTCAGTGTTTGGACTCTCAGTAGTGATTATTAACCCACACTGAACTGAGCTAAACTGAACTGAACTTAATCTCTGAAAACTGAACTGACACTGTTTTAATTCACTGTAATCTTCTATGTGAAGCTGCTTTGACACAGTCTACATTGTAAAAGCGCTATAGAAATAAAGGTGAATTTAATTGAATTCATTACCTTCAACACTGAGTTCAAAACTCTTTTCAAGTGAGTAGAATTAACTTCCTGTAAATTTTGAGTTAACTACACTCATTTCATTTGAAAAAGTTGACTGTTGGGTTTTACAGTGAGTATATTTTATGCGAACGCATTAACTCTAAAACAGGTGCCTGATAGTTAACTGTGGGACTAATCAGATTGACTCTAGTGAACGGATTAAAAAAAATGTTACATCATTTACATAAGTAGACGCCTCAGGTTCTCGTGCCCCCCTTAATAGGTGCTGGTGTGCCACAGGTTAAAAACCCCTGATATAGAAGATCTTCAAAACAAATATTTCAAACTACATAAAGAAATCACCTTCAGAACCATTTGCACAGCAGCATATATCACAAAAAACTTGTTTCTCCTACCAGTTGACTATTTTGTCCTCTATTCATCTAAAGGTGTCTTCCTACCAAACGGAGGTCGAAGTTCCCGTAGGAGACGAGCCGTGTTAACAGAAGAGGGAGAGGTTTCCGAATGTGAGAGCACCAGCTCGTCTTCATCTTCAACATCTGCATCTTCATCCTCTTCTGCAACCTCCTCCTCTTCTTCCGAGAGTGATGACAGCAGTGCAGAGGTGAGTGGCTTTGCAGACGGCGGCGATCACGACTACAGCAAAGCTCCGCAACATAAACAGAAAGGCAAAGCTCCAGCGCCACCACCACCACCACCTCCACCGCCACCGCCAGCTCCCACGATTGACAACCCAAAGAGAAAGAGGAAAGGAGAAGAAGAGCAGTCTGCAGAACCTGAGAAACGACCACGGCGGACGAGCAACAGAGAGGAGGAGGAGGAGGAGGAAGAGGAGGCCGATGATGATGAGCCTGAAGAAGAGGAAGAACCAGACGAAGAAGAAGAACCCGAGGAAGAAGAAGAGGAGCTTGAGGAGGAGTCAGATGACGAAAATGTAATCTCGCCATCAAAAAGGTCAAATCAAAGGACTCCAAAGTCGGGACGGGTCAATACTCGTAACCAAGGGCGTAGGACTGTTCTGTACAACGACGACTCTGAAGAGGAGGGTCCCACGACGGACCCGCTGAATCTGGGAATGTCCCGTTCCGGAAGAGTCCGTCGCATGACTGAACGTGCAAGGGTCAGCCATTTAATGGGCTGGACACATTGATGATCCTTACACAGACTCACTACTGCAGGGATTTTGTTTTTAGTACTGTCTTTGTTTGTTTTACGTCCCCAGACTTGACGTTCATGACTCTTCCTGGACTGTGGTGCTTTCTCTTCTCTGTGGTTTGCTAGAATCTACCACACCATCATCTAATCAGCCACCTCTGCCTTATTCTGGTCCAGAGCGGCGAAGAGTCAGTCGTTCTTCCCATCTTCTGTCTTTCAGTTTCTCTCACTCCGAGGAGTCTATCCTGTCAGAAAGATGGTGCTGCTGTTCTCCCACTTCCATCTTGCTTTCTTTTCATACCCTTTTTTTTAACTAACGATCATCGAAAACACTTAAGTTTACCGTGTAATTCAGCTGACTTGACTTAATTGTTATATCAGGTTATGCATTTACCTCTGTTCAATAATGAAATCAATCTGAGACGCATTAAGTACTTCCAGATCACTCGCGCTGCACCTCCTCCATCTGAGCTCAGACGTGAGAGGAGGATTATGGGAAATGTAGGAGAAAACGCACTTCTCCTCGCTCGAATACACTTCAGATACACTTTTTTTAACAGAATATATTTATATTTTTCCACTCTTGTATGGTACACTCAGATTCATTCTTGGCTTTCAGTAAGGAGGACGTTCGTGTTGATGATGTTTGCACATTTTATGTCGAGTTTATGTGGCAGCTGATTGGTGGACATGAGGTGACGTCTGAATCCTCTATTCTGACTGGTTCAGATTTCATGTATATTGAAACTGGTGCTTTCTGACGAGTAACAGGCTTTTTTTTTTTTTTACTGGTTTGGTGTTAATTTTCCTCTGTGCCATTTATCATGAAAACCGACTGTTCTGGTTTGAACGGGAAACGCTCTCTGAAAGTCACCTAATGTGATCAGTGTTCGAGTGTTCTCTAGTGTCATTTCAGGATGGTGAATACAAAGCATTATGAACTGAAGAGATCAAATTGGATCAGAGTTTGATTTGGGGTGTCAAACTGTGTGTCCAAAACACCTTTTTAATGCACTGGTACATCTCTCTTGCTCTGTTTTGCTCAGTTTATCCAGTGTCTCACTTTTGGTTTTCTCTTAGTTGCACTGCTGTGAGAAGCACCCTCTTCATCCAGTCTCTAAACTGATTTTCCTCCCAGTTTGAGAGCTCAGCCTGTCAGGGTACAGCATTAGAATCTTCAGGCTCTGTGTCACTTCGACATGATCTGACCAGACTGAGTTCATTCATTTCCTTTCCATTTTTCATGGCTTTTTTATCAGGGTTTTCATGGTGTGACAGACGAGGCCTGGATCTGTCAGTGACTATGGGGAAGATGGTCATGATGTTAGATGTTATAAGCTTGTGTGTTCATTTTTTTTATTTTTTATTTTTTTGTACACATTTTGGATTGTTTTTATAATAAAAGATGTGAAACTGATTCTGTTGTACTAGTACTTCTGCTACTGTTATGTTCTTCTGTTTTCTGTGTATTTGTGTTTATGTGAGCATGTGTACACTAATTGGGCACTTTATTTGGTACACCTTGCTAGGGGACCAAATTTTCCTTCAGGTCTGCCTTTGTTCATTGGGGCATTGATATAACATGGTGCTAGAAACATTTAAAGGTGCTGTATGTACGTTTTTGACTGTTCTAAAACATAACGATATCATAATATGTGTGCAGATATTTAAGAAACATGCCAAGTGAACATTCTTCTTTATCTGAAAAACAATGCTGAAGTCAGATATTCTGCTTTGAATGAATTTTGAGACTGTCTGGATCGTCTCTCTTTTTGGTTCTTTTAACCCGCCTAATGCCAAGTTAGCCAATTATATTTCAGCATCCCAGGTTGCCTTGGTGGAAAATCGCGTATTTCATTCATTCATTCAGAAAGGCTTTCAAAGCATGCGTCCGTGACTGAAATGCGACCTCTGGTGGACAGTAACACACTCCGAAATGAGATGTAGATTCAGAAGTCCACATGAGGTCATTAATTAGCAAATAATATAAATATTACCAGCGAAAACATTAGGCGAGCAGGTTACATTGTAACCCTGTGTCCTAACAACATGCTATGTGACGAAATTTGCAGTGATGAGCAGTTTGGCTGTTTGCATCAGACAAAACATGACAGACATTTAAATACAGCCATTCACAAGCACAGAATAGCATGTAACGTTTCCTTTACTCACTATAATGCTGGGGTGCCAGACAATATCTCACTGTCAAATAGGTCAAACAAAAAAAAATAACAATGTAAGCAGGAAACTTTACAAAGGCCTGTTTAACTCCTCTTCATACACAGACCCACAAGTTGTGATCATTGATGGAAAAAAAAACACTCAAAATACTTTCATCACCATCAATCATGTTTGAAAAATAAATCAGGAATCAAACAACAAAGAAAAACATTGTAAACATCACTTAATGGACTTCAACGAAATGGTAAGGTTTATAATCTCTTTAATACATATTAAACCTCTTTAACATTACATGTACTTGCTAAATCACTATATGTTGGTTTTGAGTCAGTTCTGAAGATCAATTTTAAATGGTTTATTTTATTTTTAAGATCTGAGGTGAATTATCTGCTGCTGCTTTCAGTAGTATGGCAATAAATATCATGTAAAATGGCATTCAAACTCGCATTATTAGCATTTAACATTGAATAAAGCACATGAGGTGTACCTGAGGTGATCATTGTCAATTTTCTGTTCAGCTGCAAGAAATTGAAGCCACGTCTACTACATCAATTTGAGGTGTTGGTCGGAGCAAAAACTTTTAATATGGAAAATAGTCTTCTGTCGCATGCCGCTGCTTTTATATAGAACATGGTTTAAATCAGCCTTTAGGCTCAATCGTCAAACTCGCTCCTGTTAGTCATCAATCTGGCAACCTGCGCTTGTGTCTGTTTTAATTCAAGAATATAATACCTAGTTCAACCAATGGGTGTCAAACCTACATACTGCATGCACCTTTAAGTCCATATTGATACGAAAGCATATATACTGTACACTCACCGGCCACTTTATTAGGTACACCTGTCCAACTGCTCGTTAACGCAAATTTCTAATCAGCCAATCACATGGAGGCAACTCGATATATTTAGGCATGTAGATGGTCAAGATGGATATGCTGCAGTTCAAACCAAGCATAAGAATGGGGAAGAAAGGTGATTTAAGTGACTTTGAACGTGGCATGGTTGTTGGTGCCAGACAGGCTGGTCTGAGTATTTCAGAAACTTCTGATCTACTGGGATTTTCACAACCATCTCTAGGGTTTACAGAGAATGGTCCGAAAAAATGAAAATATCCAGAGAGCGGCAGTTCTGTGGGCGCATATGCCTTGTTGATGTCAGAGGAGAATAACCAGACTGGTTCCAGCTGATAGAAAGGTAAAAGTAACTCAAACAACCACTTGTTACAACCGAGGTATGCAGAAGAGCATCTCTGAATGCACAACACATCCAACCTTGAGACAGATGGGCTACAGCAGCAGAAGACGACACCTGGTGTCATTCCTGTCAGCTAAGAACAGGAAACTGAGGCTACAATTTGCACAGTGTACCCATCTTCTGATGGCTACTTCCAGCAGGATAACGCGGCATGTCATAAATGTGCGTATTGTCTCAGAATCGTTTCTTGAACATGGCAATGATTTCACTGTACTCAAATGGCCTTCACAGTCACCAGATCTCAATCCAATAAAGCACCTTTGGGATGTGGTGGAACAGGAGATTCGCATCATGGATGTGCAGTCGCCAAATCTGCAGCAACTGCGTGATGCTATCATGTCAAAATGTACCAAAATCTCTGAGGAATATTTCCAGTACCTTGTTAAATCCATGCCACGAAGGATTAAGGAAATTGTGAATTTGCCAGACTAACATTCATAATGTGAATCCCATAGGTGCTCGACCGAATTGAGACCTTGTGATTGTGAAGGCCAGTTAAGTACAGTGAACTCACTGTCATGTTCAGAAAACCAGTAGGAGATGATTTGAGCTGATTTGATTTAGAATTTGCCAACATCATGCGTGCGTGCACACACACACACACACACACACACACACACACAGTGGTCATATAAGTTTGCATGATGTGTTCAGCAATAAGGACAGCTAGAGTGTTTTGTTTAATTAATTTCCAGTTGGTGTGAGAAAAAAAAAAAAAAACATTTTCCACATCTGCTGCTGTAGCTCATTTGCTTATTATTATAAATTGATATAAAATATTACTTGGGAAAAACCTATAGTTTTTTCCCCTGCTCATTACAGTAATATATAAGCACTTATTCTATTCTTATGTTTGCCCCATTTTTTCTTTGTTATTATTACTTTAATATATATTTTATAAATTTAATCATAATTTTTCCTATTAATTATTTCACAATTGTATTTATGGACTTAATATGATCTTCTAAATGGCCTTAGTGTTTTATTTTAAAGGTCTTAATGTCTTAATTTATCTTTATCTTAATTTTATTTTCATGGTCATAATAGTTTTTTTTTCTTTTTTTACTTTTTTTTTAATATATATATTTTTAGATTCATTTACTACATGTGTATTATTGTCTACACATTTTAGCCCAACTTGAAAACCTCTACCATTTAAAGTTTATATATATATATATATATATATATATATATATATATATATATATATATATATATATATATATATATATATATATATATATATATATATATATAAAGGTGTTTTTTTTTTTTTTTTTTTTTTTTACAATATTTCATGAAAAACATTTATCACAAAACGTCTCGTCCTTTTCTCTGTTTTGCAGTGACATCACTGACCTGAGCGCATGACCGTGACATCACTCCAGTTGTTCGGCGAAGCCGGAAGTGAATACAGGAAAAATACAACAAACGGAGCGGCCACTGTTAACAGATCCACACGAAGAGCTCGGTGAAGACAAGACAAGACTTCTCTCGTCTGATTCTCAAGTTGAATTCGCAGCACCACCGGGCAGTCATGTCGAGCATGGAGAGTATCCTTTCAGACCGGAGGAATCGGGCCCGGGCCACACACACTTTCTCGCTGGGACCGTAAACACTTTTACTGAGACTCATGGATGAGTTAAAGTCAATGTTGGAAATATCATAGTATATTATATGAAATTAGGTCTATTTGGGAGATTCGTTAGATCAAATCGCATTTCGTAATTTCTTCTGTTGTCACTGGAGGTTGTGATTGATTTAGAAAGTGGGTTTGGGGATCAAGAGTACAAAACAAACCCCAAAAGCAGAAAGCTAAATGACTTCGTGAACTCCTCGTAACGTTACTCTTTATATTTTCGTCTTTTTATGTGGTTACACATACGTGTTTGGCTGTGTAACTGATCTAAAACGTCACAAAATTCCGCCAGGTACGACTCTGACGTAGAATTACGTAATGTCGCCACCTATGTCTTATTTAGGTGAAGTCCCAATCCAGTCAGACTAGTTTGTTCAGTTTTGAGATGATGTACTGTGTTTATACTGATATAGGCTTGTATTGTGCAAATGTTTTCTATGTGTGAGAAGATATAAAGTGTGTTTTTCAGATATTTTCCTTGATTTTCGACTGCAGAGCATTTGTTCAACCTCAAGTTTGCAGCCAAAGAACTTCAGCGGAACTCCAAAAAATGCGACAAAGAAGAGAAAGCAGAGAAAGTAAAAGTCAAGAAGGTAAACAAACAAAAACAAAACACATGGAGCAGCAGTACAGTAGCATCTTCACCAAACAGCTGTCTATATTTTATGCGCTTGATTGTATAAAATATACTGAGAAGTTACACACTCAGTATGTAAACATGCATATTTAAAAATGTAATAATGTAGAAGTCAAACCAAATGAAGAGTCTACTAAATTGTATTTCACAGTTTTGACTTTTGAATTGTTAATGGCAAGTTTATACATCACAATTCTGAGAAAATAGGGAGAATTAAGAGGAATTAAGTCAGAATAGCACGAGAGCCTTAAAACTGATATATAAACAAGATATTAAAATTATGTCGTTCTTATTTAATTTTTTATATCTTGCAATTCTGATTTTTTTTTTGCAGAATTATGAGCTATAAAATAATTTTATGATAACTATTTTTTTTAATGTTTATAAGAAATGTCATTTGTAGTTTGAGTTTAATGTAATTTTTTTGTATTGTTCTTCAAACACATAACTATGAAATGTAAATCCAGAGAAACTATGAATCTTTAAGTGGTCTCAGATTTTTTGTTTCTACATGATAATACAAGTCAACAACTAATAATACAAATAATCTCTTTTTTTTGTAGTTTTTCCTGTATCTCAATTAAGTACCTAAACTATATTACTCTTAAGTACTTTACACTCCATTTTTTCAGAAATATAGCAAATGTAATTACTGATTGTTAAAAGTACAGTTCACCCAGTTTTTTTCTTCTGTTGAACACAAACTAAGTTATTTTGAGAAATGTTGGAAACTTATAACCATTGGCTCCAAAGTATTTGTTTTTCCTACTACGAAAGTCAAAGGTTAAAGGTTAATGGTTAAACATCCTTCAGATTATCTTCTCATGTGTTCAACAGAAAAGTTAAACTCTGAAAAAGGTACCTTGGAACCTTTTGTGGTTGAGTAAATAATGAGTAAATGTTCATTTTTGAGTAAACTATCCCTTTAGGGGTTGAATCATTTTATCACCAATGTGTCAGATGAAGCTGCTTTTATTTTGATACTCAGGCGATCCAAAAGGGCAACATGGAAGTTGCACGGATACATGCAGAAAACGCCATTCGCCAAAAGAACCAATCTGTGAACTTCCTCCGAATGAGTGCAAGAGTGGATGCAGTGGCTGCACGAGTACAGACCGCAGTCACCATGAACCAAGTACACACACACACACACACATGCTTTTCTCATTAAACTAAAATATGCTCGGCTTAATATCCAGTCGGCTTAATATTTAACTTTTGATTTTTATTCTCCAGGTCACCAAGTCTATGGCTGGGGTGGTGAAGGGCATGGATGCAACCCTGAAGAGTATGAACCTTGAGAAGGTGAGATAAAGTCCTCTGGGTCTTAAAGTGTTTCCATTGAGCAGCTCTTTGATATACAATTATTCTTTTGCTCTGATTAATATTCCCTGTGTTAATTGTTAGATATCAGGTCTGATGGAGAAGTTTGAGCGTCAGTTTGAGACTCTGGATGTTCAGACGGCTCAGATGGAAGACTCGATGAGCAGCACCACAACGCTGACCACACCACAGGTGACGCATACTCTGACTGCATGTACGCTGACCAACATCCTTGTTATTTTGCCGTTTATGACACTTGCTGTTTTTCAGGGTCAAGTTGACACTCTGATGTTGGAAATGGCAGATGAAGCAGGGTAAGAACATTTTAAATGTTGAGATTCATTACTTTTATTATCAGAGGTGAACACTGTAATAAACACACAGTACGTATGCCACAAAAGATTGCAATCGGTAGGATTTCAATAAGTTTCTTATACACACACACACACACACACACACACACACCAAGGCAGCATTTATTTCATCTAAATGCATTTCAGGAAAATGTTTTATATTTGACCTATTATGCAAAGCTGACCAATTTTTTTGTATTTATTTTTTTATTTATTTATTTTATTTAAGATTTTTCAATAATTTTTTTCCAGAACAACCCCACCCAACAATTTATCCCCTACATAATAAGGGAATAAATAAATAAATTAAAGAGATAATATAAAAAATGTAAAATAAAATAAGGAAAATAACACAAAATAAACAAAAAAAAAAGTACTGCCATCATAAATACTTTTTCAGGGGATACATTTGTACATCAGGTTACATTGTAGTTACCTCAGACTGCATTGGTGATAGGTTAATGGGCTATATATGCACTGCTAGTGGATTTCAGCCAATTATAAACTTCCGGTGAGGGATTAATCTAGCTATTTTTAATTTCATAAGGTTCCTTTTACAGCATCGATGTTGTAATGTAATTACAATACATCCAGTTAAATAGACTTAAGCATTCATTTGGTTGTTACAGTGTAAAAATACATAAAAGACCGTTTAAATGGAGGCGCCGTCATTAGCCACAGGCCAGCGCAAAAATTTTATTGAGAATACTGCGGTAAAATGAATTTCCATATTTTAAAGACATGGCGTGTAAAAATATAAATGAATGCAGTGCTTATTGTTTGGTCTGATACCCACTTCATATTGTATCTCAGCCAGGCAGTGAAGATCGCTGTTTTTTTAAAGAAATCAGATCTTAAACGCAGCAATTTTGTATGGGATGACAATTAAACAGAAGCCCTGGGGCTGACTGACTGACTGAAATTAAATGTTTATCTGCATATACCTCATTAACCTCTAAATGTACATATCTAAATATGTTGTAATACTTTTCCACCTCTTCAGAAAAAGTCTTCGTTTGTAGACATGCAGTCATTTGTTCCATTTCATAGACCTGTTTAAGTCTCTGAATCCACTTAGCCACATTTGGAGAACCTTCTTCTATCCTATGTACTGTTATAATTTTTTTTGCAACCAGTAATAATATCCTTAGTACAAATCTTGTTTCTTCATTAAACATTTCTTTGAGCAGTGCTCCCAATTAGCACACAACTAAATCGAGGGGTATTTCTATATCGAATATCTTATTTACTTCAAGCTGACCCATTTTTAATCACCACATTCCAGATTTTCAAATAGTTGTATCTCAGTGAAATATTGTTCTGTTCTAACAAACTCTACATCAGTGGAATTCTTATTTCTTCAGCTTTCATTTGAATATTAAGGCTGGTTTTGTGAGCAGAGTCACATACATCAATTTAACTATGATTTAGTAATTGATCTAATCAATTAAGAGTTAAGAACTCGGCCGTCACAGGTTCCAAAACTTTACGAGTTTCTCTCTTCTGTTAAAGAAAAAAAGAAGATATTTTGAAGAATGCTGAAAACCTGTAACCATTCACTTCCATAGTATATTTGTTTTTCCTTTTATGGAAGTCAGTAGTCACAGGTTTTTACCATTCTTCGAAATATCATCTTTTAAGTCTTGAAGGTTTGAAATCACTTGAGGGTGAGCAAACGCGGAGTTCATTGTAATTTTTGGGTGAAATTTCCTTTTAAGGAAATCATTATTGGAATAAATGATTGCATGTATCTGTTCATCACCAGTCTGATAGGCTAGATTTACACTGCATGGTGCAAGGGATCCAATTCCAATTTCTTTTCTCCAATGTGGAACAGGGGTCCGTTTCTGAAAATCATCGTTAGCCAACTAAGGTCGCAAGTTCCGTCGTTACAAACATAGTTCGTTGATTTGGCATTTCCCAAATCCGTTGTTCCAACGAACATTCGCAAACTTGTATGCTTACACCTCTAGAGCTGTAGTTAGAAACATAGTTCCTGGCTGTGTTCTATTCCCAGTTATCCCCCCTATGCCCTATTCATTTAGAACATTATAACATCTAGACTTGGAATTATAAAAAAAAGCAATAAAGTCATCTCTCTTAGGTGTAATTTGCTTTCAAAGTATTTTTACAGTTAAATTTTAGTCATCTTCATATTTACAATTGTGCTCCCTTCGCAGGGCACTTTGAAAACATTAATGTCATTTTGAACATAACGAAAGCTATAGGTGACCTATTATTTTAAAAGCGGAATTTGTTTTGTCTCCAAAGCTTGTGAAAACAAATAACATCGCATACATTAATGCTTTTAATTTATAGTAGGTTATTTATTAAGTATCTGTACTGTCAAATTGTAAAAGTAGACTTTCAAAAATAAATAAACAATATCCTACATAGAAATAATAATAATCAGCATTAATATTATTATTAAAGTAGTTATTTTCCTAATAAATAATAAATATAAAATTTAATTTCTTAATAAAAACCCTTGTTATTTATTTATATGATTTATATTTGAGATTAGAATAGGTGTTAGTTTTTGTAAGTGATTTTATGTTTTAGAATAGAATATATAATATTCTCAATAATATTTGTAAAGGAAACATTGGTTCTATATGTGACATTTACATATATTTCATTTAATATGAAAAACAAGTGCATGTTTTTATCAAAACTAATATTGGATTTTGTTAAAGCGTGTGCGTGTAAAACAATATAATTTGCACCAATAAATTATGGGGATCTTCTCTAAAGTTGTTACTCCACCCTGTTTAGAGCATCATTATGGGCGTTTTACTTTATAAAGAACGTGGTTCAAATGATGGATCTGTGACAGAGAAACTATGGGTTTTGGGAAACACTCGTCACTACATCGTTCTTTTCCCAAATAATGCATCGTACTATGATAGTTCAGCCGTGAGTTACGTGGCCCAGATCGGATATCACCCATATACACGTAGGCAGGAAAAAATCACATGGATTCCAATTTACTCAGATTCAGGCCTTGTTCATATGTGAAAATTTATCCGAAATGAGTCAGATTCGTGCCCTCGTGTCTGCAGTGTAAGCAGGTAGATCGGATTTTCACCTGTCAATGTGAGCCGCGTGTCATTTAAAGTCTACAATATAAACTAATATAAAACTATTGCATACAAAACGTGCATAAATAACGCTATTCACATGACCATAAATACAGAAATGGAAATATTGCGCTCTTTTTATAATCCGCTGTCAGTCAGCATCTGCTTTTTTTCCTGCTCATTGCACCTTTTGCCTTGTGCAGTATAAATGCAGAGAATCTGATACGGGTCACTTTTAAAAGATGATGTAAGCAGGTCATCAAAAAAATTGGATACGGTCACAATCAGAATTGACCATCAAGATCTGCAGTGTAAATGCAACCTTAGAGATAAGTACATGCTTCCTGACAGAACATTTACATCATTTATTATAGCATTTGATTGAACCCCATTACAAATCATTCCACCAAACATTTTGTTTTTATGTGTCTCTTGAAATTAAATGAGCTGCTGCTCTCCACACCCCATTATAAAGTGTGAATAAAAGCTTTTTAATGCTATTTAAGATAAAAACAAACAAACATAACTTGTGTGTTTAGGCTGGACCTCAATATGGAGCTTCCTCAAGGTCAGACAGGATCAGTGGGAACCAGCGTAGCATCTGCAGAACAGGTAAAACACACACACATAAACACAGACACACAAACACATGACAGGTATACTGTAACCCCTCTGTCTCTCTCGCTGTAGGATGAGCTCTCTCAGAGACTGGCCAAACTCAGAGACCAGGTTTAAGGAGAAGTGGTGGTGAGTGTGTGTTTGTGTGTAAGAGAGGGACCGTGTATGTGCGAGTGTGAGATCAACATATCCCCTATTTACTGAACCCTGGAAACATTGGCCTCATTGTTTATTTGTGTTCAGATTTCTTTTTGTGCCGTCGAGGACGTGAAGCTTTTCATATCCACAATAAAACACTGAAAGCTATCTGTAATGATGCGCTGAAAAAACTGAATCGGATAAAAGGACTAATGTTACGCGGTAACACTGCTGTCGTCAGGATTACTCTGGAGTCCTGCTCTTCTCAAATTATTGGATTAAAGATGATCATATTGGTGTAACATTTCTTTGTTTTTATTTGCACTTATGTTTTAACTAGCAGCTTGTCTCTCGGATGTTCTGTCAGTGCTGGCTGATGAGCAGACTAATTGTTGGGTTCAGTTGTGTCTTGTTTCTTCTTGCTGCTCCTCTGCTTCAAGTGAATTGTGGGAATTTTTAACTTCAAATGCATGTGATCAAGATGATGATTTAAATACAATGTTCATTTTGTCCAATGCTGTAAATCCCCAGTTTAACCTATATTTATACACCTTTACAGAAGCTCTGATCTTCGTTTTTTTTCTTCCCCTAAATATAAAACAAAAATAAAAAAAAGCCTTTGGCAGTGTAGGGCTCAAGCAGTTGATCTTTAGATGAGAATATATAAATATGTTTGTGTATATAAATAAACATTTTGCAACACAGTAAAGTGTTGGTGAATGTTTTTCCTTCCATCTGTTGGCAATATGTTGGTTTTCAGACGTGGTACAGCGATCGCGTGATTGGTCTGTTGGGCCCAGAGTTACTGTAGGGTTTGGTTTTGATTGGGCTCGAGAGCTTGAGCGGTGATGAGTTTTGATTGGTCCACTGGGTTCAGAGTTAACAGCGCCACACAGCTCTTACTGCTACACTGGATCTTGAGTCCAAGGAGAAATATGCTGCTCAGAAACCAAAACCAAGCATTTTTCGTATAATTGCCCATCAGAGTATTACGTGATGCTTTATGCATGCATCTGTATGTTCAGTCATTTATTCTACAACCACAAATCAGAAAGAGTTGGGACAGTATGCAAAACGCTAATTAAAGAAGAAAGTAGTGATTTACAAATTTACTTTGACTTGTATTTCATTGCAGACAATATGAACACAAATTATTTCATGTTTTGTCTGGCCAACCTCATTTCATTTGTAAATATACATGCATTCCTGTCATTCAGACCTGCAACACGTTCCCAAAAAAAGTTGGGACAGGAGCAGTTTAGGGCTAGTAATCAGGTAAATTGGCTAAATGGTGTGATTTGAAACAGGTGATGTCAACAGGTGATTGTAATTATGATATATTACAAAAGCAGCATCCAAGAAAGGTCTAGTCCTTTAGGAGCAAAGATGAGCTGAGGATCGCCAGTTTGCCAACAAATATGTGAGAAAACTGAAATGTTTAAAAACAATGTTCCTCAAAGAAAGATAGGAAGACATTTGGATATTTATATACCTTTAAAAGTGCATAACATCATTAAAAGATTCAAGGAATCTGGAGGAATTTGAGTGCATATAGGACAAGGTTGCAAGCCTAAGCTAAACAACCGTGATCTCCGATCCCTCGGGTGGCACTGCATCAACAATTGTCATTCATCTATAAGCGATATCACCACATGGGCTCAGGACTACTTTGGCAAACCTTTGTCAAGTACCGCAATACCTAGTTACATCCACAAATGGCAGTTAAAACTGCACTGTACCAAAAGGAAGCCCTATGTTAACAGTGTCCAGAAGCACCGTCGACTTCTCTCGGCTTGGAGGCATCTGGGATAGACCATCACACAGTGGAAATGTGTAGATGAGTGGTCCCCAACCTTTTTGTCACCGCTGACCGGTCAGTGCTTGACATTTTTACCGTGGCCTGGGGGGTGGGTATATGTAGATTGCTAGGCAACCATCAACCGTTTTCTTAGAGGATGACAAGCTGACAAAACATTGCTGCAACTCTAATACAAATTTTATTTATGGTGAAAATTAAAAAACACTGCAGTATTTGTATGAGATATCGAAATGTGTATATACCATACAAAATATTCAATCCATGTTTATTTCCATAGCGCTTTTACAATGTAGATTGTGTCAAAGCATCTTAACATACAAGTTCTAGTGAATTGAAACTGTGTCAGTCCAGTTTTCAGAGTTGAAGTTCAGTGTAGTTCAGTGTGGTTTAAATTTCACTGCTGAAAGTCCAAACACTGAAGAGAAAATCCATCGATGCGCAGCTCCGCAAGTCCCAAACCAAACAAACCAGTGGCGAGGAACAAACTTCACCAATTTACAAACGTGAAGGGGAAAAAAATCTTGAGAGAAACTAGGTTCAGTTGGGCATGAGCATTTCTCCTCTGGCTAATTGTGCGTGCAGAGCTGCAGTCTAGGTGCCGGAGGCTGGAGAACACTGGACATCCATTGTGGAGAACTGCAGGTATGAGTAGGTCACCGGTGGGTGTTCAGGCTGGCCCCCGGGATCAATGCGAAGACTTGTCTGTCACTATAGGGTCTTTCAGGAATCAGTCTCATGTTCTCCGCTCCTCTATGACCACCACAGCATCAGCTCAGGATATGACCTGGTCCAGGATTATGGATACCTTGGCATCATTTTTTCACTGGTCTTGGATCGCATCAATGGCACTGCATAATCTCTTTGGCAGTTTGTGGGTCCTTCACTAAGCCTTTTCCCCTTCGCAAAGAAACTTTCCAAAGACGTCTGTTTCTTACTCAAATGCTTGTGGCTTAAATTTTAGCATTCAAGTAATCGAGAGAATACGGTTATTTTTTTAAATAAAAGATCTTTCAGACTCAAATAATAAATAAAATGGAAATAATGAATTAGTTAATGAATGGGGACCACTGGTGTAGATGACAGATCAGAATATTAACATGATGGGCAACACACTTTCATTGTTTTACCCTCAAAAACAAACCTCTCCACGTAGAAATACATTTTTTTCTGCCGATTGGAAAATGTGTATAAATATAAATTTGTACTTCTAATGTGACATTACATTTAAATGAACAACAAAAATATAAAAGCTCATTGAAATGAGCAAAATTTAGATTTTCTCTTTTACATAAAGTATACCCAATGGTTCTCAAGTATTTTTCAAAGTGTTTAAGTAAAACCTTTGTTCAGCAAGGGTTTATTTAATCAAAGAATTCTGCAAAGAATTAAATTAAATAAGTTTAGTGTTATGAAATAATATACATTTTAAATAAATGCTGTTCATTTAGGTTTTTGATTAAGCAAATAATCTTGAAAAAGTTATCACACAAATCTTAAGCACAACAGTACTAAGGATAATAAAGGTTTGCTGAATATATAAGAATATATAGGATGATTTCTGAAGACTTGTGTTAAAACAAAGAAAAATCATTTTTCATGAAAAAAAAAAGTCATTTTTAAATTGGAATAATATCTTACAATGCAGGTTTTTACAGAAGAGTTTATCTTTGACTCATCACAAATTTTTGTACGGTACAATAGTTTTCTCGTAAAGAGCTCATGCTTGTTATTTTACAACTCTCTCTAAAGTGTTCTTGAAAATGTCACCAATGTATACCACAACACTTTTCCCCTCCCATTTTCGTTCTGCCCGCCTCTACCGTCAACATCTTTCCCCCTCTCTGCTTCTTTTGCTGGAGGGACTTCTGGCCAGAGAAGAGAAAACAAGATTGACTGACTGATCATGATATTACTCCATTTACTTAAAGTACAACGAAAGAGAGCTGTACGTTTCTAGACTATTATGAAGGTTAGAAACACTGTGTGTGCATTTCTTCATGAGCATGAGGATGTAATATGGAAGAAAATCCCAGAGTTTTTTTGGAATCTTAAAGAAGAGGAGCAGCTGAAAGTGAGTCTTGACATTTCTCTCGCATGCATTTTTACCTTTTCTCTTATTTATTTATTCTTGTATATAGATAGACCTGTTGTGTAGTATAATATAAATATCATGTCAATGATGTTAGTTTAGATTTTTAAGACATTCAAGGATTCAGTAAGATATAATTTATTATTTAAGATTATCTTAAATTTTTCAGATACATTTTTTATTATTATTTTGAAACAAATGTGTGTGTTTTACTGAATAATTTTAAAGCTCTAAATGTTAAAGCAGTAAAGGTAGCTTTCTAAAGTGTTTTGGTTGCAGATAAACTTTCGAAAATATGACTAAACTTCAGGTGTGTGTGTGTGTGTAAGAAGAGCGGTTGTTATCAACAATGATTTCTCTTGAGGTGTTAGCTTTGTGTGTTTGCCCTCTGGGAAGACAGTTGTGTGTCACTCTGTGTTCTGTTTCTTTAATGATGAGCCAATTACCCAAAACACTGTTCACATTCATCCATCCGTCCATCTGTTCATTAAACCATCTCCGCTTTACTCTCCAAAGCAGCTTCCTCGTTTTGTTGAGATAACCTCTCAGTGTGGTTATTTTGGAGAGTGGTTATTAAATCTCTCTCTATCTTATGGTAAGCTAAGGTGATTGTCATAGTGACCACAGTCCCAGGTGAGAAGTGTTTGCTGGAAACTCCCCTGACCTGCTGTCCCTCTGCACTGCTCTAACCTGTGCTCCTGAGAAGTTTCAAGGACCATATTGTACTGAAAATGATTCCACTCCTTAAAGCTGATTGGTGAGTTGCCGTGTTTTGTTTTTGATAAAGCATGGCTTAAAACTCTTCACCGAACCTGTCTGTGTGATGATGTGCAAGTAACAAAATATATTGTCAATTATGTTTACGTTTAATCTTTTAGCAAACACTTTCATGTGAAGCGACTTACAAATGAGGACAACAGAAACCCACAAAAGAGCAATGATGTTCTGTGTCTAATTAGTCCTACACGGTACACACAAGTGTTTGTGTTAGAAGGTTTTGACTAAGAAGATGTAGAATCTGTTTAGTTAGACAAATCATACACCAGCAGAGAACAGAGAAGGTAAAAGTTTCTGAAAGTGATTTTGTGCCTCTTTGGAATGGTCCCACAATTCACCATTCATGTTCAGTTTAAGCTTCTGGAGGGAATTAATGGGAAGTCTGAATTAATGGGAAGCAGAGCATGTTCTATAATTTTAGTTATCGAATTTTATGCAAGCAGCTGTTGAACCCAATGCCAATAGCAATTCATTTAAAGAGCCCCTATTATGTATTTAAAAAAGTAATATTTTGGTTTTGGGGGTCTCCAACAACAGGCTGATATGCATACAAAATACTTTCATTGTCTTATAATATGCATTTATTTTTACCTAATTCGTTAAACGATTCATTTGTTCCCAAACCCCTCCTTAGCGCGATGCTAATCTGCGCTGATTGGTTCGATGACCCTGTCTGTTGTGATTGGTCAATTGCGTTCAGCGCGAGACAGAGAGAAATGCCCACCACGGCTTATCAACATTGTTGAAGTAGTCAGAGTGCAGAGTGTATGTGTGAGCCCAATGCAGGAGTGGATTAAAGCAGTGCAGTTTAACACCAGCATATTGCTCTATTCTTAACCATGACACGTTCAGTATTAATCCACACAATTGCAAAAGTTGAACTATTTTGAAAGTTGACCGCAGCGGCATGTGTAGGAACAATGGATGGTGCCCATAGCATCGACAAACGGGATTGGATCGTGAGCTCACAAACGCATTTAAATCCGTAAAAAAAGCGGTTTCAACGTGGCTTTAGACAAGATATGTCAATATAAAGAGTTAACTAGATACAGTACAAGCCGCGTGGAGCGGTTACAAGTAACTAAACATAAATAAATGCAGGCAAGAGAAAACAAGGAGGCAACCATTTTAATCACACTTACTTACACGTGTGAAATGGAGGTAGAAACTGGTTCATGACCTGTGTACTTGCCATACATCAAAAGTCTTTTCTGATCCTTCCTTTAACAAACAGCCAAAGAATCCCCAGTTGAAAGGTAGATTATTGCATTAAACACCAGAACATTCACTCATTAATGTTCACTCATCTTCAGTCATGATCAGTCTCACACAAACAGAGTGCAAACGTTTGAAGGGAAAGGGGCGTTCATGTTTTACCGTATCCGCCACAGAATATATTTCTAGTGGAACGAATGTACGAACGACAAATCATTTAAACGACTCTGAGTCTAATCTTTTCTTTTTTTTTTTTTTAAATCGATATTTTTAAACACTGTGCACTTTCAGATTTAAACCTCAGCTGGATGTTTTCATTCACTTAAAGCGATGTTGCACACTGCATGGAAGGTAATTTTCAAAAACCCATAATAGGGGCTCTTTAAGACCATTATAGCTTCCGCATTCTGTATCAGTTACAGAAGTTTGATAGTACTGGCAGGGAGGTCTCCAAAGTGAGCATTAGTCCCCTTGGCAGAAAAGACCTTAAACAAGGAGTTGTGTAGCATGCTCTGATAGGAAGGGCCTGATCCTACTAATGCTGTGTGAGGAAATCTGCAGAACCAGCCCGATCTCATTAGGAAACATAATTATTTTAAGTATTGTCAGAAAAGTGGCTAATTCATACAAATTAAAATGACATAATTGGTATGAAAAGTTAAAAAAAAAATTTAAAAGGAGGTATGTGCCCAAACCCCAGCCTTAACCCTAAGCCTCAATGAAAGATAACTAAGATGTACTAAAATTTATGAATGAGCTCATTCAAATTATTACGAATCAGCCACTAAATCCAAGTTATGAACTGTTAGTGTTGAGCAGAACTGGTTGTGTGGTCTGAAGTTGATCTGATCTGATCATCAAAGCTTGGGTGACCTAATGGGTAGAAAATTAGGTTTGTACCATGAGACGTATAGCAGGTTTGAATCTCAGTATTGACAGGAGTTGAAGATGAGGTAAATGGACAAGTAGTGCTATCTTCCACCATCAGTATCCACAGCTGAGGCACCCGACCATTAACCTCCCTAAAGCATTACAGCAAATAGCTTCCTGTACTTTGTGTGTGCCCATATTGTCTATGTACTGTATGTCACCATACTATCATATCACTTTAATGCAACTACGACGTCCCAGCTAAACTGTATTATAAGTAATGCGAGTTACATAATAATATTACTTTTCTTAGTAACGAGTAAATGCATTACTTAAAAAATTTATTAATAATATTTGAGTTACATTTTAGAATAATTAAAATGCTTTTAAAAATTGTTTGCTGAATTAAAATTAGTGTAATCATGTTGAGGGTGACTTGGTGGTGCAGTAGGTAGTGCTGTCGCCTCACAGCAAGAAGGTCACTGGTTCGAGCCTCGGCTGGGTCAGTTGGCGTTTCTGTGTGGAGTTTGCATGTTCTCCCCGTGTTCGCGTGGGTTTCCTCCGGGTGCTCTGGTTTCCCCCACAAGTCCAAAGACATGCGGTACAGGTGAATTGGGTAGGCTAAATTGTCCGTAGTGGATGAGTGTGTGTGGATGTTTCCCAGAGGTGGGTTGCAGCTGGAAGGGCATCCGCTGCGTAAAACATATGCTGGATAAGTTGGCGGTTCATTCCACTGTGGCGACCCCAGATTAATAAAGTGACTAAGCGGAAAAGAAAATGAATGAATAAATAATCACGTTGACTCACACTCAATGAGAGAATGAGCTCATCGTGGGAACAGACAGAAACCAAGATGGCAGAGCCTTACATTTCTGTGACTCAGTAACTCAAAAGTAACGTAACTCATTACTTTCCATAAAAAGTAACTAAGTAATGCAACTAGTTACTTTTTGCGGGGAGTAAAGGCTCGTACACACCGGGACGCTTTTCATTTGCGTTTATCGTCAGCGTTTTTTCGAGACGTTTTTCAGGATTCAAACCCAAGTATGCAAAATCACTCCATGATGTTAGATGGCTTCTGACACCGGCTTGTAACACAGAAGAAGAAGAAGAGAAAGTTGACACGCTTGTTGTTAAAGTTACTGGCGATTCGAACAAGCATGGATGGTTCAAGCAGCAGCTCTAGCGATGAAGAAATGATTATTGTTCACCAGTGCCATAAGCAGCTCCACGTTCATATCGCCTCTGGGCATCTTCTTCAACGTGCGCTCGCATTGACAGTTTTGCGCTTGAGCGCCTCCAAGTGCTGTTTACTGCAGCTCCGTGCACGTGAACAAAAGTGCCAATCTGATTACAAAAAAAATGAGCATGAGGCGTTTCTTTTTTAAATGACGCTTTAACGCCTGCCGTTTTGGCATTGGCGTCCTTTATTTAGTCACGAGACGTTAAACGTTGACGGAAAACGCGAGCAAAAGGCGTCCCAGTGTGCACGGGCCTTATCTCAGTATTGTAATGCACTACTTTCAAAAGTAACTTTCCCCAACACTGTTTGTAATGCTATTAGCACATTTAGTCACATTATATTGAAATGTTTTTATTTCAATAATACAGAAATGTTCCAGAACTTTATTTTAATAAAGTTGCATGTGAACATTTACACAAACGCAACTGAATGTTTTCTAAATAATCTGGTTAGCTGGGGTTATTGTTGATGTGGCTGATGGAGAGGTTGTGTTAAAGTGTCAAGCTGGCTGTCTTGAAGAGAAGTGTCTGTTTTGGCAAGGCTGAGTTGAAGGATATGGTCCTTCATCCAGTAAGTAAATGTCTGTCAGTTCTGCTGAAATTTAAAACACTATCGTCACAATATCAGACTGGGATGAAAGGTAAAGTTATTTGCAGTAATAGGAAAAGCTGTTCTGAATTCTAGTTATGCCATGTAGATAAAGAAGAGAAGTTGTCCAAGGACTGAGCCCTGATGCACCTCACCTCTCCAACATACCCTGAGGTTCTACCTTACATCTAGCTAACTGTAAAATAGCTCCATGCACTACATATTTCAGCAGACTGTTGTTCTGTTTGCTATATTTACTGTATAAAGTATAAGTATAATAAAGTATATATAAAGTATCCCGTGCTGGCATTATACCCATGTGTTGTGCCACAATGAAGGTCTTTTGAAATGTAAAAGATGAAAACAAATGCTCACAATGCAGTAAGTGTTAAAAATGACAACATGAGAAGATTTCTATTTGTTTGAGCTTCATCAGATGAGATGTTACACCACCTAGGAATTCTTGTGCTCTTACTGTCACTGTCAGGGACTATGTTCTGGCAGAAGAATGGATGGTCTAGGCCTATGGATTATGTGTATCTAACAAAACTTGTGTGTGTACAGTATGACAGGCCAGTCAGCTCCTGAGGGATCTCCCTGCTCTCATCGTCTCTCAGTGCAAACTCAAGAGGATGAGCAAGACCGAGCAGAGAGTGTGCTCAGCAGGTTAGTCAATATGTGTGTGTGTTTTTGTAATTTCACCTTCCCAGCTTTAAGGGAACAATCTCAGAACGTTGGATTATATTCTGCAAAGTTATAAACAAACCTAAATAGATGACTTGTTAAAAGTGATCTAGCCTTCAAAGGATCACATCAACCAAATATTCAGTCATTCATTTTCCTTCGGCTTAGTCTCTATTTATCAGGGGTCGCCACAGCTGAAGGAACCACCAACTATTCCAGTGTATGTTTTCCAGCCGCAACCCAGCACTGGGAAACACCTACACACTCATTCACATATATACACTATGGTCAATTTAGCTGATTCAATTCAACTATAGCGCATGTCTTTGGACAGTGGGGGAAACCGGAGCACCCAGAGGAAACCCACGCGAACACAGGGAGAACATGCAAACTCTACATAGAAATGCCAACTGACCCAGCTCGAATCAGCAACTTTCTTGCTGTGAGGCAACAGTGCTAACCACTGAGCCACCACACCACCCCTCAACCAAATATTTTAATGCCATAATTTACTCCTCCTCTACCTTTTCCTATCCTGTTTGAGTTTCATTATTCTGCTAAACAGAAAAAAAAGATACTTTGAAGAATGTTGGAAGCTATGGATGCCAGTGGCTAGCAGTTTCCAACATTCTTCAAAGTGTTTTCTATTGGTTTGTAACCAATCATTTGGGTGAACTATCCCTTTAATAGAAAGTTCTCTGGCCTGTAGTATAACCTTCTCCAAATCTAAGAAAAAATTTTGGTAACACTTTATAATAACTACACACTGAATCATTTACTAAGCATTAGCAAATAGTGAATTCATTATTTGTTAAGCATTAACTCTACAATAATAAGTGTAGTAAGCAGTTTATAACTGCAGCTACAAATTTTGTAATCTTGACTTACAACCACATTTATAATGTGCTTAATAACTGTACTTTCATACTTGGTTAATGATTTATTTTGCATTACTAAATTAAGTATTGCATTATTTACAAACCAGTTGTATTTATGAGTAGTTGGTGGGTTTTAAGATCATTCAGAATCAGTTAGTAAATGATTAATAAACTATTGAAATCAACGTTTATATATCTTATTAATCAGGCATATAGTAATGGTTACTATGTATGTTAATAAATGATTTATTAACTCAACTTCATCCAGTTTTGTGACTTAATCTAAAGTGAGGACTGTTTATGCTTTATAAATACCTTATAAATTACATATAAAGGCTCAGTATCAAATGAACAATAATCTTTACAATCTTATCTAACAAGTAAAATTACTGTAAAGTTTAAACATTGCTGAATAACAGGAGTGTCAAAATACAACAAAATTGGATAAAACAACAACAATATAATAATTTATCAATATAATAGGATGCAATGTTTAAACTGTACAGTAATTTTATTTTAGATAAACTTGCAAAGATTTATTTTTCATTTGATACGGTTTGATTTGTGTATCTTTAAACGAATAGGAATGAATAATGTCGTTTATGTTCTTTTTTCCTGTTTAGAATTTAACTGAGCCTTTAATTGTCATTTATAAAGGATTTATAAAGCATAAACAGTCCTCACTTTAGATTAGGTCACAAAACTAGATGAAGTTGAGTTAATAAAGCATTTATTAACATATAAATTAACTATTACTATATGGCCGAATAATAAGAATTATAAATGTAAATTTTAATAGTTTATTAATCATTTACTAACTCATTCTGAATGATCTTAAAAAACAACTAACTATGCTTAAATAACTGGTTTGTAAATAATGCAATACTTAATTTAGTAATGAAAAATAAATCATTAGTAATGTATGAAAGTACAGTTATTGAGCACAATATAAATGTGGTTGTAAGTCAAGAATACAGCATTTGTAGCTGTAGTTATAAACTGCTTACTAACGCTTATTAATGTAGAGTTAATGCTTAACAGATAATGAATTCACTATTTGCTAATGCTTAATAAATGGTTCATAGTGTGTAGTTATTATAAAGTGTTACTAAAATGTTTTATTTATACATTGTTTGTTGAACTTTTGTTGAACAATTTAGTTGGACATTCTTCTAACAATTTTACTTTAATTAGCAAAACCTTCCTAAAATCTAATTTTGTATGTATACTTTATAACCCCCAAGATAACATGCATGCATGAGAGAAAAATAGGGGACAGTGTTGGAGGAAATGTGGGGAAGACTTAGCAAGCCATTTTCACATATTTTGGAGTTGCCCAGCCATTCAGTCATACTGGCAGGATGTAATGCAAGTAATACGAAATATTTTTGGTAATGGAGTGGACTTTTCTTTTACAACAATTTACCCGTGAAATATTGCAGCCAAGCGTCACGGTGGCGCAGTGAGTAGCACGATCGCCTCACAGCAAGAAGGTCGCTGGTTCGAGCCTCAGGCTGGGTCAGTTGACATTTCTGTGTGGAGTTTGCATGTTGTCCTGTGAGTTTCCTCCGGGTGTTCCGGTTTCCCCCACAAGTCCAAAGACATGTGGTATAGGTGAATTGGGTAAGCTAAATTGTTCGTAGTGTATGAGTGTGAATGAGAATGTATGGGTGTTTCCCAGTGATGGGTTGCAGATGGAAGGGCAACCGCTGCGTAAAACATATGCTGGATATTGCAGCCAACTTAATGGTAAAGGACAAGTATTTATTAAATATACTTCTAGCAACCAGTAAGAAAGCTGTAACTCGAAAGTGGCTACAACTCGAACCCCCTACAAAATCTGAATGGTTGGATATCGTGTCTAACGTTCCAAATATGGAGAGGATGACTTTTTCTTTAAAATTACAAATAGACAAATACCTGCAATATTGGGAGAAATGGATTGTACTTATGCCTCTACACAGTGTAAACTGATCTTATGTATTTGTTCATGTGACCTGTCAGGGAATATGTGACCAGTCAACTGTTCATTTAAGTTACGATGTGTTACACTCTAAAAAATAACTGAAGAGGTCTGTTACCACTACATAGTTTAATACTTTATAACTTACTAATTCTAAATTGCTGATTAGATTAAAACTTTTAAACTGCCAGAATAATTTTATTAAGTTTTCAAAACAGGAAAATATTGATAATTACATCAACTTAAAAATGTGGCTAATTTAAAGGTAAATATATCTGTCAGTTAGTTTAAAACAATATTAAACTTGAAGCAACCCAAAGAAATAGGGTTGATAACTCAATTTTTCCACACTAACGGAGTTGTTTTGTCCACACACTGATGTTTTTTGTTATTTTTCACACTGTTTATATGGGACAGTACATGTTTTTGTTTTTATAAAACAATAAAAAACTGATTTAAAACAAATAAAAAATTACTGGGAAAAAAAATGTTGTTAAATGTAGTTCTTACAAGCAACTAAATGAACAGCAAATTTGAAAACAAACAAAAAATGAAACAATTTCAGCTACTTAATTTATTTTAAGTTCTAAACTTGAAAACTTGCATGTAATTAAGTTCATAACACTGGATTTGTTTGAAATTTTAATAAAAAAAACTAAATTTTTTGAGTACACGACTTAAAAAATGGAGTTTATGCTATGTAAAAATGCCTCTGATTGAATGTGAAAAGGTCATTTGGCTCACATAATAAAGTTTGTTGTCTGAACTTCACTTTGTTAGATGTTGTTGTAACTTGAATATACTGATGCAAACTGTTGCATTAATTTTTTACATTTTTTTAGAGTGTATTGCATTTTTTATTATGATTTTTTTATTTATTATTTGTATTTTTTTTTACATTTTCATCCTTAAAAAAAAATAAAAATAAAGTATAGCAAAATCTGATTTTATTAGCTGGTTATGGAAAAACTAAATGCTGATGGTAAACCCATTTAAAAGAACCAAAGTCCATGTTAAAAACACCAAATTAATAGTAATAAAACATTTTCAATTAATCGATACCCTTAATCGATCCACCTATAACTTAATCGATCACTTAATTGATACAGCATCTGTGCAATGGTCTCATTCACCTCTGAATTGACTCATACTTTGTTACAAGTAAAACAAAATTAAATAAAATATTCACACTGTTCTGAAAGTATAATCAGTTATGTTCACTCGAAAAATAACAATCGCAGCTTGTTCAAACTTATTTAAATGAGTTGAATCAACACAATTCTTTTGTGTTTTGTTGGGACAAATTAATTGTTTTATCTTAAGTCCATTTAAATTTGTAAAAACGATAAAATGAACTTAATTGATTTGTGTTGGGGCAACATTAAGTAATTGTGTGAAATCCAGTATTTTTTACAGTGTATGTTCGAACTGATTTGATAGAATAACGTAACTCCCAAACACATTCCCCATGAGGTACATGGTCTTAATCCTTTGGTTCCTCTCTCAGGTCTCAGTCTGCGTGTGACGACACCTCATCTGAGCTTCAGCGAGTAGCAGCTCTTGAGCCCCAAGATGCACCATCCAGAAACTCCTTTAGAGGAAGAGGAGCTCTGTCCAGGTTCAGCATCTACACGAACTCCCACATACACATTCTCACAGGTGCCACATGCAGCACGCCTGAATAAAGGCTTTCTCTCTGGCTCTCTTGACAGGTTGGTCACTCTGGTTGTGACTCTAAGAGAATGGGCACACAGGAGTCTGACAGAGGAGGAGGAGAGGCCTGATTCTTTCCTGGAGAGATTTCGGGGGCCTGAAGTACGAGCTCCACCCAGTCGACGAAGCAACAACCAGCCAGACGCTAACGGGAACACCAAGGGAATCACAAAGTAAAGCTATAGATGCATTGGCAATACAGATTTCTTTTTTTTTCTTTCAAACATGGTTACACTTTATTTTAAAGATTCCCCATATCACCCTGCAGCCCAAGACCGGTTACTCACTGAAGCTAAGCAGGGCTGAGCCTGGTTAGTACCTGGATGGGAGATCACATGGGAAAAACTAGGTTGCTCTTGGAAGTGGTGTTAGAGAGGCCAGCAGGGGGCGCTCAACCTGTGGTCTGTGTGAGTCCTAATGCCCCAGTAAAAGTGGAGGGGACACTACACTGTCAGTGGGCGCCGTCTTTCGGATGAGACGTTAAACCGAGGTCCTGACTCTCTGTGGTCATTAAAAATCCCATGGCACTTCTCGTAAAGAGTAGGGGTGTTACCCCGGTGTCCTGGCCAAAGTCCCTCAATCGGCACTTACCCATCATGGCCTCCTAATAATCCCCGTCTACTGAATTGGCTCTATCACTGTCTCTTCACTCCACCAATAGCTGGTGTGTGGTGAGCGCACTGGCGCCGTTGTCCTGTGGCTGCCGTCGCATCATCCAAGTGGATGCTACACAGTGGTGGTGGTGTGGAGAGACTCCCCCCTCATGATTGTGAAGCGCTTTGGGTGTATGGCCATACACAATAAATGCGCTATATACATACACATTACATTACATTACATAAAGATACCCTTTATTATTACTAACTACATGTCAACTAGAAGTTATTATAGTATTAGCTAACTTTCTCCTTAATGCCAACTGTTTTGTTTTGATGGACTCAAAGACATTCTGCTGAAGTCAAATTACTCTGTTAACCCAAACATAACAGTTTCCTAATACTCTAATAATGCAGTATTGCAATTAAATATAGTTCAAATGTATTTTCATTCGCCCATTTGTTGATTTTATCTTTCTCATTTGTATCTTAGATTTTCATCATTATATCATTAGTAACTGTACACTACCTGACAAAAGTCTTGTCGTCAGTTGTAAGAGCAACAAATAATAACTTGACTTCTAGTTGATCAGAAGGTAGATTTTTTTACATGAATCATCTGTTGAGCTGCATCCCAATCATCACAAATACTCCAGAAGACCTATTGGAACCCACATGGACCCAAGATTTTTACAGAAATCAGTTAAGTTTGGAGTTACATTCAGTATGGGGGCGTGCAGGAGATCTGCAGAGTCGATGGCAACATCAACAGCCTGAGGTATCAAAACATTTATGTTGCCCATTACATTACAAACCACAGGAGAGGGCAAATTCTTCAGCAGGATGGCCTTCTCATACTTCAGCCTCCACATCAAAGTTCCTGAAAGCAAAGCCAGCCCAGTCACCAGACATGAACATTATTGAGCATGTCTGGGGTAATAAGGAGGAGGAGACATTGAATATGAATGCAAAGAATCTTGATGAACTCTGGGAGTCCTGCAATAACGCTTCCTTTGCCATTCCAGATGACTTTATTAATAAGTTATTTGAGGCATTGCAGCGATGTATGGATGCAGTCCTCCAAGCTCATGGGAGTCATACACAATATTCATTCTTTTTCCACTGCAGCATGACTTTATATTCTATACTGTACATTATTTCTGTTAAGTGACAAGTCTTTTGTTTAAGCTAAGTCAGACCTTACTGTCCTAATTAAATCATTAAAAATCAAGGCATGATCATATTTATATTGGTAAAATAAGCGTAGTCTAGAGGTCAAAAACAAAGGTCCTTTATTGGCATTGATGATTCCATTATGAACTTTTTTACCTCCAAAGAATCTTTACATTACTCAGAAGGTTCTATACAGTTGAACAAGGGCCTTTAGATTATTAAAATATTCTTCAGACTTAAAAACAATTAGCTCTTTGAAGGACTGTTCACTGAAAGTTTTTTGGTAACACTTTACAATAAGGTTGTGTTAGTTAATGCATATAATAATATGAACAAACAATGAACAATACATTTATTACAATATTTATTAATGATTGTTGACACTGTTGTGGAAAAAAGATTCTGGTCTGCAAAATATTTTCTAAGTTTCTAAGTCAAAGTCTTCAAAAAATGACAAAGTCTGAGATCTCCGAAGTCTTTAGGCAAAGCAGTTTATTGTTACAGCATCAGTAACAACAGAGACAGGTCGTTCGAGTGTCTCATGAGTATAGGCTAGCACACAGTTTAAATACACTTCTTTGTCTTAACACTCCACCCAAATTTACACATTAACACACCTCCCTTAGCTTCTCCACTAATAGGATCTCAAATCTCTCAGGTGTCCACTACCAATAGAATCTCAGGGTTTTTTATGGATCCTACCCATGTCCAGTTAAGGTCTTTCCTTCCTACTTCAAATGTGATGACTCAGCCAAAAAACAATGCTCAACAATATATCTTGTTCACTGTCCACTAAGCTGTCAACTGTAAGTTCAGCTGAAGTTCACGGGTACTCATAATTTTTTAGCAGTCATTACAAATGAATGTGGGCGCACGTGCAGGTGTGCCTTATCATGATGTACAGAACAGAACACAGGTGCCCTTATGGCCTTACCTCCATAAATCTACTCTCATTGTGACATTTCATCTTGCTCTTCTAATTTGCTCTCCTAATTTCTCTTCTCATTCCTGACAGCATTTACACAAGGTGACCTTTTATGTCCCGTTATGGGTAACAATACAACAGATAATAACAATAATAATAATAATAATAATAATAATAATAATAATAGCATATAAATGAGAGTAACAAATTCATCAGAAAAAAAAACACAATGAATTCCCCATCAACACTAGTTAATGCAATTAACGTTGTTTATTGTTTGCATGTTAACTCACAATGCAATAACTAATGGTAACAAGCATAAATTTGGATTTCAATATTACATTAGTAAATGTTGATCTATGATTAATAAATGCTGTATTATGCAATTATTGTTTATTCTTAGTTCATGTTAGTGAATACATAAAGTAACTTTTACTGTAATGAACCCTTATTGTAAATTGTGACCATGTTTAAGGAGACAAGAATGGTTCTTCTGTGGCATTGCTGTGAAAACTTCATTGTAGTTAGTTTGAAGAGTATCTTTGTCAAAAGAAAAAATCTAAATATCTTGTTTAATTCAATGTGTTACTTGTGATTATTTGCAACAGTTTGTGAAACCAGCAAGTTTTTCTGTGTATAAAGAAATCTGTGTTTTTTCATAGGAAACAATGGGAGACGTTTATAGTTGCATCCTCTGATGATACATACTACTATTGGCTGTTCTTCATCGCCGCTGCTGTACTTTATAATTGGGTCCTGCTTGTGGCCAGGTGTGACTTTTCCCTAAGTCTTACTCCTTTGCATATTAATAATAATCATTTATCACTGTCTCTTGAGCTGGTCTGTTTGTTTTGGGTGTAACTAATTGCAGGTATTTTTATCATGCCTGTGCATATCCGCAGGTTCCCTGTATATTAATGATTCTATGTTCTTCCTCTTTCTGTCATTGTGTGCACAGAGCATGTTTTGATCAGCTTCAGAGTGAGACTCCTATTGTCTGGCTAGTGCTTGACTATATTTGTGACTTCGTCTACATACTGGATTCATGTATTCGGTTAAGGACAGGTAAAAAAAAACACACACATGCCCTAAATTCCTGGCTTTTACCACATATTGTTAGTTACCCTAAAAATGGCTACAAAAAGACATCAGACGTCATATTTATGCTATCATCATGTATTGCATTGCATTGCATTTATGTATTCGGCAGATGGGTTAATTCAAAACCACTTGAAACCAAATCCTGAGAATTGAAAATTTCAGCTAAAGAATGCAGTAGTGAGAAAAACACATATTAGTTGCATTTTTATTGGTGCATAACTAATTGTGCATAGTTTCAAATAATACATTAAATAGTCTAATCAGCTTTTCTTTAGTTTTGGCCTTCAGATGCAAGAGAAGACAAGAGAATTCTACAAGAGAATTCAATATAAATTAGCACCTACTTTCTTAAAAACAAAGATGCACGTTTAAAAATGTTTGAAAGACGTCTTGGCGAGAGATTTTGATACAAATCCTCTTTAGTTGTTTTGGGATGGCAGATGCTAACCTTTCAGTAACAGCCCAAAAGGCTTTAAGCTTTGTTACTATTGAAGTGGAACCACTTTTTTCAGACTTTTTGATACATGTCTGAAAAAGTATTTGACTGCATTAAATATATATTGAATATATTGAACAAATATATTGTGAATTTGTCACTAGCAAGTTGTTTAAGAACTTTTGATGAGGAGTTACGCCTCTTTTTAGATTATTTGATGCAAGCTCTTAACATGAGGACCTCTACCCTCTTTTTTTGTAAGTTAAAAAAAGCAATGTAAAACTTGCTGATTGTTAGAACTTTAATGTTGTGTCTTCTTTTTCCATGAGTAACTAAATGATAGTGTGAGGCCATTCCTGTGTATAGCATGGAATGATACTTAAATAAAATCAGTGTTGTTATCTGTTTATTATGTTTTCCAGTATGAAATATCAAACAGAGAAATTTAGAAATCAAAAACAAAGATGAAAAGATGAACCAAAAAGGGATTTTCAAAGTGATGGCATAGAAGGACCTTTTTTGGTTTCCCCAAAAAATCTCTCGGTGAAATATCTTCAAACTGTTCAAAGAATCATTTTTATAATATGAATAATATAATTTTTTATAATAACAATGTTTTTCCCCTGCAATGAAAGTTTTGTGGAATAAAAGTTTCAAAGGTTTTTCATGCAACCACTGATGCCAATAAAGAACCTTTAATTTTACCACTGTATTTCAGAGTAGGGTCTAACCAGCTCAATAGGAACTACCAGTGATATAAAATGTAGGTTGGTGGAAAAACTAAAGCAGAATACTGAAAACTCCAAGAACTCTAGCTCCCGCTGACAGCCTGGATACCCGAATACACTAAAGAACCTTTCAGCACATGCCAGAGTGTGTGTACAGTCATGTGATGTACATATTAAGCTGTGCAGTAAGTGTGGATGGAGAGCTTTTCAGAAATACCAGATGAAATGCCGGTGTGGAATGTTTTAAAACTAAGACACATCAGTGTAAACAGGGCCTTATGTGCTTGGATCGCAGGGAAATGGCAAGAACACTTTTGTTTTGTTACACTTAAAAATGAAACACTGTCGTCCCATGTCTCTAAAAAATTCTTCTTCTTCTATCGGGTTTAAGTATGGTTGGCAACATAATTTGGAATGTGTGTCTCTCTGAGCACTGTAACAGCTAAAAAGAGATGAAGCTATCTATGCAGATTAATGAAGTTGCATCTCATTCACAATAGAGCGAGCTGATTGTTGAAGAAACACTTTTTCATGAATTAATGCACATGCTGAAAACTCAATGACGTCACTGTGTACTGTCTGATACTGATGGCCAATCACCATGCTGGAATTTACGCAATGACCTCATCATTGTGACGTTGCTTTAAAATATATTTTTGATGAGGACGAATTTGCTATAAACAATGCAAAAACAACCAATTTTCACTTGTTAGTGAAATATATGTGTCCTAATAGTGTTTTTAGAAATGTGGCACATTTATATGTCTGCCAACAGTGTTTTAGGGTTTTGTGACCCTTTAAAGTGCACTCACATACCTTACACATCTACATTTTCAAAAGGCAACAACAAAATAGTCCTTTGGGAACTACTCTGGTGAGTTCCTATAACCAAGTTCTTTTACTATGAAAGCCTTGTATGTTGTGTGAATGAATAGCCTCTTATATACTTTTTATGCCCTCTCAGGTTATTTGGAGCAAGGACTGCTAGTGAAGGACCTAGCCAAACTCAGAGACAGCTACATTCATACCTTTCAGTTCAAACTGGACGTCCTCTCCATCCTGCCCACAGATCTGGCGTACATCATCACAGGCATCAACACACCCCAGCTACGCTTCAACCGCCTCCTGCGCTTCTCCCGCATGTTTGAGTTCTTCAACCGAACAGAGACCAGAACCAACTACCCAAACATCTTTCGCATCTGGAACTTGGTTCTCTACATCCTGGTTATTATCCACTGGAATGCCTGCATCTTCTACGCCATCTCGAAGTCTCTAGGTTTTGGGTCGGATGAATGGGTTTATCCTAACATTTCATCCACAGAGGAAGGAGCTCTGAGACGGAGTTACATATACTGCTTCTACTGGTCCACGCTAACGCTCACCACCATTGGGGAGATGCCGCCTCCCGTACGGGATGAGGAATATGTGTTTGTGGTGTTCGATTTTCTTGTCGGAGTTCTGATTTTCGCCACCATTGTGGGTAATGTGGGTTCCATGATTTCCAACATGAACGCCACACGGGCAGAGTTTCAGGCACGAATTGACGCTATTAAGCATTACATGCACTTCCGCAAAGTCAGTCGCCATCTTGAGACCCGTGTCATCAAATGGTTCGACTACCTGTGGACCAATCAGAAAGCAGTGGATGAACAGGAAGTCTTAAAGAATCTCCCAGACAAGCTACGTGCAGAAATTGCTATCAATGTTCATTTAACCACTCTGAAGAAAGTTCGCATCTTTCAAGACTGCGAGGCCGGGCTGCTGGTAGAACTGGTGTTAAAACTACGTCCTCAAGTGTACAGTCCAGGAGATTACATCTGCAGGAAAGGAGACATTGGGAAAGAGATGTACATCATCAAAGAGGGAAAGCTAGCAGTCGTTGCTGATGACGGAGTGACTCAGTTTGCATTGCTAACAGCTGGCGGTTGTTTTGGCGAGATTAGCATACTTAACATTCAAGGTAGTAAAATGGGAAACCGCCGGACGGCTAACATTCGTAGCATAGGTTACTCTGACCTCTTCTGCCTTTCGAAGGACGACCTAATGGAGGCCGTAATCGAATATCCAGATGCTCAGAGGGTACTGGAAGAACGTGGAAGGGAGATTTTGAGGAAGCAGGGGCTTCTGGATGAAGGCACCGCACAGGGAGGTTTGCTTGTCATGGATACTGATGAAAAGGTTGAACGGCTAGAAGGCTCACTGGATATTCTACAAGCACGTTTTGCACGGTTGCTCGGAGAGTTTACAGCAACACAAAAAAAACTGAAGCAAAGAATCACAGCGCTTGAGAGGCAACTGTGTCATACAGGCCTTGGGCTTGTATCAGATCATGAAATGGACGTTGAGAGTAATGTTAACTCACCACGAACCAACTCGACTGCATAGCTATTATGAGCATTCTTATCATGAAGATTCTGTCTCTGGATCACATACATGATTATATTTCTAGTTTTTGGTATTTTACAGCTGAAATAAAATAATTTATCCATTCGTTGTCTGATATTCCTTGTACCCTGTTGGGTAAATATAAAAGGCATTATTATATTATGAAAAAACTGAACTTTAATTAGAAACTAAAATAAATGGGGTATATGCACACAGACATTTTATTTCAGTCAGCCAACCCCAGGACCGGTGAATTGTCATTCCATCCAAAACCGCCGAATATAAGATCTGATTTCTTTTAAAAAAACAGCGATCTTCACTGCCTGACTGAGATACGATATAAAGTGGGTATCAGACCAAACAAAAAGCACTGCATTCATTTATATTTTTCCACACTATGTCTTTAAAATATGGAAAGTAATTTTACCTCAGTATTTTCAATGGGTTTTCTGAGCAGGCCTGCGGCTAATGACGGCGTCTGCGTTTAAATGGTCTTTCGTCACTTTTTACGCTTTAACAACCAAACGAATGCTTACGTCTATTTAACTAGATGTATTGTAATTACATTACATCTAAGCTGTAAAAGGAACCTTATGAAATTGAAAATAGTCACTTAAGCTCTCACCGGAAGTTCATCATTGGCTGAAAACCCCTAGCTATTCATATAGCCCATTGAACTTTAAAATATTTTTAACTGTTTATAATAAAATATGGTGCCCCTTTTTTTTAAATAAATATATGGAACTATCAAGAAAATGCTGATAATTCAAAATGTGTCTTGACTGTATTGAAAAACGTCAGGCTCGTAATTCATTCTCTTGCATTTGCACAAACAAAATGTATATTCTGAATGTAGTCAGAATGCATATCATGTTTTCAACTCGCCGTGCTCAAATAAAGCTCCCATGCTGACCCAAAAGAGTCGGGTTCCGAGTGCAGTTATGACGAAATCCGATGAAGTAATGACGCTATCACTTTACGTCCGTTGCGACAGCACGCCGTTTCCGGTGCGCCATTTTAAGCAGTCTGGCGCAAGTTCCACTGGGAAAATGGCGGGTGAAACTGGCTGAGTTTTGCGGTTCGCCAAATATGAGTTTTTATGACGATAATCGTGAAACGCGTTTCTGCTAAAAGCTTGGCGTTGTGTTGAAGCGTCACGTGGAGGAGGTGATGTCTACCGAAGTTCTCAGGTGAGGCGCTTTATTTTTTTTCTTCATGTCCACTACCATAAAAACTGTGTCGTGTTTGCTAATATTTATCGACAACATATACTGTAAACTCAGACGCAGTTTTAATGAATTTTCTGCTTTTTAAATTCCACGTATATGAAGAAGCGCTATGTCTTGCGTTTTTGCGTTTGTAGTTTGAGTCTACTGGTACCAGTCAAACAAAGAGTCGGTGTTTAACGTTAACTCTCGTGGAAAGATTTATGAACTGTGATTCATGTAACGTTAAACCTCACATAACGTTATTTCTTTCAGACTGAGACCAGACGTACGATTTATTTTTCTATTTAAGTCTTTAGTGTTTGTGTGCAATTTTGTTTTCTTAGGTTAATAGTAACGTTATCGTGTGTTTTAGTGTTGTATTGTGGGACCGCAAAGGGAAGCAGTTGCTATAGAGATGGTCTATGTCTTTCCTTTTCAGACCCGGACCGGTGGCTGGCGGAGGCAGTAAGCTTGGTGAGCTTATCGGGAGGCTCCATGAGTACCTGGCAACCTCTACAGAAGACAAAAATGGACCAGCACTGCCTGGGCACTGGAATGGTTGGTACAATATGGAAGTTAATCATTCCAGTCGCATCAGAACCATTATCAAAAATGTACTTCTTGATGGGTCAGATATAGTTATTTTTTTTTTGTATTCTTTGTCTTTGACAGGAACCACATCCAGAGAATATCTGGATGAACAAGCTCGTGTTGCAGAGGAGGTAAACAATTCTGTACAGAGAGTACTGCATTTTTGTAGTCCAGTCCAGAAGTTAGCATCACCCTGGTCTCCGATACAGAGGGAGTAGAGGTTTTACATTGAGATTTGGTTTATTGCAGGAAATAAGCTATATGGCCAAAAAGATGATTTAGAGATGCCCAAAGTAGGGCCCGCGGGCCAAAGTTGGCCTATTGTAACCTTTGATTTGGCCTACCATCCCATCTGAGAGGAGAGTGAGAATGATGTAGATGGTTGGAGGCAAATGCCTTTAACACCGAGGTTGTCGTTTGTAATGTTACATAACTTTTTTTTTTGTATTTTCTTACTGCGCTACAAAAAAACTAACTGAAATTAAATGTTACAATTAAATGATTGTAAATGAATCTGTTTTTTAAAAAATGTAAATATTGTCACTCAACGGATAGAGAACAATGCAGAAGACATTGGTGAACAAATCAAGGCAAAAACTAGTGTAATTCGGTTATAAATTAGATTGTTTTGCTTTTACTGTAATAAGTTCATTATAAAATGTAAAACACTGTTTTACTTAACTTGAAGCAATGTTTTTGTCATTTTTAAACATTATAAAATTTATTAGGAAATTAGCCATGGCAACTATGTTTACCTTCAACCCACAAGCCTCAATCTATTTTGGGTTTTGGCCCTTCATAAGAAAAAGTTTGGCCAACCCTGACATGTAACAAAAAGAAAAAGCTACAACACAGTCACATATCTTTAATGTCAACACTGCTGAGTTTCTAACAATTATGAATGTAACGAATCGTGATATGACCATTTTGGCCGATACAGATAACGAACAGACAAATAATTCAGTATTTGAGTAGTTTAACAATATTTTTCTTTCTTAGCTGGCTGAAGCATTTAGCATACTAGCATACTAGCATACTGATACTGATATGGCTGCTGATATATTTATACAACCCTTTCAGTCTTTATTTAAATTCTAGAAGTTGGTAAATTTGATTGTAGAGTTATACAGGGAGTGCAGAATTATTAGGCAAGTTGTATTTTTGAGGATTATTAATTGTATTATTGAACAACAACCATGTTCTCAATGAACCCAACAAACTCATTAATATCAAAGCTGAATATTTTTGGAAGTAGTTTTTAGTTTTAGCTATTTTAGGAGGATATCTGTGTGTGCAGGTGATTATTACTGTGCATAATTATTAGGCAACTTAACAAAAAACAAATATATACCCATTTCAATTATTTATTTTCACCAGTCAAACCAATATAACATCTCAACATTCACAAATATACATTTCTGACATTCAAAACCAAAACAAAACCAAATCAGTGACCAATATAGCCACCTTTCTTTGCAAGGACACTCAAAAGCCTGCCATCCATGGATTCTGTCAGTGTTTTGATCTGTTCACCATCAACATTGCGTGCAGCAGCAACCACAGCCTCCCAGACACTGTTCAGAGAGGTGTACTGTTTTCCCTCCTTGTAAATCTCACATTTGATAATGGACCACAGGTTCTCTATGGGGTTCAGGTCAGGTGAACAAGGAGGTCATGTCATTAGTTTTTCTTCTTTTAGACCCTTTCTTGCCAGCCACGCTGTGGAGTACTTGGTAATTGTGTGATGGAGCATTGTCCTGCATGAAAATCATGTTTTTCTTGAAGGATGCAGACTTCTTTCTGTACCACTGCTTGAAGAAGGTGTCTTCCAGAAACTGGCAGTAGGGCTGGGAGTTGAGCTTGACTCCATCCTCAACCCGAAAAGGCCCCACAAGCTCGTCTTTAATGATACCAGCCCAAACCAGTACTCCACCTCCACCTTGCTGGCGTCTGAGTCGGACTGGAGCTCTCTGCCCTTTACTGATCCAGCCACAGGCCCATCCATCTGGCCCATCAAGACTCAGTCTCATTTCATCAGTCCATAAAACCTTAGAAAAATCAGTCTTGAGATATTTCTTGGCCCAGTCTTGACGTTTCAGCTTGTGTGTCTTGTTCAGTGGTGGTCGTTTTTCAGCCTTTCTTACCTTGGCCATGTCTCCGAGTATTGCACACCTTGTGCTTTTGGGCACTCCAGTGATGTTGCAGCTCTGAAATATGGCAAAACTGGTGGCAAGTGGCATCTTGGCAGCTGCACGCTTGACTTTTCTCAGTTTATGGGCAGTTATTTTGCTCCTTGATTTTTCCACACGCTTCTTGCGACCCTGTTGACCATTTTGAATGAAACGCTTGATTGTTCGATGATCACGCTTCAGAAGCTTGGCAATTTTAAGAGTGCTGCATCCCTCTGCAAGATATCTCACTATTTTTGACTTTTCGGAGCCTGTCAAGTCCTTCTTTTGACCCATTTTGCCAAAGGAAAGGAAGTTGCCTAATAATTATGCACACCTGATATAGGGTGTTGATGTCATTAAACCACACCCCTTCTCATTACAGAGATGCACATCACCTAATATGCTTAATTGGTAGTAGGCTTTCGAGCCTATACAGCTTGGATTAAGACAACATGCATAAAGAGGATGATGTGGTCAAAATACTCATTTGCCTAATAATTCTGCACTCCCTGTATATGAGTTGTGGAGTTTGAGTTGAATGAAAATGTTGGAGATTGTGAATATTGTGGTAATGTTTAATATTCTGTAGTCACTTTTAGCCTATTTTTAAAACTTGTAGTATAAAGGCCAGTACACGCCAAAGGATGCCAATTTTGTAGCACTGACGAAACCCAACTCTGTTGTCGCCTCATGTTGGCTTAAGTCTGGACTCATCTGCTGCCTGTGAACACGCCAAAAGAATTGCAACTGCCTGAAACTATGGAGCATAGGTTTCAAACTCAGCTCTGCAGTTTTGTTCCAATCCTAATCAATCACAGCTAGTCTAGTAGTGTCTAGTACTCTTTAACGCCTTGATTAGTTGGATCAGGTGTGTTTGATTAGGGTTGGAGCAAAACTGTGCAGAGCTGCGGCCCTCCAGCAATTGAGTTTAAGACCTACTCTATAGAGCAAGTTCTGCAGCTGTGTGGGAGAAAATGTCTTTCCACACCAGCACGGGACAGTCTCTGTTTTCTCATTCACAATGGGAGACCAAAACTTCCAACGCTCATGTGCAAAGCATAAACAAATCAACATTTAGTACCATTATCAAAGTAATTCTTACTCACTGCGGAAGGATTCTCTCCAGTAAATGTCTGGTAATCTAATAATTCTTATCGTTTGCAATTATTTGAGAGATGTAGAAATTACAGCTAGCCTCTTTGTGACTCTTTTTGAATGGCTGTCAATTTACTCTTGTCAAACTTGTGCTTGGATTCGTTGCTAAATAACCAGAGCTCTCTCTTCCGACAATGTAAATTTGACATGTTAAATCATGCCAGTGAGCCTTGTTAAACTGGAGAGAGAAGCACAACAAACCAACTAGCTGGACTGACAGACTGCCTGTTGGCTTGGTGTATCCCAAACCTAAAAATGTGAAAACATTCAATTCATCTTAATTTCTATAGGAATATGCTTTTTACAATGTAGATTGTCAAAGCAGCTTAACATGGATGAAGAAAAGAGAGTAAAAGCCATAATATTTCAAATTGTGTAGCATTCCAGCAATTCAGGCAGACAAAAGAGTAGTGTAGAATGCTGGTGTAGGTCTAGTTAATTAAAACCGCTTCATTTCAGTTTAGCATTTCACTGTTGAAGTTCAGTTTGTTTCAGATCAGAGTAATGCAAATGTCTCATGTTTTAAGCCACCACCAACTTTTTTTTTTTTTTTTTTTTTAAATGTTAACTGGGCATTTAGGCATTTTTCTCATAGATCAACAAGAGCTTCCTTTTGTAATTGTAAATAAAACAAATTAAGTTATTGGGCATGCACAATATTACTGGCATTTAATTGGGTATATGCACAGCTAGTGTTTTTTAGCCAATGATAAACTTCCGGTGAAAGCTTTGTGACTTTTCAATTTCATAAGGTTCTTTTTGCAGCATTGATGTTGTAATGTAATTTCATTACATTCAGTTAAATAGACTTAAGCATTAATTTAATTATTCAAGCATAAAATGAGTTGAAAGACCAGGACCAGCAGGCTAGTGCAGAACCTCTATTGAAAATACTGGAGTAAAATAAACGGTCATATTTTAAAGACATGGCGGAGGGAAATGGATTTTAATGCAGTGCTTCTTGTCTGGCCTGAGACTCACTTCATATCGTATATCTATCAGGGAGCGAAGATCACTGATTTTTAACGAAATCAGACCTTGGACGTGGCAATTTTATAATGGAAAGACAGTTCACCGGAAGTGCGGAGGCTGGCTGGCTGGCTTAAATTAATTCTATGTGCATATACCCTATTGAAATCAGCTGATATCAACATATAAAATATATAAGTAAATTATCGGTATTGGCCCATAAGTAAACATTATGCTGATATGCTTTGCCAATATGTCAGCGGAGCCATTTCGTCAACTGCCATAAGGAAACGCCACCCTTACTCGCTCGGACTGAATGCACTGCGACCATGGTTCCCATGTGGACGGCTCTGTTGCAGTGGAGCATTTAAAATGTTTAATAAGTGTTATTTTTAAAATAAATTTTTAATGTAATGTGCATTTATAACCTGTATTTATTGTGTATGGCCATACACCCAAAACGTTTTACAATCAAGTAAGGCGATCTCTCCTTAGTGTGCAGCAGCCATTACCATGACATAAGTCAGTACATAAGGCGAGAAAAAAAATCTAGGTAGGTTTAAGTATCGGATATCTGCTAGAAAGAAGTTAGAAATATATCGGATATCATTATAAATAATATATCCCTATAACATATATATTTTTTGCATAATCATTCAATTTATTTGTGTCTTTTTTTATGTTGTCTTTTTAGGCGGGTGGCCCTTCAGAAGTGGGAATGTTGTCATCTCGTTCAAGAAGGTTTGACTCAAATATTGAAATGTATCTAGGGCAGATAGCTTTGTGCTCTGAATGAGTGAACTCATTTGTAAATCTTTACTCTTACAGGAAACCAACTGTTGTCACTAAACACAGCGGGATGAATGAGTCAGACGTTTCATCTGAGAGTGGAGCTGAGGATGTGATATCGGTCCACTCAAGTGACCATGACACCAACCTCCTACCCAAAGGTGCTATTCCATTCTCAGATTCATTGGGCTGATTCTCACGGTCAATCTGTGTAATTTTTTGTTATGTTTTTTTGTTATTAATTATGTGAAATTACAAGTGGTGTTTGAACCCTACATTTATGTCACAGGGACAGTGTTTGTGCTGCCAGAGCCAGTGTGTAATGAAACTCGTGATGATTTCCGTGGTCCAGAATTCCGCTCTAGACGCATTCACAAGCAGCACAGAGATAATGCTGACCGGCGCAGAGGTAAGGAATAAACTTACAGATGTAACATTTTGCCCTATCATGTATATTGTTACATTTAGGATTGGTTGAAGTTAACTTTTGATATGTTATAACTTTTATATATATTTAATATCATTGTGAAACAAAGTTACTTGTGCCAAAACTGGTCAGATCATTGCTATTTTGTATTGAAGACTGTTGGAATTTTTTTTACTATAAATGTTCCTGAAAATCTGGCATACATTTTCAACAAGCACCTGATCTCAAAAGACGACATTGTAGTGCACATGAAACAATGAATTTAGTATTTATATTCAGTTTATCAGCTAACTTTGACATCAGATCTTACACAGAATAATTTCCTGTGCTGAGGAAAACTCAGTTGCAACTGAATTTCATGACCATTCCATGATGAGTTAGCCTTGCGTGTTTGGTATATGGATAAACTGTTTGAATTGTTTTCATGTGTTAGGTGGATATGAGCTGGAGAGGGTAAACTGTAGTGCATGCGGTCAGCAGGTTAATCACTTCCAGCGTGATTCTGTCTATAGACACCCTATGCTCAAAGTGCTCATCTGCAAGGTATGTATAAGTGAGTCTGTGTGTTATATGTAAATATAAAATAGATAAGTTAAAAACTTTTTATAAATAGAAAATAAACATTTTTCTCATAATTACATCAAGTTATAGATATTTGACTGTTTGGTTGATAACTAGTAATTCCTTCTGCAGAGTTTTTTACTAATCTATTTGCTTTCTTGTAGAGTTGTTTTAAGTATTATATGAGTGATGACATCAGCAAAGATTCAGAGGGCATGGACGAGCAATGCAGGTACATGAGTAAATTACTAGCTTTGTGTTTTTATTGATTAGTGTATGTAGTTCGTGCATTCGTAAGAGGAAATAAGTGAGTTTTAAAGTTTAACAGAAAGGTGTTGATTCACTTCAAATGTTTACCACTGTATACAGTGACATTAGTTGTGTCCCAATTCAGAGACCCTATTCTCAGTCCACCAAGTAATTGAACTGAGCTTTGTTTAATGGAGGTGTCTGGCCTACGGAGGATTGATCTTAAACCCATCAACTGTGATAGCTGCTGTTGATTCACTGCAGTACTTTTTGAATGTGTCATTAAACCGCTTTTTTTCACAATCTGACTGAACAAAACATTATGTAAATAGAAACTCATGCATTGCCTGAGAAATGAAGGATACATTTCAAAGCTGCATTTGAATTAGGATAGCCTTTGTTGCACCATAATGATCAGCCTTTGAAGAATCCAGACTTTGAACTGGGACATGGCTGTTTTAGTACTTAACCCACTTAAATGAAATGTATTAGGTTATAAGTTATGCAACCATGTATAATTGTTTTTTTTGTTTTGTTTTTTACACAAATATGCTTGCAAATAAAAATATTCATAACTATAGCTTCTACTAAGACTTCAAGTTCATCTGTAAAACCCATGAAGCTATAGTTTGACTTTGTAAGGGTTTATTGTGTATGATTTATATAGACATGTTAACTAAATACAAAGTAAATTATGGGAGAATTCAGTTGAATCCTTTGATGCTGATAGAATTTTTGTTAGGTATCAGTTTTGGTTAAAATCCCCATGCTAACTTAAACATTGAGTTAAGAAATTCAATTTAAATAAAAAAAAAACATTTAGGTAATCTAAAATTTTCAATTTAAATGTTTCACGTACATTTCATGTATGTAACTAACTTGATTACCACATATTTAAAATGTAATTCTAATAAAGTATTGATATTTATTATATTTTGAATTTTAAATACCTAATGCTGTTGCATGTATTTTGTTACTCCCCAGTCCCTTTAATCACCCTGAATCAGTGAAAGCAATTTAATCTTCTGTTTATAATGAAATGCTATTGGGGATTTTCTGGGTTTTTTTCTTTGTGGATATTTGGAGATTTCATGCAGGAATGTTCTTTGGCCTTTGAAGGTGATTTGCATCTGTTCGCATTACTATGCTTCCCTGACAAGATGTGCATGACAATCTCAGCTCTGCTCAATTGTTTTTGTGATTTTAGTTTTGATTAATTGGCCAGCCCTAGAAATAACCCAGACATTTCACAGCAATTTTCATTTATTATAGACACTTAGCATGTCATATTGGTGGAAAGTTCTGATAAGAGTGCACTTAGTATTCACTTATTTGGGAATGTGAAATCAATGCTCTGACTCCGTTTATTCAGGTGGTGTGCTGAGGGAGGCAGTCTAATCGGGTGCGACTACTGCAGTAATGCTTTCTGTAAAAAATGTGTGCTGCGAAACCTGGGGAGGAAGGAGCTGTCCACCATCCTGGAGGAGGAGAGGAAGTGGTACTGTTATGTCTGCAGTCCAGAGCCATTGGTGGAGCTGGTGTTGTCCTGTGACTCTGTTCTTGAGAACCTGGAGCAGGCTCAAAAACGAGCCTCTCGTAATGAGCCGAACTCTGTTCGGGGGAGAGCTAAGGGTGGTCGTGGTGCAGCTTACCTGCTGGGGCCAGGAGGTGGACCCATACCCTCTGCAGGCCTTTACCAACGAATGCAGCGCTTTGTAGATGTTACCACATCTCTGAGCCATTCCTTCAAGGCAGTTGTTCAAAGTGAAAAAGAAGACGAAGGAAAACTAGAGAGAATTGGACAGCTTAGGATGTTTCGAGCTGTACTGGATGATTTGCAAGCAGCCAACAGAGCATTACAGGTAAAAGAAAAGTTAATTTAATCAGAAAGTGAGTTTTGTTTATTAACAGGTGATTTTACCAGTTAATAGATTAAGGGATATTTTGACCAACCATTAAACTTTAATTTTGGATCCATCCGAATGCTACATATAATTGAATTCATGACTAATCAATCATTAAATATAGAGATTCATTGCCATTTACCTGTAATATAATACAAATAAAATGCTCTAAACAAAGATTAGTCATTTTAGAATGTGGTTAGGGGTTTTTGGTATTTTAACATTTGGAAAATCATAGGGTGCTTCGATACTGATTATCAATATTGATACTAAAGTGTTAAGTTTGAGCATAGAGGCATCTACTCAGCAAAGGCGGCACAGAAACCAAACCTGATGTATTTACCCGGACAGTTTTAAAGACGTTGTCTTTGCACAGAATTATGAGCAGACACCGACCCCTTTAGGGCCAACTTAAATTGGTTGTGTAAAGATGTTATCCAAATATTAATATGAGGTAATAGGGCTGCACAATATATCGTTCATCGATATATCGGAATGTATGTGTCTGCAATAGTCACATCGCAGGTTCTGCAATGTTGAGTTAATATAGTTGATCAGCACAAAAGTTGAGAATACATGAGATTGTGGAGTCATTGTAAAGTACAACCATAACAGGCTACAATCTACATGTATTTTAAAGGCATTTCAAGAGTTTAAAACATTCGGACACAAAAAAGTACATTTATAACTTTAAAGAATCCTCTTTATGTATTTTAATCCAGTCACACAATCTTTCACAGATTGTTCTATTATGCTGATTTGGTGCTAAGGGAATGTTTCTTATCACTGTTGAAAATGATAGGACTTCTATTTAGATATTATTATGGAAACTGATATTTTTTTTCTGATTACAGAATCTTGAATTTGTTATAACTATGTCTAATAATTGATAATTGCAGGAAGCCCTGGACCATGAGCTGACAGGGTCCAAACGTAGAGACAATAAGTCCAGAGCCAAGAGTAGACGAAGGAAGGCTGTATTAGAACAGAGCTCTGACCTCACTAAAGAGCTCGTGGTCAAACTCACACCTGTACCGGTCAGCCCAAAACCCATCAGCAATACTACTACACCTATAATTCTTCCCCCACCCGATGAACAAAATATTGGGGTGACAGATGGAGCACTGGAAGAAAGTGGCACTAAGGTGGAGATGGAGATAGAGAAGGAGATGGAGGTAATGACTGAGAGTGGCGAGCAGGTGGAGAATTATTGTGATAATAATGATGAAGAAGATGAGGAAGAATTGGAGGAGGAGAAAGAGGACCAAGATGACCCAAAATGTCATTTATCAGAGGAGAATAAACGTTCTCCACGTGTGAAAACAACACCGCGCCGTCGCCGAACGAACTCAAAGCCGACTGCTGAGCATGCTGGTGTAGCCGAGGATGACTCTGACTCTGATGAAGTGCCTGAAGTGCTGCTCCAGACTGCCGCAGCCATGGCAAACAGTGAGGAAGAGGGTTTGGTGGGCAGCAGTTGGGACACAGAAGAGGGAAACCAGCATGTCAGAAAGCAGCGGCTCTTTGGACTGGTAAAAACCACACCACCAGACAGAGGCTCACGAAAGCGCAATCTCAAAGAAAGATCTTCATCATCTTCATCATCCTCTTCTGCGTCTTCAAGAAGAGGCTCCCAGGACCAGGGGGCAACAGTCAGAATGACAAGGGGAAGAGCCCGCAAAGTGGCCAGGATGACTGCACAGAGCGGGAGTTCGTCCAGTGAGGTGGGAGGTCAGGAACTGGAGAGTGGACCAAGCAGTGACTCCGATGATCAGAGGATCAAACCGCTGACAGAGGACGTCACATTGCTGGGCTCTGGAAATTTCCAGCAGTCTTCTGGTAAGTGTGTGAAAAAATAAGTTGTTTAGTTTACTAATAGGATAGTTCATGTCAAAATGAAAATTGTCATGTTTCAGACCTATTCAGGGTGTCCGCAGGGTCTTAAAAATTATTAAAAGTTGATAAATCAATTATGAAAAAATTAAGGCCTTTAAAAGGTATTAAAGTCCTAATCGCGTTTTTACAAGGTCTTACATTTTGTTAAAGTGTTGTCCAAAGTGTTTGACTCCAAAAAAGCATAAATATATTTATTTTCCTCCTAATATTAACCATGGCGTGCTCGATCTATGCGATTGGTTCGGGCTGGGGCATGTTTGGCCAAGCTCTTCCGTCCGGGTGATGTCACATAATTTGCGACAAAAGCAGGAAGGTGAAGTGACGCTCTCCACATATAGCGAAAACAGAGAGCAAAACGGACTGCAAAATGGGAAAATGTAAGTTTGCGTACTCCTGATTAGAGAAAGACGAGTTCAAACAGTGTCTGAAGCCTGTCGCTGAAAACAACCACAAGGCCTAGTGTAAGTATTGTAAAAGGAAAATTAGTATATCGTTGATGGGCATAAACGCTGTAAAGTCCCACATGCAGTGTGCCAGCCACAAGGCTGATGTTGGCCGCAAAGAACAGCTGCAGCTGTCCATCGCCAGTTGTGCAATACCAGCCACACCACTACCCAACACAACAGCTGAACTTGTCAAAACAGCTACGACTTCAACCTCTGCAACATCAGGGTGGCTATGGGCGGCACATCAACAATGCGTGGAGGTTATCTGGGCACTTTACACTGCGGCGAATCACCAGTCACTGAACTCGAATGAAGACATTTCAGATATTTTCAAGTTGATGTTTCCGCATTTCGACATAGCCAAGACATTCACCTGTGGTAAGGACAACTCTGGTTACATCATGAGATTTGGGCTAGAACCCTACTTTAAGCGGCAGCTCGTTGACACCATCAACAACGCTGGGTCGTTCGACGAGTCTCACAATCAGTCAACAAAGAAGCAGCTCGACGTACATGTTTGTTTTTGGGATAGTAAAGGTAAATGTGTCAGATATTGTAATAAATCTTGCCTTTAGTTTAACCTTTCAAGTTTTGTTTCTTCCGAGCTTATCGTAGTTCTGTTGCATGGTTGTGCTTCATTGATTTATTTAACTACAACTGTTTATTAAGTTAAAGGTTTGATACTGATTAGAAATTTAAGTGGCGATGAGGTCTTAAAATATTTTGAGAAGGTCTTTAAAAAGTCTTAAAAAGGTATTGAAATTACCTTTAGGATTCCTGCATATACCCTGCTAAAAGACTTTTTTAAAACTTCTAAACACAAATTAAGATGCTTATAAATGAAATTTGAGAGGTTTTTGAGCCCAAATTCAAATGTTGGAAAAGAAATAAAGTAAATTAATTTGAAGCTATATGTATAACATTGTATTGTTTAATAGACTTTTGACTTTCATTCCCATATAAACATTGAAAATCAGAAAATAAACAGAAGTTCAAACATATCTACCCATATCTAACCTTATTGGTTATAAAGATAAATGAGTAACTTAATAGATTTTGCACTGACATGATGATAAAAAAAGCATGGTAGGATTTTCATTTTGGTTTGATCTAAACCTAGAGTCTGTACATAAGGCAGAAGAACAATTATTTATTTTTTCCCCGCTGTTTGTCAAGCAATTGAGTTTGATTTTGAGCATTTATTTATTCTGTCTATTCACAGGTGATGAGATGGACATCCCTACAGGTCCTCCTTTGTCTGTGGAGGACGATGATTTAGAAAATAGGTACGATTCTGTCTACACCAGGGCCACACACATTTTCCCTGCACAGGCCTTCTCCACTGGACTTCGGCTGTCTCAATCCCACTACAGCAAGAGCTTTGATCCAAACCTCGTTTAAAAGCACGCAAGCATCCCATACATCCACACGCACTGCCGCTAGACAGGGCCTTTCCTCTCTCTCACAAAAAAAAAGCTATTTTTGCTCAATCAAAACCGTCCAATATTTATTTCCCCACAGTTTCTTTACGCAGTATAAAGTACCAACTCAGGAGAATCTCCCGTTATCGTATTTTTCTTCAACACACACACACACACACACACACCATTGCATGTGTTTGGCAGAATTCCCTGAAAGCCACACTGTGCTCATTACTGTCTCTGCCGCTAATAAAGCTTTAAGAGTGTAGAACGAGTCTGTATCTCTTTGCTCGGATCTGATGGATCCTCTGTTCAGTAAGACAGACTTCTTGTTTGTGTTTTAGGGCTCAGCTTCCTGGGTCTCATGCTGTAATGTTTTCGGTCAGTCAGAACAAAGGCTGTGTGGTTTGCTAACGGTAGGTGTTACAGTAGTTTCACATATAACACTTATGTTATTGGCAGTCTAATGTAATTGTTGGTGGAATTCACTTCAGCACAGTGTTGCGTAGACATAGGAGGCAGTAGTACAGTATTAGCGTTTGTTGAAGGTGGTTGTTTGTTGTTTCTGGAGATTGATCCAGCTGGATTTTCTACTCTTAGAAGCTAAAGCGATATTAATGCCTTAGTCTGAACTGCCTTCTTGAATAAGTTACAATTCTTGTTAACGTAGAGTTAATTTTTGGTTCCTTTTATGTGGTTCATATCATATTTCATTTTCAAATTGTTCAGGCAGTATTTCAGTCCTCGTAAAGTGGCGAGAAGGCCAAAATATTGTGTTGGAGAGTGCTGTTTATTTTAGCAGAAGGTGATGGAGGTCAGGCATTGGAGATGTGAGGGACGGGTGAACTTGACTCTAGCTAGCACATGTAGATGTTTTTGCATTTGTGGTTCAAAAAGGTAGCTTAGATTGGACCAGCATTTGGTGCTCTGAAACTTTGAGCAATCGTGCTCACTTACACAATGTATACTTTAGACCGGGTGATGTTATTTCTCTCATTTGCCGCTTTTTAATACATGTAATGGATCAAATGTAGGCGCAAATGTGTGATTAGTGCTTCTTGGCTTGCGTTGTGTTGGACTGTACATTGGGCAGCAGCAGGTGGCAGTGATGATGCTATTTCAGGCCCTGTAAGATTTGTGTAGTCAGTGGTTAGACACTGATTAAGGATGAAGAGTGTAGTTTCACTCTCACATGAGGTTTGTGTTATTTGCATGGTTCTTACAGAGAGGCAACAAACACCTATTTATTTGTTCTTTCTCTTCTGTGTTTTTTCCCCATGTCGTCTCTTTCTGTAGCTTAACAGGGTTCCCACGCATCCTGGAGAACCTGGAAAACCTTGAATTTTGTAATGCGATTTTCCAGTAATGGATAAGCGATGGGGAAATGTACGTAATTGTCCTGGGAAATGTCTTTACTGTAAGCTCTTAATCAAACTGGTTCACCGTATCACTGACATCGTTTTCGTAAAATGAAGAGATCCTGGGAGCGATCGACTGGGACGTGGAACTGCGGTCAGTTCTCATGTATTCAGTCATGAATGGCGTCGCGGAGTCATATCGTTTTGTTCTATCATTTTTTACGTTTGCCTGTGCATTGTCATGAGCAAGTGCACGTCATAGTCTGCACATTCACCGTCATTTTTGTTCTTCGCTTCGATATCACTCATTGGTATTGCAAAACATTTATTATAATTATTTTCAATCTTTTTTTATTTATTTATGTTTTTTTATTCAGGTAATTGTAGTGAACTGTTTGAATCTTCCGGAAGCTTCTCTGTTTACACTAATGAACAGCTACTTCATGTTAGCTGTGCATTTAGAACCATGCCAATAACCACAATACCTCAGTAGGTATAACACCTCTTAATTTATGATTCATTTATGATTTAAAAGGTTCCAGGTTAAATACAGCAGATCTGTGGCCTTTTGATGATTACAATTGTCTCCACAACCATAACACTTTAATATAACATGCGTTTAGCATGGGACTGGTGCTATCAGATCAGAATATGACCAAATTCTGATTAATATCTTCTGAGTAGATGTACACAATTACTGAACCTTGTACTTTTCCAGTTTAAATGAATTCTTTTGCAGCAAACTTTCTGCTTTATAAATATGATTTGAAAGACTTCCACTGTAAGTGCAGAAGTGTAAACTGTTTTATAATTTCTGGAAACAGATGAACAACTCTACTTTGGAAACCGATGAATGGCTCCAGAACTACAGCAGGCCACAGACGTATTGCTGAAATATTATAGGTGTTGCTCACATTAATTGACTTGGAAAATCGAAAAATTATCCTGGACAGAGTGGGAACCTTGCCTAACATTAAGTAACATGCTTCCGATTAAACATTAAGGCCAGCCCTTTTTTATTTTTAATTTTTATTCACCCCATTGTTTGGTGAACTTTTCAGTTTGTTGTCTTTCTTGTGGATTCCTCACTCTTTCATTTGGACTTCAGAAAGCCTAAAAGCTTGAGTATTTATTGCATGCTAATATTTTTTGTTTGGAAGTATTTATTGTTTTATTAAATTGTTTTACGGAGAACGTTTTCATAATTATTACATGCATTTGCGAAGTTTGTAAATAATTAAGAACTGTAAAAGAAGTGTAGTTGTAATAAAAGTTTATACCACAGTCCCCACAGCCTCTGCATTTTGTGTGTACATTTTAGTGTTGATTTATTTTTGGGTGTTGCATTTAGTATGTCATATTCAGTGGTGCCAAGTCTGCTTTTGTACAAGTGAAGAAGGCCTCATCTACCATTTCTCTTTTCCCTTTTAACTTTTCATTTATTAATAAAGGGATTTTGCATTAGTTTGTGAGATTATTCATTAAATGCTTGCTTGATTGCATCTTTGGTGGTTTAAATGCATATACTGATGATAGAAGTGCTTTTTTATGCAGAAACTATTCAGAGCAATGGGATGGGATGTCATTTTCATAAAAATGATTTAAGTGGTGGGAGAAAGATTAATACGTTTGAGTTCATCTGTCACCCACCTCACAATTTGTCCCTTTCTCTTTTCTCCTCATCCCCTTTCTCTCTCCACACTCACTTTACTGCTTCATCCCATCACTTGTTCTGTAAAGAATTGCGAGGCAGATTCTGCTGGCTCAGATCAGAGCTAACCTATCCTCCGATTCAGAGCTTGACTCCAGCTCTGACGAGCATTCAGAGAACACCAAAGAGGAGCAAAAGAAGAGCAAGACTGCAACTCCTGAGACAACGGATGAGGAAGGTGAGTGATGGCCATTAGAGGGGAAATCATGCATCTCAATTTACATGCTGTTTTTGAATTACATTACCAGCCTCTAAATGATCCAACTGCACAATATTTTCTAATCGTTTTTAGCAGTAACATAATAGTCAGCAGATCCTTATAGTTGTTACAGACCTATTAGACATTTTAGTACTTTAGTTTTGTTACATGACTTGATCAAATAAGTTTTTTTTTTGGCAGACAATGGTGGCTCTACAACCAGTGGCTCACAGTCAGGGTCACTTCACCGCCACCAGTTGCTACGACATGGTCTTGCTTTATCAGAGGCTGAACCAAAAATACAAAAGCATGGGGAGGAGAAGGAGAATGGGAATAAGAAAAGAGAAAATGGACACCAAGATGTAGGATGTGTTGTTGGTGAGTTAGAAGTATTTGAAATCCATAACAGCTAAAGTTAAACCTGCCCTAAATGTGTACGTTTATAGTAAAAGGCAAATGGAATAAATGTGTAAGAGTTGTTGACAAAAAGGCAGCAAAAAACACAATTTTTGAAATTTTTTAATGAATGTAGTTTGAAGTGTGATGTATGAGAAAATGTGTCACTAGCTTTATTATTTCTTTTACTGTTTTTTTTTGTTTGTTTCTTAAAACATTTTTACTGAATTGTACCTATGTCCTATAAAACATTTTATTTTTAAATATACAACTGCGAGAGCAAATTTATGTACTTTATTGGTCACTTATCTTCATAGTGCTAAATATTTTATAATATTTCATATATTTTATAGCTTGTTAGACTTGTTAGGCATTTTCAATAAATGGTGTTACACCAAAGGACAACAAAATATAAAAATTTTATAGTGGTTCCGAAGAAGTTCCGAAGGGGGGGCATTTGAATTATTTTATTTTTAATCCACTTAAATTTGTAAAAACACTTTATTTAGGCTCCCCTTCAAATTCTCCTAAGGGTAAAAATATTGATAACATGGTCTGCAATATTATAGTATTATAATATTAGTTCTGCAGCCAAGATAATATGGGAAAAAGATTTGGGATGCACATTTGAAGATGAGAACTGGGGAAAAATTGCTGGGAATTGCTGGGTGTTAGAACACGTCTTATACAGTTTAAAATTTGACATAGATTTTACTGGACTCCTAAGAGACTGTTCAGAGCAGGTCTCAAAAACAATGTAGAATGCTGACCATGCTAAGAAAAAGCAGGTGACCTATTTCATGTATTATGGCAATGTCCAGAAGTCCAATATTTTTGAAGAGAGGTGCATGAATACCTTGTAAAGATATTGCAGACCCAGTATGACTTTTGCCCAAGCTTATACATACATGGTGACCCCTGTCCCTTAAGTCACATGAATAAAGGTGAATCACAGTGGATACAGAGCTCTATCATGCTAGGCAGATGGGTCATTGTTAAAAACTGGAAATCTTTCAGTAGATCTTCGAGTTAGGATGAGTTGCAGCCTTTGAAAAACTCTCCTACAGTTTACATGGAAAGATTGAAATTGGTTTTGATAAATGGGGAAAATTTCTGAATTTCTGCAACCCACAATGCTAGCAAACATGTAAAGCTATGATTTTAGATTAGTAGAACCTGCTTTTTTTTTTCTTTTTTGAATTTGTTAGGGTTTGGTTTACTTAATTTAAATGAGGTTATTTATTTATTGTATTTATTTATTTTGGTGGCTTGAGAAAGCCAACATACTGTTATACTACATAAACTTATTATTCTTCCATCTTCTTCTTCGACTATTTTAAGAACGCATCTCCTCCTAGATCATTTATACTACAACCACCAAACTAACTCCAAACCTCCAAGCTATACTGAATTAAGTTACTATGTCTTTTCCAACTGATCTGACTTACGCTTTTCCGAAAACTGTCTCGGAAAAGTCCCATTGACTTAACATTGGATCAGATTTTGTGACCTTATATAACTTTGCGCCAGACTGTCATACAGACTTAAGGTTGGGCTAATTTAACTCAGACTACAAATCTGCTAATCACTGATGACCTTCCAACTTACTAGCCAGTAGTGGCACCCTAGCAACTGTCCCATAGTCTTCCATTGTAAAAAAAAAAAAACTGCCATTGACTTTACATTGAACATACTAACAACACACCAATCCATGCAAACAACATACTAATCCATATCACAAACATATTAACTAATAATCTTACTAAAGACATACTAATCCATACTAAAAACATCCTAACAAGCATACTAATCATACTAGCAATATGCTAATTCATTCTAAATTCATGCTAGCAACATGCTAGTTTATACTAGAAACATGCTAGCAACATGTTAATTCATACTAGAACCATGCAAATTTTTGTTAGCAACTGCCAAGCAACTTCTCAGAACATCTTAGCAACCATCTAGAACACCTTAACAACCGCCTAGCAACGCCTTAGCAACCACTCAAAACACCCTAGCAACATCTTAGCAACCACATAAAACACCTTACCAATGCCTTAGAAACTATTCAGAACACTAGCAACCGCAGAGCAACCACTCAGAATAACCTAGCAGGCACCTAGCAATGCTTTAACAACCACTTAAAACACCCTAGCAACGCCTTAGCAACCGCCTAGCAGCCACTCAGAACACCCTAGCAATGCCATAGCAACCATTTAGAACACCCTAGCAACTACTTAGCAACACTTTAGCAAACACTCAGATACCCCTATTGTTAGATTTTGCTGCATTTGGCTTAACCGTTCTTGCGTGGCTCGCCAATGTATTAGATGTCTCTAATGCATACATTAAGTAAGCTGAACAAAGTTCTTATGGGAAGAAGACTTTATTGAAGACAATGAAAAGTGCAGTTCCTCAGCAGTGATGTTAACTCGTCAGTCTTCAAGTAACTTAACCCAAAGTACTGTCTGTGAGACAGTACTTTATACTAGCATCAAACAAACCATTCTGGGTTTACGAGGCTGAGCAGGACCCTCTTATCAGATGTTTCAGCTGTCGCTTGGCTTATACCCACTGAGAACTCGCACCCATGATAAAAGGGTCATTTAGTTCACATCTATCAGTTTGTGGGGATTGAGGCCCAGGTCACCCCAACATACACAGAATTGATCACATCAGAGTTCATTCAATGTAAATGCAATTGAACTAAAATGCACGTAATCTTTCACTATAAACTGCCTTGCAAGAAACATGCCAATTCATACTAGAAATATGCTAACATATATGGTGTTTCCATCTATGCTAAACTACTTCAGTGATTTAAACTGTTAAACTATTTCAAACGTTCAGACGAGGCTTTCTCAAACCACCCTAAAGTTTATCTAGGAACTTTACGTTTCTAGTTTCGTATTTTTCTGCTTTTATGGATAGTGGCTAATGGGGATCCTGATAAATAAATAAATAAATAAATGGTAATGCTCTGTATTTGATATTTATCTGCATTATTTGAAATAAGAAAAATCAATAAGTTCAAATCATAAAAAAAAAGAAACATTTAATTTAACTTAATTGGTTTGTGTTGGGGCACCATGAGGGAATTGTGTGGAGCACAGTATTTTTTTTTTTTACAATGTAGTGTGTGTATGAAACCAGGGCTGTAAAATAAACAGTAATAGTACAGTTTTTTGCTTAAAAGTACCTAAAGCGATTTTATTACATTTTTATCAGACTTTTTGTGTGTCTATCCCAGTGAGCAGCAGTGAAGAAACGAGCGATTCCGACTTATGGGATGAGCTCAGTCATTCAGAGCATGAGGAAATAGGGTAAAGCTCTTGATATCACAGTTAAACATGCATAAACTCTCACAGAATATTCAATTACTACCCAACAAGCCTAAATGCATTGAAAAACAATTCATGTTTTTTTTTTCCGTTGTGTTGATTTATTTTGCAGGTCTCAGTCGCTCACTCATGATGAGGAGCATAAAGAGAGTCCATCCCACACACCAAACAGGCCCATCCCTGATCCTGATGTGCGTGTGTTTTTTAAATAGCATTAATGTGGATTCCTCAGTAGCTGATGTTTTTTAATTGTTGTGGTGTAATGTACAGGAAGAGTTTTCTCCGGACACTGAGGAGCGCTTGAAGGGGACACCTCGCGGGCGCAGGCAGATCAGACGAGTTCTGGAGGTGGAGCAGCTGGCACAGGAGACACAGAGTGCTATTAGAGAAGAGGAGGAGCGCAGGAAGCGACTCGCGGAGAGAGAAAGACTCAGGCTGGAGAATGAGAGGAGAGAGCGAGAGGACGCAGACCCAGAGGTGATCAATGGTGTATTCTGTTTTGTGAAAAGTCACATGAGAGTTTGACATTGTTATTTTTACAACTCTTTTTATGAACAAAGTCACGCAGGTTATAAATGACATGAAAGTGTCTTTTTCTTTAAATGTGTGTGTAAACATGGTTTTATTTTGTAATTGTGATAAAAGAGATGATATACAATGACATTGTTATTTTTATGAGCTTTGTTTATGTTTGCTTTAGGTTATTTTGGTGTCTGAGAGACCAGCTAACAGCATCGCACCATTGGTACTTGAGCAAGATGATGCCACAAATAAGCCTGTGGTGCAAGTGCACATGCACTTTCTTACCAAACTCAAACAACACCAGAGAGATGGTGAGAGATTTGCTTTTCTATGATAGACTAATATCTTTAATTTAGTTTAATACAAATATTTATTTTTGGCTGTTTCCTTTACCTTTGCATGTCAAGAATTCATAATTTTTAACTTGCATTATTATTATGCATATTGAACCTTTTTAATTACTAATTAATAAAGTCATTTGCAGGGTTCCCACACTTCTTGAAAGTACTTAAATTTCAGACAAATGGATTCATGCCTGGAAAGTACTTAAAAACAAACATATGTCCTTGAAAGTGCTTGCATTAAATTTTAAAGTGGGGGTCTGGAGTGTATTTTTAAGGCTTGGTTGTGTTTAAAAGATGCAAACTAATGTGTGCTCAAGCTTCATTTGTAAAAAATTGCATTATTTTTTTCATATGTCTTACTTTGATTATATACAGCTACTCAGCTAACATGAAAACGAATGTTGTATTTCCTAGTTCCCTCGAAAGGCCCCCCCTCAAGAGGCTATGATTGGTCAGCTAACATAATGTGCTGTGATTCGCTGATCAGCTCCACGTCACCCGAAAAAGTGTCACCTCTAATAGCATGCGCTTTTGCGTTGTGTAAACGCTGTCAAGTCAGAGTAGCTGTTGCCCGTATCAGTTTGAACCTGAATCAGACAGAAAACGACAAAGAGGACACATCTGAACCTCACGCCTGCTCTCTAAAATAAAATCTGACAAGTGTCTTTCATATATATTCGGTATAAGCATGTGTAAGTAATATGAAACGTTCACATATCTTTTGCAAGTTGGTTATTTGAGATGTATAACGCAAGGAAACCGTCCGCATAGAGAGACACTGCAGCGCTGCTGAAGATTGTGGGTGTTTATAGCGGTTTGATGGATAAATATAAATTTGGAGCTAAATTGTTAACTGTGCCAAACACCATTTCCCATTGTTTACGTCCTCGCTACAACATATCGTTAACGCTAGAAACTATGCATGTAATAGATCAATTTTAACAAATAAATATACTTACAGGTTGTGGCTCACAATCCACATCTTCGTCTATTTTGGTTGGTTTTTAGTCAAATCCAGCACTGAACTGGGAGAGATTCTGGAAGCTGTCCTTTGTCAAATGCTAGTTATATATTTTTATAATTCTCTGGAGCATAATTAAAATTAAATTGTAAGCACTTCTCTCTTTGTGTCCTGTCCTTTGGAAGCCCAAATACAGAAACAGAAAAAACTCTGTGGAAATAGCAGGGTTTGGACGGAATTTTAGCTTTCAACTAACATTACATCGCCTCTAGCCACACCCCTTCGCTGCGTGTGGTGAATGCACGTAACCTAAAGCGTTTGTGATCTCACTAACCTGGATGTATTTTTTTGTAGTCCCCAAACTTCGTTTGCTGTAGGGTTTGTGCTAAGCTAACTCTGTAAAAGCCAATGTTTCCCTTTGCATTGAACTTTGAGCGTATTACATTCAGAGAAGTTGTTTATGTTCACACAGCTACATTACACATGAACTAAACTGTAAAGTATAATATCCCACCCCTTTAAATAAAATGTGTTTACAGTGTTATTTCAGCAATTGTATTGTGCTTCTGTCAAAAACAGAGCTAAAAAATGATACATTCTTCATTTAAAAATCTTAAATTTAAATCATGTACAAGAACTATGACAGATAATGCACATTTTATTAATATTTCAGAAGCCACATTTGAATATTAACATTATTGAATTGAACAAGTTAAATTACACATTCAGAACCTCTTTATTACTCTAACTTTTTAATGTAAATGTTAAATACAGTAAGGACTTTCATGGTGTTACATATGCTGGGGGAATTAATATGCTGGGGGTGCTTCATTTGAAAATAATGGTGCTTTAGTCCTTGAATCTACTGTTCATGAAAGAATGGAAATCCTGCATTTGATGATAATGCTAAATTATCATGCCTCCAGTCTTTAGTGTTATTAAATGTTTCAGAAATTAACATGGTGATTTGTGCTAAAACATTTAGCATCATCAGTGCTGAAAAATGTTCTGCTTAATTTTAGCCAATGATGATTTTCTCATGATTTTGATTAATCAACATTAATTTGAAATATCTAAATGTATAAATCTAAAATGTCTTTTTAGTTTGAGATCACTGTCGCTACTGTTTATGAAATGAAATGTTATATGACATTTTCTCTAAAAGCTTATTCATGTCGGTACATAATAAGTCTAAAAGTACAAAAATAATCAGGCCAGAAAGTGTAAGATTGCTTGTTTTTCATCTTATTCCCATGTATTTATCAAGCAGCGTGAATGAAATGACAGCTGGTGATGTGGATGTGGTTTGTGTCGTCATATGCAAGTGTGTGTTCATTGTTAGGTGTGCGGTTCATGTGGGACTGCTGCTGTGAGTCTGTTCAGAGTGTGAAGTCGACTCCAGGCTCCGGCTGTATTCTGGCTCACTGCATGGGCCTGGGCAAAACCTTTCAGGTGCAGACGCATTCAAATTCTCCTTTTCTTTTAGAAATGATGACTTTACTCACAGACAGAGTAACCGTGTGTGTTTCAGGTCATCGTGTTCCTTCACACGGTGCTTTTAAGTAAAGAGCTGCCACTGAAAAGAGCTCTGGTGGTTTGTCCTCTCAACACTGTGCTGAACTGGAGGAGCGAGTTTGACCAGTGGCAGAGGGGCTTAAAGCCCAACGTCCTGTGGGTCAGTATCATTCTCTCACTTTCTAACCTTAACTTCTGCGGTCTTCTGTGAGCTGATTTCAGTTTCACTTTACTATTTATGCCGAGTTCAGACTGCACGATTTTCAAAGTAGTCGTGTCACAGATGTTTTCACACTGCTTGATTATCTGGGGTAGCGTTCCGTCAGTGCTGTGTTTACACTGCAAGATGGGTCGGTGACAGGGAGGTTTCACGCTGCGTGACTTTACAATAGAAGTAATCGCCGACAACTTTGTTTCGGTTTGCAAACTACATCTCTCACAACCAAACACAAATGAGAAGTGACATGGAAACAATGTGAGGCCACGTAGTATGTCTTTTGTTATTAATTACATTGAGAAAAAAGCCTGTAGAAGATGTACTTATTTTGCTCACCTGGCTTTTGAAGGGAATTAACAATTTCTCTCAAACTTTTTTCTGTTTCGACCCGCTTGTGGTATTGCTCAGATGACATGTCAAACAGATTCGGGTGCTCCTGCCAAATTTACACTAGTTTTTCTTTCATTTCTTGCGTCAAAATAGACCGAACATGGGCTCTTTTAACTTCTTCCCCAACTTCCGGCTGGCCTTCAGATACCCACACTAATGGATGCTGCTCTCTCATTGGCTGTAGGTAATCGCTGATGTTATTTTCAATCAGAACACATTTTACACGGCAGGATTTTGAATCGCTGACAGCTCCAGATATTTAGCATACCAAATGTCTGATGGGTGTCGGCGATTTTCTCAGATCGTGTCTTTGATAGTTCACACTGTTACTCACGTGAATGAGCATCAATTTGCCTGTGATTTCAGGCATTTCTTGGTGATTTCTCAACCTGTCGGTGAGTCAAAATCGGGGCTAAAATCATGGAATCTGAACTCGGCATTAGATTCAGCAAGATTAAAAAAATCTTTTAATCTCCTATGGTTACCAAGACCAATCAAAATCAAGAAACAGTAATTTTATAGTTACAACTTTTACTATTTAAAATATTTAAAATGTAATTCAAGTAAGAAAAGACATTAAAACCCTACAACTTGATTTGTAATTTCTTTGGATATTACTTGAGAAACTATTAAATATGATTATAACCCTGATATGTTTCATAGATGGCGACAGGTACATTCATCCAACAAATTAAAATAGAATGTTTATTAGAAAGATTATGACTATAGTAAGCAATTCTTAATTAATGCAAAAGCAAAACAATATAAGAGTTTGAAATGATCAGATGGTAGAACTGAAGGTGTGTTTTTAGATTTCACACACACAAAAAACATAAAACACAAGACTAAAAGATTTTTTCTTTATGTTTTAAAGTGAATTAAATGACTGTTAAAAGTTTGGGTTGCACGATTAATCGACACAATGACCTGTGAATGTCATGAAATCAATATGAAAAATGTAACACAATCTAAATGTAAAGGTTTTAAATGTTTTATATATCTATATATAAGATTTTATACATAATTTATTTAGTTGAATTTAAAATACTGTAGTTATTTTCTTAATTTTTCATAACAACTGACAATTTTATGGGGGAAAATGGTATTAAATAATCAGAAGCATAGTGTAGCGTACTTTGTGACTGTTTGGTCTTTCTTTGGTGCTGTTAAAACCACCACAACAAACCTGTAGCTCTTTAATTAAGTTATATTAGATCACTTTTTTTTGCATTTTTGATCAGATAAATTACAATTAGATTTTTCTCCAAATCGTGCAGCCCTGGTCAAAAGTAAACTGTAAATTCCTCTGTTTGCAGATGGGATCTTTCTTTTTTCTGTTTGGGTTTTGCTGTTTAGGGCATTTTCTCTATCAACTAATACTGTATATGTTAGGGGAGGGGTTTAATGGATTGTTTATTAAATATCATTTTTAATAGAATTTTGAATGGCCAAAGCCAAGTCTATATTTATGGAGCTGTTTATTTAAAATATGTATTTATATTTCTGGGCTTGACATTTCAGTGTTGCACAATACAAAACATTTTGACGATTCCAGAGTAACTAGTTGATTAGGTTATTAAAATATATAAATGAATATTTAAAATATATTTATTTTCTTTTCGGCTTAGTCCCTTTATTAATCTGGGGTTCCCACAGCGGAGTGAACTGCCAACTTATCCAGCATATGTTTTACGAAGCAGATGCCTTTCCAGGTGCAACCCATCACTGGGAAACACATTCACACACATACACTACAGACAATTTAGCCTACCCAATTCACCTGTACTGCATGTCTTTGGACTTGTGGGGGAAACCGGAGCACCCGGAAGAAACCCACGCGAATACGGGGATAACATGCAAACTTTGCACAGAAATGGCAACTGACCCAGCCGGGGCTTGAACCAGCGACCTTCTTGCTGTGACGCGATTGTGCTACTCACTGCGCTAGCATGCTGCCCTATTTTAAATATTTAATTTAAATATACAATTTATTAATTTATTCAATCTAAAAGTTTTATTTTTTTATTTATTTTTATATCATTTTTAAAATGTATATATAGTTATAGTGTGAAATATATTATTTATTAAATATCATACATTAATAGAATGGCCAAAGCCAAGTCTATATTTATGGAGCTGTTTTGTCATTTTTGGGGCTTGACATTTGGTGCTCCAGTGTTGTTTACACACAAACAATCAGACTATTTGAGAGTAACTAGTTGATTGTGTAGATTTTATTTTTTGTGCGAGTTGTCTGTTTAACCTGACTTTCTTTTTTTTGAGGTCTAAGAACCAGTGCAAGATGCACAGTTTATTGTATTAAAATAAAATTAATGCTTGCAAAGTTTTGATTTGATTTTGACTTGATTTAATTATTTCGAACAGAAATATTATTTTTCCCACCCCATTATCACACACATCATTCGTCTATTTATTAAACATATTTCTGCTTTCACTTATCTCTTCTTTTACATGAGATATATGAGCATTACATGAGACATACTTTATCCATTTGGCATCGTTGACATATATGTTTGATTCCATTTGTACATTTAAGTATTATAACGTAGACATACAACATACAAAAAATACATTCTATTGCAAAGAGCCATTAATTGAAATTTCATCATACCCTTCTAATTTTAATCTTTTTCAATCACCTCTATTCATCATTATATTTCTTTAGTAGTATACATTTATACAACTTTTAAAATTGATTAATATCCTGACATTGTTTGAGAATCTTTTCTCAATCTCTGTTAGAGTTTTCATTTCTGTTAATTTGATATGGGCTTTCTATTGCATCACTGGTAATTATTTATTATACAAAAAATATGCCTTCTGCTTCTGTATCTCATACACAGGTGGCAGAGTTGGCCACAGCAAAGTCAGTGGCTGTTCGTGTTGAGATGTTGAACGACTGGTTTAGGAATGGTGGTGTGATGATCATGGGTTATGAGGTTTTTCGTATTCTGACACACACAAATAGTGCAAAATACAGCAGACACAAAGAAGAGTTCCGCTCCATGCTCCTGGATCCTGGTAAATGATCTGACCAGTCTATCTTTAAATGCTGAGTGCATTTCTTGTAGTTTTTTTTCTAATATTGTTTTCAATTCTCTGTTAGGCCCTGATCTGGTGGTGTGTGACGAGGGTCACGTCCTCAGAAACGCAGACTCCAGCATCTCAAAAGCCATGCGAGCCCTGAGCACACGCAGAAGGATCATACTGACAGGAACACCGCTTCAGAATAACCTCACTGAGTGTAATCCACGTTCATCTTCATGTCTATGAAAGCATGCTTGGAAAAATGCTTTTTTTTTTATTTAAAACTGTTTAAATACTTTTGAGGTTGTCTGACCTTAACAGTGAAGTGTGTACCTTATATCTCTTGTAAAATAAGTAGTTTCAGTTTTAGTTTAAGCTTGACATTTATAAGTAATGTTGTTTATTTTGAATGCCATTATCATTTTTATAATGACATTGTAATTCCTTTGAACTCTTCTGAATCGTGTCGCATTTTAAATAAATAAATAAATTTAGCTGCTTTTAGCTTATTTAAAAAATGACTGAAATTTTAAATTACATATAAATAAATTGCATTTTTACAACTAATTAACAAACTTTTCTAAATGTAAAAGTAATAATAATACAGATATTTATTTATTTATTTATTTATTATTGATCCAGTGATTTGGTAACAGTTTTTTTTGTTTGTTTATTGTTTTAGATCACTGCATGGTAAACTTCATTAAGGAGAACCTCCTGGGTTCCCTAAAGGAGTTCCGGAACCGCTTTATTAATCCAATCCAGAATGGGCAGTGTGCAGACTCCACCCCTGCTGATGTCAGGCTGATGAAGAACAGATCACACGTCCTGTATCAGCTCATGTCAGGATTCATACAGGTGATGAAGACAGAACGAACAGGAATAGTTGTGGGGAAACATCTCAATGCTTTGTGTTTGATTTGTTGTGTTTTTGTTGCAGAGGCGGGACTACTCAGTTTTGACTTCCTGTTTGCCACCCAAACGCGAGTATGTGCTGTCAGTCAGAATGACGCCTCTACAGTGCCAGTTATACTCACACTATCTGCAGACTCGCACAGGTGAGGGTTTTTCTAGCGCACACACACTCAAGCTGGACTATAGAATAGAAATGTCAGTCAATGGTTGTTTTCATGATACAGCTAATATTATAATTCTTTACTATTTTTAAAATTAAACACTAAATTTGTCAATTTATGTTGCCAGTTTTGGCATCAAATTATTATATTGTTGAAAAAAAATGTAAGAGTTAAAAATTTTATGAAGTATTGTGTTGCTAAGCACTAGTTTTAGATTATCTTTCAAGAAATCAATTCTGCATTGATGCATCTTGAAAATCTCAGAATCTATCAATTCAGAGCTTGATTTTTAACAGCAGATGGCGCTCTAGCGTATATTTTAACCATACAGTCGAATGCTCATAAGGTAGAGTGTTTGTGCGTTCAGTCATGAAATTCAGCCTTTGTCACAAAACTGAAGTAAACACAACTCACAATGAACAGTCCTGTGATTTCATTTAAACGTTTATTCACTTTATTAATGATTGTGTTACGTTCAAGTGGTATTTGTAAGAAATTGCAGGCAGAGCAAGGCTGTTTGTTAATCCTAGAGCGCAAAAGAGAATTAATGCATTTTGAAGATCTCAATGGATTTTAAAAAACTATTTTACAGAAAGTAATAGGAGCACATGCACAATTAAATATTTAATATTGGTTGGTTTGTTAATGCAGTATTGCATATAAATGGCTTTAGAAACTGACATTGCTACAGGATTATATGATGTAGCCAATCTTCATAAGATCACATGAAGACTTTAGTCAATGTATTGGTGGCATGCAGTCACAGATGGTGTCTTTATTTAGGGAAAGGAGCAGGACCGAACAGTTTGTTTCAGGACCTTCATGTTTTGAGCTTGATATGGACTCATCCCTGGTGTCTTAAACTTGCTCAGCTGGCCCGGAATAAGGTACACTCACACTCAAGCATGGCGCAAACACAGTCAGCAAAATGCAATAATGTTAAAATTGTTTATTCTTTTTCTAATATTTCTCAAGTTATGTTTAAAGGAGCAAGACAATTTTCACAGTATTTTCTGTAATATTGTGAGAATGTCTTTTAGTTTGGCTGGAACAAATTTATTTATCAATTTTCTTTTAAAGAATTTTAGGCCAATGTTATTAACCCCTTGATTTGCCTAATTAACCTAATAAGTTAAGTTGAGCCTTTCAATTGCACTTTAAGCTGAGTACTAATATAATGCAGAACGACTAATAAAATATTAATAATTTATTAGTTAATATTTTTAAAATGAATATTTTTTGTAAAATGTGAACATTTCAACTGTGTATATGTATAATTTTTTATTGATGATAGTAAGAAAAGTTCCTTAATCTCTTGAAATAAATTTTTAAGGCACCACAGAAAATTTTTACAGTTACATCTAGAAATTTGTAATAATTTAGAAATTTTCAAATGGACTTCTGCTGTCTTCATTAGTTTCAAAAACACAGATTTTATTACAATTTAAAACGGCATCTTTGGATATCTTTTCTGCTGGAGATACTGTTGTCCTAAAAAACGTAAAACATAATGTAAACAAAATATCTTACATATATCGTAGGAACGGTGTAGCAGAACATTTTGGAGGTTTTAAAACCTTGACTTTTCCAAACCACGGTATACCTTGAAAACGGTTATCGTCCCATGCCTAATTGCGATATTTTATTTTTCTGTAGTAAATTTCTTGTAATATAATCCATCTATACAATTTCACCAAATGGTTGAATAGCACTACTTGGAAAGAATTTACAGTCACCTATTATTTTAAAGCTCACTTCCCGCTGTTGGCCAACCATTACCTATAACTTTTGCTTCAATAAACTCATTTGAAAACTAATTACAAAACTAATTTGTTCCTTACTAATATATATTAATGTAGCTTAGGTATTGGGTTAGCTTTTGTAAATGTTAAGATTATACTGCAAAGTGTTTGTTGTACAGTATATTATTATAATAATTCAAAACAATTATTCTTTATTAAACTTCCAATTGGTAAAATGCCTGACTACGTAAATCTCTCTCAGGCCTTAAAAACATATAAATGATACAATTTCACTCCATTGTGGTTAAATAATTCCACAAATGTCGTGTTCTGAACTGTGACTCTTGCTCAGATATACAGCTTTATGCAAAAGTTTGGGCACCCCTTTGGGGCTGCATGATTATATGCTCTTTCTTTATAGGAGAAGATCACAGTGATATGCCTTTCGGTTTCTAGAGAAAGCTAGATAATGTCATATATTTCAGACAGAAATACATAGTGTAGCAGTATTAAGATATGTGAAATTAAATTGAACCTGAAAAATAGGCTATGCTAGAGTTTGGGCACCCTCTCTTTTGTGTTAACTTCAAAACGTGTAGTCACTTAGTGCTCACTGATTACAACACAAAATTGATTTGAGTTACGCAGTGAACTTTAACCATCCCAACACAGGTGCAACTAAGCATGAAAAAGGATATTTAAGATATCTGATAGCTAGTTGTGCTTCTCCTTATTGTGAACCAGAAATTAGCAACATGGGAACCTCAAAAGAATTTCCTAATGACCTAAAAGCTAGGATAATTCACCAACTTGAATTAGGAGAAGAATGCAAAAAGCTGTCACAAAGGTTTAACGTCTCGATCTCCACAGTTAGAAATGTAGTAAGAAAATGGAAGGCTACAGGAACAGTTCTTGTGAAAAATATATGAAATGCAAAGCCGAAGAATGGTTAGACTGGTCACACACAAACCACAGACCACCTCCAAAAAGAGCACCAGGAACATTTAGCTGCTAATAATGTTATTGTACATCGTTCAACAGTCCAGCACACTCTTCATAAAGAACAGCTCAATGGAAGGTGATGCAGAAGAAGACTTTTCTTTGTTCTGCCAACAAGAAGAGTCGTTTGAGGTATGCAAAGGCTTATCTGAACAAGCCTGAATCATTTTGAAAAAATATACTGTGGACAGATGCCACAACCATAGGCACGTTGCACAGCGGAAAAAGAACACAGCATTCCAGGAAAACAACATGCTCCCTACTGTAAAATATAGTGGGGGTTTCATCATGCTGTGTGGATGTGTAGCAAGCACAGGTACCGGAAACCTTGTCAAGGGTCACATGGATTCCACCCAGTATCAGCAGATTCTGAAGAACAATGTTCTGGAATCAGTCAAGAAGCTGAAGTTATGGCTGGCTTGGATGTTTCAGCAGGACAGTGACCCAAAGCACAGTTCCATATCTACCAAGGAACTCATGCTAAGACTTGATATAATGATCTAGAATGGCTATCCCAGTTCCTAGACTTGAACATCATCAAAAATCTATGGGTTAATTTGAAAAGGAATGCTCAGCACCCATCAAACTTGACTGAACTGGAGAAACTTTGCAAGAAAGAATGGCCCAAAATGCTATCAGTAAGAACTCAGGCACTTATCCTTGACTATAAGTAGTGCCTACAGGCTGATATTTTAGCAAAAGGTGGCTGTACAAAAGATTGATGTCATTATTCTTTTGGGGTGCCCAAATTTTTGCATCTGTCTGTTTTTGTTAAGACTTAAATTGCATTGCATCTGTTGATTTAAATAAATGTTATGTCAGAACTGAAATGTTGCTTTTTGAGTATATAAAATATACTTAAATAAAATTTCTGATTTGAAAGGCCAGCAGGTTATGGCTTGCAATTCTGAAAATTATCTGGGGTGGCCAATCATTTGCATAAAACTGTAATCCCAACTCAACATTGCATATCTATGAGATGTGACTACTGCGAATGCACACATTGTGACATCGATGCTAAAACGATATATTGTGCAGCCCTAATGTTCATGCACTATATTTTACTAATATATTCTAAATCCAGATTTTGTCAACATGAGACTTTTCAAAAAACATTTCAAAAACACATTAAGTGTACACTTTTTTTACATATAATCATAATCTTTTAAATTAAATCAAGTTAGTTGATTTTTTTGTTTTTCAGGGAAAAGTGGAAGCTCCAGTGTTGGAAGCGCTGCATCCAGGTTTAGAATCTGTGAAGCCAAATGCCTCAGAAAGGTATGCTGTTTCATATCATATTTGTGTGCCTTCTGTGTTTTTCTTAAAATGAGAGCAATGTGTTGGTTAAAGTGAGATTTCTACATGTCGATGACAGAACACATTTAATATTTACTATAGTTATTTGGATGCAATGAAAAATCTGCTGGAAATTGAAGTCTACACAAGACCAGGTTTGCATTGATGGTTATTTTCACATTGTATGTCCCACAGTACAGAGGCAAAGAGCACAGGTTTAGTGGGCGATGGAGAGAGTAATACCAATCCAGCCTCTTTAGTCACCGGGTCTCATCAAAATCCAAACTCCACAAACACGGCATCAGCAGATTTTCCTGGTGGGGAAGCTGGTACATTTAAACACAGTAACACACATGGTGTCTCTCTCTCTCTCTGTTTCTTTCTTTGTCCATTCGTCTAGCTCACTCTTAGTGTCTTTCTCTGTCTGTTCAGGGGTTATTGTGGATAATGGACCATCTGCAGACTGGTATCTGACATTTGTAACAGCAGCTGATGCCAAAGTCTTGGAGCATTCTGGAAAATTACAGTTGCTACTAGAGATTTTACACTGGGCAGAGGAACTACAGGACAAAGTGTGAGGAACAAACTTACAAGTCAAGTGATTTTATATGTTATGTAATGCGTATTTATACGTATAGCGCGTTTATTGTGTATCGTCATACATCCAAAGCGCTTCACAATCATGAGGGGGTTTCTCCACAACACCACTAGTGTGCAGCATCCACTTGTGATAGAGCCAATTCGGTGGATGGGGATGATTGGAAGGCCATTATGGATAAGGGCCGATGGAGGAAATTTGGCCAGGTCACCGGGGTTACTCAGTGTAATCTACTCTTTACCAGCCTTAGGATTTTGATTGACCACAGATAGTCAGAACCTCGGTTTAACGTCTCATCTGAAAGACGGCAGTCACTGACAGTATAGTGTCCCCTTTACTATATTGGGGCATTAGGACTCATGCAGACGACTGGTTGAGTGCCCCCTGCTAGTCTCACTAGCACTACTCCCAACAGCAACCTAGTTTTCCCATATGGTCTCCCATCCAGGTACTGACCAGGCTCAGCCCTGCTTAGCTTTAGTGAGTAACCGGTCTTGGGCTGCAGGGTGATATGGCTGTGGCCATATGGGTAGAAAGCATATTAGAAGCAAGTAAATTATTTACTTTGTTTCAAATTACTTGTGAAAAATGAAAGGACATGCTTATCCTGACCTGTACAACTTAATAATTAACCATGTAAAGCATGTTTTTCATGATTAAAAACATCCCGACAAATGCATGAATACAGTTTTTCTTTTGTTCAGGTTGGTGTTCAGTCAGTCTCTGATATCATTGGACATTATTGAGAGTTTCCTCCTGTATGCAGATGAGAGCAGGGGGAAGGACGTTTGTCCATATAAAGGTAAATGCTCTTAGTTTGATAAATGAATTTGTTGCTTTACAGAGTATCTAATAGAATGTGTTGTGTGTTTTGTCAGGAAAGAAAACGTGGGTAAAAAATAAAGATTATTATCGTTTGGATGGGACCACCAGTGCTTGTGCTCGTAAGAGATGGGCTCAGGAGTTTAACAACACTAAAAACATAAGGTAACTGCACACAAAATGATCCACATCCATATGTGTGCATCCCCATATACACTACTGGTAAAAAGTTTGGGGTCAGGTTTTTTTTGTTGTTGTTTTTGTTTTCTGTTCATCAAGGCGTCGTGTATTAAATGTAAAAAATAAATTGTAAATATGTATAGCAGTTTTAAATAACTGCTTTCTTGTATGTAGTTTCAAATGAAATTATTAGTCCACTCATTATTGCTTTTATTACTATTACCATTAATAATAATAATAATAATTAATATTAGAGTGATTACTGAAGGATCATGTGACTGAAGACTGGAGTAATGAAGCTGAAAGTTCATCATTAAAATCACTGGAATAAATTATAACATTTAATTATATTAAATAACATTTGAACAGTTATTTTATAGTGCAATAACATTTCAAAATTTTAGAATTTGTACTGTATTGATGAAATAAATGCAGCCTTGTTGAGCAGGAGAAGCTTATTTTAAGACATTTAAAAATCCTACTGACCCCAAACCTTTGACCAGTAGTGTAAGTTGTCTGCATTTTGTGTTCTGACTTCTGACTGTTTTCTGTGTGTCAGAGGGAGGCTGTTTCTGATCTCCACTCGCGCTGGCTCTCTGGGAATAAACCTGGTCGCTGCAAACCGGGTTGTGGTGTTTGACGCTTGCTGGAATCCATCATATGACATCCAGAGCATCTTCAGAGTCTATCGCTTCGGGCAGAAAAAGCATGTTTCTGTCTACCGTTTTCTCGCCCAGGTATAAAAAAAAAAAAAAAAAAACATTTTATTGTTAAAGGCACTATGTAAGATTTTTTTCAATGATAATATCCATAAAAACTATAACAGTGCTATACATTGTGCTGACGTATAAATAATAATAAATAGAGATAATAATAATGACGTTATAATGACTTAATAAATAATAAAGCGTAAAAATAAATAACTACTGACATCCCACGCCCTCGATTTCCAGTTTGGTTTTATAGAAAACAGTGAAAAGCAAAAGACTCTTTAATATATTGTGCATATTATTAAACTGCACAATGCAGCATTATAACAGACCCCATGTGATCATGAACAGAAGAAGCAGTCGATTGTGGCATAATAAAAGCTCAGCTTTTTTGCTGCATCTCCTTTGCCGCAAACAAGCACTGAAGAAATTGCTTCAGTGCTTGTTTCATTTGACAGCTTTTTTACTCTGCTTTATACTACTGTGATAATCATGATACTGGTGTGATTCCACACTCAGTCATGGCATCATCAAATATTTTTCATTAGTTTTTATTATACAAACTGACGCAGACATGAAATCTATGCTGTACTTACAGTGTATTTATTTAACATGTATTTATTTAAATTTCTCTTTATTTTTATTAAGTAAATATAAACTTATAACTTTGACAAACTTTGTCATGCTATTGTACAAGTGTACACAGCATGGATTTTCATAGCATTGGCTATGCAGTTTCAATAAAGAATGACAATAAACGATAAATAAATACACAGCCACTGACTGATGGTCCTTATTGTCAGGTGGATCTGTAGTGCAAATCATATGTGCAATCATATGCACATGTAGTGCATATATCTTTTATTGTGAGACTGCAAATGTGCAAAAATTTATTTTCTGTCTTATAATTCAAGATAGTTCTAATTTCTTACCACATATTTCTGGTGTTATTGAAAATCTTGAAAATTCTGACTGTGTGCAAGCTTTGCTAATCTGATGGCATGGTTTCAGTTGGCTCTGGCCATCGTCAGAGCCTCTTTATTGCCACACTTAAAAATGTCATGCCTTTAATGAGTTGCGTAGATCAACAGTCATCCAGGGTTTATGGTTTGCTCAGGTAACGTTGTTCCTAACAGCACTAATATCAAAGCTGACACAGAGATGCCGTATTCATTGATATTGATGCTATCAACATGTCAAAACAATCCTGTAGTGCCTCCATATCTTCCTCAGTCCACTGCCAAATTACTGTTTTTTTTTCTGATCAATGGGTACTTGCATGCGGAAATTATCATCACAGATCTCTGAATGCATCCTTGATGTCGGATTGGACTTTATCTAGTGTATTTTCTCCCCTAGTTCAAAGTCCATTTTCTTGTATTTTAACTGTGTGACTTTGTCATGTTTTTGTGTGTAGGGCACAATGGAACAGAAGATTTATGAACGGCAGGTTGCTAAACAGTCTTTGTCATCGCGTGTTCTGGACCAGCAGCAAATTCAGAGGCACTTCACACTTAGCCAGCTGAATGAGCTGTACCGCTTCCAGCCAGAGCTGCGACCCAGCAAATACACAGAAATGCCTGCGGTAAACACATACATGGACACACAGATGTGGCAGTGGGAGCAAATTATCACCGTAACTCTTGTTTTGTGTGTCAGGATGAGGTGTTGTCCCAACTGCTGCAGAGCTGTGAGCAGCTCATAGTGGGTTATCATGAACACAACTCACTGTTAGACCACAGGGAGGAAGAGGAGCTAAGTGAGGAAGAGCGCAAAGCAGCCTGGGATGAGTACCGCGCAGAAAAGAAGGTGAATACGCTGTAAAGCTCAAACTGTGGTGCAGAGCGCCCTCAGGTGGCACTTCACAACTCTGCTCCCTCCACAAATAAATATGATCCTTGAGAGATTATTCTATTATTATATTCATAATCATCTGTGATATAGTAGCAAAACATTTTTGTTTATCTTTTTAATAGGTTCTTAAAAAAAGATTTCAAAGAAAAACAATGTCAATAAAGACATTTATAGAAATTTAAATGAATATTATTTAAATTAAAATTAATATTATTTAAAATATTTAAATATAAATATAGGTAGGATGATTTACTTTTTTCACAAAGATATTAAACAACATTTTTAAACATCAAAAAAGATTGATCATCATTAAGTATGATGTGAAACTCTAAATTCAGCTTTGAATCTATAAACAGGCACACACATTTTCATCAAAGTTGTCTTAAAACAACTGAACAACAACCATTCTTGTCTTTGGACAATTTAGATTTTTTTATCAACTTGCTGACTACTGTATGGTTGTTTGTGTGTGTGTAAATGTATGTACACACTCTCATAAAGCATAGAGTTTAGTACAGAAACACAACATAATACGTTTTCATGTTTGCACACTAGCCGGAGTCAGATTTATAGACCAGGCCATTTATTATTTATCCCTTTCAGGCGTCTGTACAGAACCCCAGTGAAGCCACACCCAGAAACGCCGTCCAGGGGCTACAGGTAGAGTTTCACCTTCAACCTCTAAAGCACATTCATTCATTTTCCTTTGGCTTAGTCCCTTACTTATCAGGGCTCACCACAGCAGAATGAACCACCAAATATTCCAGCATATGTTTTACGCAGTGGATGCCCTTCCAGCTGCAACAAACCCAATAAACACCCATACACTATTGCATTTACACATGCACACACTATGGGCAGTTTAGTTTATTCAATTCACCTTTTGCACATGTCTTTAGACTGTGGAGGAAACCGGAGCACCCGGAGTAAACCCACGCGAACACGGGGAGAACATGTAAACTCCACACAGAAATGCCAACTTGCCCAGCTGGGACTCGAACCAGCGATCTTCTTGCTGTGAGGCGACAGTGATAACCACTGAGCCACCAAGCCATCCCTCTAAAGCAGGGGTTTCCAAACTTTTGAGCCTGTGACCCCCAAAATACCAATTCCAGTGACTCACGAACCCCCACTATCCTCAGAGGTGGTTATAAACATACAAGCGTTGCACACAATGGTGCACACACAACAATAGGCCTATATAAACACAAGCATATTGACAGCACAAAAAAGTGCAACAGTCTAACAATCATATTATTATTTTTTTTTGTCATTTATTTATTTATTTTATTTAACATTACTGCTGTAAGACTGTTCATGGTTTATTTTGGAGACCGCCACTCTTCAGTCGTGTTTTTTTGTCAGTGTTTTTTTTTTTATGTTTTAAAAACATTTTGTTTTTTATGTACGTGAGTCCCGTAAATGTGTCAAAGTTTACCATGGTGCTTTAAAATCAATCTGCTGCAACTGATGATCTTAATATTAAACATTACAATTAATATTATTAATATAATGTAAACACCCCAGTGGTCGCAATCTAAAGGGAAAAAAATTTAAAGTCTGATTTTTTTTATTTGCATGTTTTTTTATGGAACTAGTAAATGTTATTTTTATCTTCTGTAGGTTATGGATAAAATCTAGTAATTCTAATAGTTTATTTGATTTATTTATTTATTTTTCTAAATTACCAAGCAACCCCTCCCTCACATTTTCCCACAACCCCCTAGAGGGTCTCGACCCCCACTTTGGGAACCACTGCTCTAAAGCACAGTATTTGCTTTATCATGATACACATGTCTCTGTGTATAGTTTTTCTGGGGCACTTATAAAAAAAATTACATGGGAAAACAAAATCTGTGTGTGTGTGTGTGTGTGTGTGTGTGTGTGTGTGTGTGTGTGTGTATTTAAAATTTAGGCAGATCAACATTTTATGATTGACTGAACAAGTAATTGATCATAACAGAACAGCAATTATTTCTGAAGCATGATGTGACACTGAATATTCAGCATTGAATCACGTCACTGTATTTTCTGATTGAATAAATGTAGTCTTGATGATCAGAAGAGATTTTTTTTTAAACATTTGATTAATATACTCTTTTCCCAGTGATGGGTTGCAGCTGGAAGGGCATCCGCTGCGTAAAACATGTGCTGGATAAGTTGGAGGTTCATTCCGCTGTGGCGACCCCAGATTAATAAAGGGACTAAGCCGAAAATAAAATGAATGAATGAATGAATAATATACTCTTGACTGATTTAATCTCCGAAAGGTTTTTCCAAGCTCTTAACTATATCACTTACCCAACGGATGTGATTTTACCAACTAGGATGTGATCCAGGATTAACACCAGTCTTTATCATGGAACATCATTTCTGTTCGAAAATGTAATCACTATCCCTAAACCTATAAACCTAAACTTAACAAACTGTAAATGTATCTTAAAACTGATTGGCTTATTGAAATGCTGTTTCTAGATCAACATGGATGTTAATACAAGAACATGCCTTACTTGGTGAATTCACACTTAACCTTGATATTAATATGGAAAACCTAATTGTGGCTGTACTATATAAATAATGTATATTCATGTCCACACAATGTCCCTCATTCTACATGAGTCAGATTTGTTCACCAGACCATTGATGATTTGTCCCTTTCAGACCTCTGTACAGAACCCCGCACTCAAAAACACCATCCAGGGGCTCCAGGTAGAGTGTCACCTTCAACCTCTAAAGCACAGTGTATGTTTTTTTTTTTTTTTGCATACCTGAGGGTCCACGCAACCTAAAATTTGTCATCAGAAAAGTGTGCACATTTGCTTAAACTTTTATTATTATTATTATTATTATTATTATTATTATTATGTAAATTAATTACAAGTGGATTATGTATTTTATTAATGGATGGTTGATAAATGGCTAAGATTTTGTATACATGCAGTTGAAGTCAGAATTATTAGCCGCCCTTTGATTTTTTTTTTTTTTTTTTTTTTTTTTTTTCCCAAATGATGTTTAACAGAGCAAGGAAATTTTCACAGTATGTCTGATAATATTTTTTCTTCTGGAGAAAGTCTTGCTTGTTTTATTTTGGCTAAAATAAAAGCAGTTTTTAAAAAAATTTTAACACAATTTTAAGGACAATATTATTAGCCCCTTTAAGCTATATTTTTTTTCCGATAGTCTACAGAACAAACCATCATTATACAATAACTTGCCTAATTACCCTAACCTGCCTAGTTAACCTAATTAACCTAGTTATGCCTTTAAATGTCACTTTAAGCTGTATAGAAGTGTCTTGAAAAATATCTAGTAAATATTATTTACTGTCATCATGGCAAAGATAAAATAAATCAGTTATTAGAAATGAGTTATTAAAACTATTATGTTTAGAAATGTGTTGGAAAAAATATTCTCTCTATTAAACAGAAACTGGGGGGAAAAAATAAACAGGGAGGCTAATAATTCTCACTTTAACTGTACATAGTTTAAATTAAAATGCTGTGTATGCAAACAAATAAAAAGTGTATTTTGAGATTAACATTTAAAGAGTGTGTGTGCACGCATTAAAGGTAGTCTTGAACTGTAGACTGCAGTGCTCAACTGTGTGTCTTTCTCTTCTCAGCTTGTTCATACTCGGCCGCCTATGACTCGTGGAGTCGTTGTCTATAGGCCCAGGAACGCGACTCCATCTTCACTGCCCGTCAGACCGGGCACTGCCCAGCACTCTGCGGCTTGGGCTAACAACTCCTACATCAGATTCCTGCTGGACCAATCCAATGCAGCTTTCTCAATTTTGCAGTCAAAACCCAATACCTAACCCAGTTCCTCTTTCACATTTGTGGAAAACAGGCAATTCTTGATGCTAAATATCAGCATGTTTGCCCATATGAATGTATTATTAACATCAGAGCTAAAAACTTACCATCACTTAGGCAAAGAGATCTGGACTGTTGTCAGTTGTACTGATGTGTAATGCATTTTTATACAGTATTTGGACACGATGAGACCTGCTTTTCTAACTACCTCAAAACCAAGTATTAGTATGTAGGAAAGTATGTGTTTTGAACAAAAAACTGGGATACAGAATAAGAAAATCTAAAATAATTTAGTTTTCAAAAGGTTTAATAAAAGGAATAGTTTGCCCAAAATGGCCAATCTTTCATTGTTTACTTATCCTCTACTTGTTTCAAACCTAAATGAGTTTCTTCTGTTTAAAGATATTTTGAAGAATGTTGAGCTACCGTCTGGTTACCAACATCTTTAAAATAACTTGTTTAGTGGATGAAAGAAGCGGTTTTTGAACTTGAAGGTCAGTAAACAGTGAGGCAATGTGCATTTTGGGGTGTGCTAGCCCTTTAAAATCCCACAAGCTACATGTCATGAGCGCGCTCCTCTGTGTTAACTGCTGTTTACATGTAATAAGCTAATATAGGAATAATATAGGTGTGTAATTAATATAGGAATAATATATAGGTGTCCTGTGGAGGCGCTGTTCCTCTTATTACTGTACTTGACCACTATGGACCCGTTGCTCCGGTCGCAGATAGACCGCGGGGCTCGCACTGCTCTCCGCCGACACAGTGATGCTTCTGCCCGCGTGTCTCCGGCGCTGCGCGCTGCTTCTCTTCTGGATTCCAGTTCTGATCGTTATCGTGGTCGTGATGTGGTCATACTACGCCTATGTCGTTCACTTCTGTTGGAGTGAGTAGTGGTTTTGCACAGTCTTTCAAAGTATAGAGTTTAATGACGCAGATTTATTGATATTAAAAGGGTAGACTTTATATTAAACGTACAAGAAAAGTCGACGATACACATTTGAGTTCAGCGTCTTTAAATTTGGGTTTGCTTTTTTTAAGTTGTTTTTCAGACTTTGATATGACTGTTTACTATGGATTAAAGTTGTTTTGAATTTCACAATATCACGTTATCTGTGTTATTTATTGCCTTTAACATACTAGATGTTTTTTAAATTTGTATATGAATGATATTTTTGAGAATAAATTATGCTATCCACCATCACCACAAAATAATGTATTTTAGTTCATAATGCTAAACTACTAAACATTTTAATTCAACCTGGAAAAACGCATAAATGCATTGTGTATGAAGCCGTGAACTTCAGTTAGTGTAGAAATGCAGTCGCTGGTCATATACAGTACATCCATGTAACTCATCATGTCTTATTGGTTAAATTAATGGTGTTCTTCTTATTAATCCTGATAAGTTTTGTTTGCAAATCTAAAACTTGATTTATTAACCGTTTAACTTCCACTTCTAAAAATGGATCAATTTCTTTGGTTAAATTGTGTTTCTGACACCACTAAGAATGTAAAAAATGTAATGTGATACAGCTTTGCTTGTGTGTCAGTTTGACTTATATTTGTATTATTCTAAATAGTTTTTGCCATGAAGATTAATCTGACATGGCATTAAATAAAAGATGCGATGCAAATTTATTTGGACTTTTTTGTTTTAATGATAACCCATAAACAAAAACGACAACCAGTCGATTATGATGCCAGTTAACGCGTTAACATGGATAGGAGTCATGTTATGAATGACTGCTTTGAATTTTGTTAATTTTTGTTTGACAGTCCTGCTCACCAGTGCTACACAGAGAGGTATGACATCTTTGTATTCTAGAAAGTTTTTTTATGTGAAAATAATAAATTGATGTATTCCACTTTCTTTGATTGGTAATTGTAAGTATATATATTGTCTTTATCAGTGGTGTTCCTTTGCCTGTTCCACCTGTGTTTTGGGATGTTCTCGTGGACATTTTGGAAAGCAGTGTCCACTCCACCATCTTCTCCTTCTGTGGAGGTACAGTAACATTATAGAAGGTTCTTTATCAAAACATTAAAGTCAAATTCACCTACTGAACTGGAAATGTTGGATATGGTGCTGCAGCAATGTTTTTATACTTTGAAGCACCTATCTTTGGTAGTTTTTGAGTAATAAAGTAAGTACAATATATGACTACTTGATTCACTCACTTTAAGCCTGTCATCACCATAGATGCTTCAAAATAATCGGATATTACCAAACGTTTCCCTGCAATATTTGATATTCTTAATGCCTTTTTTTGCTGCACTCCATTACTCAAATCTGTTATTTGCTGTTATGACGAAATGTTTTAATTGTAATTTTTTTTAAGCTAGGCTGACTTCAGTGTGAAACATGAGCAATAAAATCAAAGACAAGCAGCATTACAGTCCATGATAGCCAAATATGAATTACAGCACAACACTTTTATTAGTGTTGGATAAAATTTAATAAGCTAATAATTTAAAATCGATTTGTAAATAATCAACAGTAATTTTCAGTGATGCTCTTTTTTTTTCTCAAAGATCACAATGAAAACAGATTTCTCATGATTCTTGTAATTCATAACTGAAAACAAGTAGTAATAATATTACAATATTGTAATTAAACCACATTTGGCATCGGATTGAAGGCACTGCACAAGGACAAAAGATGAATTAAAATGTTGTTAAGTTTCCAAGTCTTAAATCCACTTCACAAACTGTAATAATATCAGAACAGAGATCATTATAATCGGAATTACCTTTAGATTTTTTAAATACAGAAGATGAACAACAAAACATTACAACTTATCACAAATTATTCAATTTTTTCTGCAACAAAACTGCAGTGCATGACTTTAATAAACAATGATATTTTATGCTGATGTGGAAACTTAATATATTTATCAATTTAGCAATTGTTATAGTTGGTATTCTTGCTGTAAATATGCCTTTAAAAGGCAGTGTGCAAAGTTATTTTTTAATCAAATAGTTTAAATAGATTGTAATAAATTCAGCTTTTTTACTCACTGCATTGCCTTTAATAGAAACGTTCACCCAGAAGTAATAAATGGGGGGGGGGGGGGGGATACTATTGTCAATGGCTATCAGTTGCTTGCATTCTTCAAAATATCTTCTTTTGAGTTTAACAGCTAAAATGAACTTTAATGCAGTTTGGAACAAATGTATGGAGAGTAAATAATGACAACACTTGAACTTTTCCTTCAAATTCCATAAAAGCATTTCATTAAAGGGATAGTTCACCCAAAAATATATATAATTCTGTCATCATGTACTCACCTATAAATGGTTCCAAACCTGTTTGAGTTTCTTTTCTTCTGTTAAACACAAAAGAAGATATTTTGAAGAAAGCTAGGAATCTGTAACCATTGACATCCATAGTTTTAGTTTTTCCTACTATGGAAGTCAAACCTGGGTAACACTTTATTTTGATGGTTCCTATTGCACATTTTGTTGACTAAAAGTTGCATTGCAAGTTGCAACTACATGCCAATGACTTCTCATTTGAGTATTAGTAGAGTGGTTGCTTAATTTCTGCTGATACTGCTCCTTCAACAGACATTTAACTGATTATAAGAAACTTTGCAAGTACTTGTCAACTTACACTAACGCTAACCCCAACAGTCCACTTATAATATATTGAGAATTAGTTGGCATGTGAACTATCCCTTTAATTAGGGAATGTTAATAATAGCCTTTCTTCATTACATGGGTATGGCCTTCGATCACTGTACCATAGTAAACCTCATGACTGTTTTGCAAGTGGAATTTAATCTACTTCACATTTCTGCTGGCTTCACCTCCCCAGTTAAAAGAGATCAGTAGATTCAGGATCTTACGGGGGTCAGTCCATCCACTCGCAAGTTATTCAAGTCAGGCATGTCATACGTGACAAATGAGAGTAAAAGAAACCCCTCTCCCTCTCAGTGCACCGACATCTAATTTACTAATTGTGTGTGTGCGGGTGTCTGTGTTCAGTTTCAGTTCTCTTCTTCAGACTCACTGCTCTATGAGCTTGAACGTGACAGTGTGGAGAAGAGTCCGATTCTTCTGGAAATCTCCCAGAAGCTCCCAGTTCACACACGTACTGCAACTGGAGGTCAGGAAACCCTTGAGTGCTATTACTAATTAGTTGCAGCTTAAATAACAAAACTGAACAGGACCTGGACCAAATGTAACTGTTCACGATGAACCCGTGAGCATTAGCACCATGTAATTGAGGCGAAGACACTGAACTCTAGATTCCTCCACAGTCACTGAATCTGCTATTAGTGTGTTTTGAATGGCTTTCAGTGAATCTGCTTCAGTGATTCCCGCACTGCTTTGTAACAGATTGGAATATTCAAATGCTGATTATTTAGAGCTGTGGCATTGGAAATATTTAAGTTTGTGTTTTGAGTTTGATTAAAAAGGAATGACTATTTTTGGCCCAATATAGTGAAGTGAGTTTTTGTCAAGTATGGTTTTCATCTATACTCTAATTTGGTTCTCTGCTTTTAACCAATCCAAATGTGTACAAACACATTTTGAGTGAGGAGTGAGAGCACACAAACACACACTGGGAGCATACACCCGGAGCAGTGGGAAGCTTTTCAAAGCAAATTGTTGTGTTTTATTAACATCTACTGTACACCTACCCCAACCCTAAACCCAACCTCACAGTAACCGTTGTGTTTTATTAACGTCTACCCCAACCCTAACCCAACCTCACAGTAACCGTTGTGTTTTATTAACGTCTACCCCAACCCTAACCCAACCTCACAGTAACCGTTGTTTTTTATTAACTTCTACACTTACCCCAACCCTAAACCCAACCTCACAGTAACCGTTGTGTTTTTTTAACGTCTACCCCAACCCTAAACCCAACCTCACAGTAACCGTTGTGTTTTATTAACGTCTACCCCAACCCTAAACCCAACCTCACAGTAACCGTTGTGTTTTATTAACGTCTACCCCAACCCTAAACCCAACCTCACAGTAACCGTTGTGTTTTTTTAACGTCTACCCCAACCCTAAACCCAACCTCACAGTAACCGTTGTGTTTTATTAACGTCTACCCCAACCCTAACCCATCCTCACAGTAACCATTGTGTTTTATTAACGTCTACCCCAACCCCAAACCCAACCTCACAGTAACCGTTGTGTTTTATTAACGTCTACCCCAACCCCAAACCCAACCTCACAGTAACCGTTGTGTTTTATTAACGTCTACCCCAACCCCAAACCCAACCTCACAGTAACCGTTGTGTTTTATTAACGTCTACCCCAACCCTAACCCATCCTCACAGTAACCATTGTGTTTTATTAACTTCTACAGCTACCCCAACCCTAAACCCAACCTCAATGTTACCTGATGTGTTTTAATAATGTCTACTTCACCTACACCATCTAAAACCAGCCCACCTGCAGTTTAAGTCCCTTCTAATTGTAGGTCACCCAACCTATTTGCGGTGGTCTCCACTTGAAGGTCTCCGGGCTGCAGCAATACCTACATTGCATCCGGAAAGTATTCATAGCTATTCATTTTTTCCACATTTTTTTATGTTACAGCCTAATTCCAAAATGAGTTAAATTCATTTATTTCCTCAAAATTCTACACACAATACCCCATAATGACAATGTGAAAAAAAGAGTTTTTGAAATTGTTGCAAATTTATTAAAAATAACAAACCTGAAAAATCACATGTACATAAGTATTCACAGCCTTTGCAGTGAAGCTCTACATTGAGCTCAGGTACATTCTGTTTCCACTGATCATTCTTGATATGTTTCAGCAGCTTAATTGGAGTTCACCTGTGGTAAATTCAGTTGATTGGACATTATTTGAAAAGGCAAACACCTGTCTATACAGTATAAGGTCCCAGGGTTGACGGTGCATGTCAAAGCACAAACCAAGCATGAAGACAAAGGAATTGTCTGTAGACCTCTGAGACGGGATTGTCTCGAGGCACAGGGCTGGGGAAGGTTACAGAAAAATTTCTGCTGCTCTGAAAGTTCCAATGAGCACAGTGGCCTCCATCATCTGTAAGTGGAAGATGTTTGGAACCACCAGGACTCTTCCTAGAGCTGGCCGGCCATCTAAGCTAAGTGATCGAGGGAGAAGGGCCTTAGTCAGGGAGGTGATCAATAACCCGATGGTCACTCTGTCTGAGCTCCAGCATTCTTCTTTGGAGAGAGGAGAACCTTACAGAAGGGCAACCATCTGTGCTGCAATTCACCAATCAGGCCTGCATGATCGAGTGGCCAGGCGGAAGCCACTCCCCACCTGGAATTTGCCAAGATGCATCTCAAGGGCTCTTAGACCATAAGAAACAAAATTCTCTGGTCTGATGAGACTAAAATTGAACTCTTTGGAGTGAATGCCAGGCGTTACGTTTGGAGAACCAGGCACTGCTCATCACCAGGCTAATACCATCCCTACAGTGAAGCATGTTGGTGGCAGCATCATGCTGTGGGGATGTTTTTCAGCAGCAGGAACTGGAAGACTAGTCAGGATAGAGGGAAAGATGAATGCAGCAATGTACAGAGACATCCTGAATGAAACCCTGCTTCAGAGTGCTCTTGACCTCAGACTGGGGCGACCGGTTTATCTTCGCAGGACAATGACTCAAAGCACACCTCCAAAATATCAATGGAGTGGCTTCACTACAACTCGGTGAATGTCCTTGAGTGGCCCAGCCAGAGCCCAGACCTGAATCCTAATAAACATCTCTGGAGAGATCTGAAAATGGCTGTACACCGTCGCTTCCCACCCGACCTGATAGAGCTTGAGAGGTACTGCAGAGAGGAATGGGCAAAAATTCCCAAAGAAAGGTGTGCCAAGCTTGTATGCCACATCCATATTCAAGAAGACTTGAAGCTGTAATTGCTGCCAAAGGTGCATCAATGAATAATTTTTTTATTTTTAATAAATTTGCAACAATTTCAAAAAATCTTTTTTCACATTGTCATTATGGGGTATTGTGTGTAGAATTTTGAGGAAATAAATTAATTTAATCCATTTTGGAATAAGGCTGTAACATAAAAAAGTGTGGAAAAAGTGAAGCGCTATGAATACTTTCTAGATGCACTGTACTTGGCAGCCTTTGGGTCACCAGTCCAACTCTATATAGGCCACAACTTATTGGGCTAAATTTCCCCCTGAAATCAAAGATTATACTTGTTTGCGAGTCCCGGCTTGGTCAGTTGGCATTTCTGTGTGGAGTTGGCATGTTTTCCCCATGTTGGCATGTTTCCTCCGGGTGCTCCGGTTTCCCCTACAGTCCAAACACATGCGGTATAGGTGAATTGAATAAATTAAATTGGCCGTAATGTATGTGTGTGAGTGTTTCCCAGTACTGGGTTGCAGCTGGAAAGGCATCCTCGTAAAACATGCTGTATAAATTGTCGGTTCATTCCGCTGTGGTGAACCCTGATGAACAAAGGGACTAAGCCAAAGGAGAATGAATGAATGAATAAGCAGGATAATGTTCATCTGTTTTGTTTTTCATATAATAAAGCCCCCATGAAGCCCTTTTAAACAACAACCCTCCACTTTGCGTTGGGCTGCTGGTAAACCTGTCAGGCTTTATTCTAAGAGAACAACTGGCAAGATCATCATTGGCCATTCGGACTAAAGTATTTTAGAGAGCCAAGTAATAAGATACACAAAAAAATAAATGAATCGGGAGTACTGATGTCAACACAACCAACAATAGAATAGATATTGACATGCCTGAAAAGAGATATAAAGAAATTACTACTACTACTACTACTAATAATAGAAATGATAACAATATATTTTCTTATTGAGTGAATGAATAATTTTAGTACATAATGCATAACTGCAAATACCTATTTCTGCAGATATTCCTGTTAATATTTGGTTGAGCTGTCTGTCCTCTTGTGGATTTAAAGCCATATCACAAACCAAGATATCCAAAAAATACATAAATTCTATATTTCGTTAAATGCTGTAAATTCCATACACAAATGCTGTTTATTTTCTTTATCTTGTTTTTTCTGATTATTATTAATTATATGGATTGGTGTGATCTATTTGTGGATTTAAAGCCTTTACTTAAAACTAGACACGTCAGTAGTAGATGCTTGTCGAAGCACAGATTTATGTCTGAGTTTTTAAAATTTCATGTTAAGTATAATTCAAATCATCTACTAATATACTATAAAATATTTTACAAAGAACATCTATGCTATTCTACTAAATGTATGAGAGAAAAAGTTGTTTATTTATTTATTTGCTTGTGTGTGTGTTCTTCTCAGCTATCAGGTTCTGTCATCACTGCCAGTTGATCAAACCAGATCGCTGCCATCACTGCTCCGTCTGCCAAACGTAAGAATCTGCCTCTCTGTTTCTCGTGTCTGTGTGTATCAGTGCATCTCCCACTCATCCACACACACTCCTGCCTGAATGAAAGCGAGACGTAGAAATGCGATCTGCGAGCGTGTGCGATAATTACAGGATGTTGTTGAAGCTCTTGGTCACATTTATATGAGCGAATCTTCTCAAATGAGTTTCGCTCTGTCAGGATCAGGTTTCCAGCCCTTGATTAAAGTCCAGCTCTGAGTGTATGAGCGAGAGTGAGTGAGATGGAGGTGAATGATGATGTGTGTGTGTGTGTGTGTGTGTGTGTGTGTGTGTGTGTGTGTGTGTGTGTGTGTGTGTGTGTGTGTGTGTGTGTGTGTGTGTGTGTGTGTGTGTGTGCTTGTGGAGATTTTCTATGTGTGTGTCTGATTACACTGGGTTTTTATTATTATTTAATGAGAATAGTTCCTGTGGTTCCACTTCACTCCTGCGGTCTTTTTTTTTTCTTTTGTAGGTGTGTGTTAAAGATGGATCATCACTGCCTGTGGTTTGTAAACGGACACATTTTACACTGTTTACTTTCTAAATGCATGTTTCTGGTTATTGTGAAGGGCTTACTGATGAGTTTTATATTTCTAATATGAAAGGTTTTGTCATTTTTAATCAGTTTAATTTAGAATTTAGTTCTCTTGGCTTAAGTATCTTGGATTTTCTGCTTGTCTCTTAGCCTTCATAATATTAAGTTGTTGTATTTTCAGATTCTGGGTCAGATTTGGAACCTAAATATGTTATTTTATAAAATATTTATCTTTTATCTTTTATCTTTATCTTTTTTTGTCAAATAAAATCAATATTATATCTGATTAGTTGCTTTTTATAAAGAATATGTTATTTAAAAATGTAAAAACTTCTATTTCTTAATGAGTCGCACAAACTTGTGCATATGTTAATATAAAATGTGTGTGTGTTGGTGAGAAAAGTTATTTGAATATATCATTGTATTGAATAAATAAGCACATGACTCGTTTTAGAATTGCAGGTATACGTTTCAGGCATTTTTCCATTCACATTCCTTTAACTGAGGTACAATAACTGTATCATTCAGAGCAGGGGTGCCCAAACTTTTTTATATGAAGGGCCTAAAACCAAATATTGTTAAGAGCCATGAGCTGAAGGTAAATATATCAAACTATATTTCATTAACATTGTAGATTTTCTAATTTATTTCATTATTTTTAAAATAAATAGAAAACATTACTTTAAATTGTGTTCACTAATGCAGTATAACTTTTTAAATGATAACTTAATGCAATAAAAACAAACAATCTTGTTTATAACAGAGTGGAGTTCAATGCTGAATACACTAGTCAAACAGAATCTGCCTTTGACTTGATTTGCTCACCAAAGTCTCTGCATTGTCCTCTATCCATCAGGTAACAGTATGTACATTTAAACTAAATCTGATTAATTTACACCATTTAATTGAAACATTTAATTTCAGTTCGCTTTTAACAATAAAATGAAGGGTTACATTAATTTTGAGTTGACAATCTCAAAACATCCCCATTATTCTCTCTCCGGCGGGCCAAATCAAAAGGTTACCATGGGCCATTTTTAGCCCACGGGCCTTAGTTTGGGCATCACTGATTTAGAGTAAAACTAAATCTTTATTCTAATATTAATGTAAAATAATTCAAATAGTTTAATGTGAATGGGAACATTTGATTGTTACTAATTTTTGTTTAAATTTTTGTTACACTTTTTAAACCACTTACAGTGTTGACAATAACATAGTTGACTTTTTGTGCTTTAGCTCAAGATGCTAACCTGAAACCAGATAGCACATGGCATGTCTAAAATTGAATATTTTGTATTATAATTTTATGTAATGAGTGACAAGGTGGCTCAGTGGTTAGCACTGTCGCCTCACAGCAAGAAGGTCGCTGGTTCGAGTCCCGGCTGGGTCAGTTTGCATTTCTGTGTGGAGTTTGCATGTTCTCCACGTGTTTATGTGGGTTTCCTCTGGGTGCTCCGGTTTCCCCCACAGTCCAAAGACATGCGCTATAGGTGAAATAAGTAAGCTAAATTGGCCATAGTGTATGTGTAAATGAGTGTGTATGGGTGTTTCCCAGTACTGGGTTGCAACTGGAAGGGCTTCTGCTGTGTAATATAAAGTTGAAACCAGAAGTTTACTTGCACTCTAAAAAAAGGAACATAACCATTTTTTTTTAAAATGTCTGATGATCATGCTAAATGTTTACTATTTTAGGTCCGTTAGGATTACCTAAATGATTTACATTTGCTAATTGCCAAAATAATGAGAGATTTTCTTTTTGAGAAATTGTTTATTAATTTCTAGACAGTCAAAAGTTTACATTCATTTCCTTGGTATTTTTTAGCTTTGCTTTTAAACTGTATAACTTTGGTCAAATGTTTTGGGTATCCTTCCACAAGCTTCTCACAATAGTTTGAAGGAATTTTGGCCCATTCCTCCTGACAGAATTGGTGTAACTGAGTCAGATTTGTAGGCTGTCTTGCTCGCACAAGCTTTTTCAACTCTGCCCACAAATTTTATATAGGATTGAGTTCAGGACTTTGTGCTGGCCACTCCAAAACATTCACTCTGTTGTCCTTAAAGCACATTTAACTAATTTGGCAGTATGCTTAGGGTTTGGAAGAACCATTTGTGGCCAAGTTTTAATTTCCTGGCTGATCTCTTGAGATGTTGCTTCAGTATTTCTACATAATGTTCTTTCTTCATGATGCCATCTATGCTGTGAAGTGGACCAGTCCCTCCTGCAGCAAAACAGCCCCACAACATGATGCTGCCGCCCCATACTTCACCGTTGGGATGGTGTTCCTAGGCTTGTAAGCTTTCCCATTTGCCCTCCAAATGTAACACTGGTCATTATGGCCAAACAGTTCAATCTTAGTTCCATCAGACCACAGAACATGTCTCCAAAAATTATTCTATTTCCCCAATGTAATTTTGCAAATTGTAATCTGGCTTTTTTGTTGGTTCTGGCTTGTTGATTTTCCCATGTTACCACACAATAAAGCAGTGTGTTTGAGGTTTTCCTTAAATACTCTTCTACAGTTGTGCCTCCAATTAACTTAAATGTTGTCAATTAGCCAATCAGAAACTTCCAAAACCTTGACACCATCATCTGAGCTTTTTCAGAGGCATAATAATCTTATTGTATGTAAACTTGACTTTCAAGAAAAGTTATAACAATTTCTCAAAAAATATCTCTCTCGTTTTTCTGCTATTAAGCATAACAGAAACAAATTTGATAATGCTAACTTACCTAAAAGAGAAAAATCTGACTTTTTTTTAATGGTTATGTGCCTTTTTGTACAGTGTATGTAAGCAAGTCATTTGCTTTCTCTCTTAGTGCTTTGTTGATTCTGCCTTTTTGTATACTTTGTAACAAAGTTGACCGTAGGGACAGACACCTGAAAAATAAAAGAAGGCATTTATAATTTATATTACAAATAATCCAGAAAGTTGATGAGTTATGTAAATGTTTAATTAACTTAGTAAAGTTTAAACACAAAGTAAAATTAGATCATAATAATTGAAGCTGAATGTATGATTCTGCAGGCAGAGACGGGCCAAAAACTGATATAGTGGAAATCTTAAATATTTAAGACAAACTGTCCCTAAATACACACACAAGCAAACACTGGAAAAAGGAGAGTTCCATACAATTCATTCATGTTGTCCCAATACAAATCAATTGCTTTTACAAATTTAAGTTGATTGAACAAAAAAATAATTAGGTAGTCCCAAAAAAACCTCAAGAATTTAGTTGTTTTAGCACATTTAAAGTAAGTTGTTTGAATAAGCAGCAAAAATCCTTTTTTTAATGAACATTTTTTTAAGACATGACATGTAATTTTAGTTATTTCAGAATTTTGTTTCATGTTTCAAGTCTAGAATCACCCACATGTAATCATGAATCACCGATTTTAACTCCATTGGATTTGCTAATTTTATTTTAAATAACTTATGATTAAAAAATCCACTTGATGTCTTCATGTTTATTTCTAATAACATAAAAGCAATATAAATACCTTGAAACTAAAGGAGACAAATGATTTTACTTGAATAAATGTTCACTTTAAAGAGATTAGTTTTTTGCACTGTAATTTTTTTATCAGAACTAATAAACACTAAATATATTTGACAAATCTTTGAACACTAATATAGCTTTATAGATCATTTTTCAAGACCAATTTCTGCACCTGAAAGTATCCTGTTCACACCTACAGTATGAATCAAAATGACACAAAATGTATATGTTAGTTTTTACTTTGGACAATTTTAATAGTTAAAATAAGTGTATTTGAAGATCTTAAATCAAAATTTTGTATCCTTTACTAAAATCTAAAGGCTTTTAGAAACAAACTGGTCAAAACTGACCCGAATGTGTTATGAGTTTTTGAATGTGCATGCTATTGGTAATTTTGCCAAACAAGGGCTTTCATTTACCTAGTGTCATTGACTTGAGTATGTTGCATCTTGTTTATTGAATAACAATGTGACTTGCTGTCCTCTTTTTTTTTTTTTTTTTTTTTTTTTTTGTGCTGTTGTTGTTGTGAGTGTGTTCAGGCTGAATAACTGTATGGGATTCTCCAACTATAAGTTCTTCATGCTGTTCCTCCTCTACTCGCTGCTGTACTGTCTGCTCATCGTCTCCACAGTCACACCGACCGTCATCCAGCTGTGGCGGGTGGGTGATCTCATTTTAGCAAGACTAGTGTGAGGACACAGCCACTTGGCATCAAACATTTAAATTTACTTTCATTAGAAAGTACAAGTCAAAGTTATGTAATGTGATGGTCAATTTTATGTACATTTTTGCAGTGTAATGAACTGTCATGTATGCCATAATTATGAATTAATTCATTTACATTAGTTAAATACACTAGGAAAAGAACAAACAAACAATACTTTTAAAGCACTTCTAGGGTTAGTTCACCACTTAAAAAACAGCTGTTGTCATTTTGCGTGTTTATCTCATTCCAAGGCATAGGAGATTGCTTTAATCCATATTTGACCCTTTAGAAGAGGTACAAATGCAACACTTTTATTCACATATAAACTAAACATGGATCAGTGAACAGTGTTTACAGCATTCAAGTTTGCAAATGGAAGCTCAGACAATGAACTATGAGAACCAATCAGATTCAGTTTGAGCAACTAGTAAGATTTGTTCTTTTGCATTTAGCCAGTGGCTCAGCGTATGTACATACAGTTAAAGACAAAATTATTAACTTGTTATTCATTAATAAATTTAATATTAATACAATAAAATAATAATTAATTAAAATTATTCAATTTATATTAATAGAAAATAATGAACTCCCATGTGATGTTAAGAGAGCAAGGAAAAATTCAGTTTTTCCTATTATATTTTTCTTCTAGGGAAAGGCTTATTTCTTTTAGTTTGCCTGGAATAAAAAAAATAATATTGTGTATGACTCCCATGAGCTTGGAGGACTGAATCCATACATCTCTGCAATAGTTCAAATAACTTATTAATCAAGTCATCTGGAATGGCAAAGAAAGCGTTGTGCAGGACTCCCAGAGTTCATCAAGACTCTTTGGATTCATCTTCAATGCCTCCTCCATCTTACCCCAGACATGCTCAATAAAGTTCATGTCTGGTGACTGGGGTGGCCAATCCTGGAGCACCTTGACCTTCTTTGCTTTCAGGAACTTCGATGTGGAGGCTGAGAAGGAGCGCTATCCTGCTGAAGAATTTGCCTTTTTCTGTGGTTTGTAATGTAATGGGCAGCACAACTGTCTTGATACCTCAGGCTTTTGATGTTGCCATCCACTCTGCATATCTCTCGCACGCCCCCATACTGAATGTAACCCCAAACCATGATTTTTCCATCACCAAACTTGACTGATTTCTGTCAGAATCTTGGGTCCATGCGAGTTTCAATAGGTCTTCTGTAGAATTTGTGATGATTGTGTTATTAAAAATTGTGTTGAAACACTGAAATCTGTTAACAGTACTTGGGAAATATATATATATATATATATATATATATATCCCAAGTCCCACTAAGCCAAGTCCTACACAGTTTTTCAGAATTATTAGCCCCCCTGAATTATTATCTCCCCTTGTTTATTTTTCCCCAATTTTTGTTTAACTGAGAGAAGATTTTTTTTTTAGCACATATCTAAACATAATAGTTTTAATAACTAATTTCTAATAACTGATTTATTTTATCTTTGCCATGATGACAGTAAATAATATTTTACTAGATATTTTTCAAGACACTTCTAGAGAGCTTAAAGTGACATTCAAAGGCTTAACTAGGTTAATTAGGTTAACTAGGCAGGTTAGGGTAATTAGGCAAGTTATTGTATAATGATGGTTTGTACTGAAGACTATCGAAAAAAAATATAGCTTAAAGAGGCTAATAATATTGACCTTAAAATGGTGTTTAAAAAATTAAAAACTTCTTTTATTCTAGCCAAAATAAAACAAATAAGACTTTCTCCAGAAGAAAAAATATTATCAGACATACTGTGAAAATTTCCTTGTTCTGTTAAACATAATTTGGGAAATATTTAAAGAAAAAAAATTCAAAGGGGGCTAATAATTGTGACTTCAACTGTGTGTGTATGTGTGTGTGTGTGTGTGTGTGTGTGTGTGTGTGTGTGTGTGTGTGTGTGTGTATGTATGTATGTATATATTTATATATATATATATATATATATATATATATATATATATATATATATATATATATATATATATATATATATTTTTTTTTTTTTTTTTTTTTTTTTTTTTTTTTTTTTTAAGAATAAAATATTTGTCTACTAATTTTTTGCTAATAATTTTGTCTTTGCTAATGCGTTAATATTATTGAATTGGACTTCATTGTATAGTGTTGTGTCACTGCTTTTATTATTGCTTTATTATTCATTGTTATATTAATAACTGCATTCATACACCAACCACTTCTATGTTTCTCTTTATCTCTCCATTTAATATATTAATGAATTTCTGTCTCTCATTCTCAGGGTAGACTGTTTGACAGTTGTGTTAAGCTGCATGTTTTGTTCCTGACAATGGTTTCAGCCATATTTGTCGTCACACTCTGTTTTTTGCTCATTTTCCACATCTGGCTGCTCACCAGCAACAAAACAACACTAGGTAAATCCTGCATTACATCTGAACTTTGTTTCTAAGCGGTTTTGATAGCATTCTCTTTCTCTCTCTCTCATATAAAATGGTTTTCAAATACAAATTAGCTTTATTGTAATGCCTTCAAGAATGGACGACATAAACGATTAAAAAAATACATATATTCTCATATTAAATCTTTGTGAAATAAAGAAAATACAACAAGGACAGAAAATGGCTCATGATATTTAAAAAAAAGGTGGGGGAGGAAGAGAATAAAAATAAATAAATAAAATACATTACTGTATGTGCATTCAGATGACATATACAATAGTAATGTTTCTGACTAGCTTTGTCCACTGTCTGACTTTACGACAGGCTCATATTTTGCTACTTGTGATTTTAAATAGGAGTTCTCACCCAGTATATGCCCTTTTTCTGAATTTGTAAAAGTTATCAATTTTGGTGTTATTCTCTTTAGAACTAAACTATGAGCTTTCTCTCTTTCCCACTGTCTCTCTTGCTCTTTTTCTCAGAGTGGCTGTCAGTCCCTTTTTTTGCGAATGGACCAGGAAGTGAGGCGTTTGATGTGGGTGTCCAGGCAAACTTCTTACAAGTGTTTGGAAAGAAAAAGAGACTCTGGTTATTTCCAGTATTCAGCAGGTCAGTATTAAAATGTAATCTTCTTTTGACTCTCAGCGTACTTTCATACAAAATAAGTCTCAAAAGTCAATGCTATGTCATCATCTTAGTGTAAAGTACAAAAAAAGCAATTTTATGAAGATATTTGTGTTTGTGTGTTAAAGTATATATTAAGTCCATATGCACAGTATATCTGACAGACAAAACAGAGTTGTACTTGCAGAGATGCAAGCGGTTTCTTTACATTGTGCTATCGCCAACTAATGGGATTATTGAACAGTGTTGGGGAAAGTTACTTTGAAAGTAGTGCATTACAATCTTGAGTTGCTACCCTAAAAAGAAACTAGTTGCATTGCTTAGTTACTTTTTATGGAAAGTAATGCGTTCAGTTACTTTTGCTTAAATTTTTCTGACCGAGCTGAGGCTTGTTCTGTTTCAGAACTTGCAGGGTTTTTTTCTTTTCTTTTTTTTAAATAGAGGAGTTCTGCAAATAACAACACACTGTATAATCTTCATTTAATTAAAAAAAAACACATCCCAAAAAAATATTTTAAGATTGTTATCTGAGAACTTCCTGACCCCGGAGCTATGCATGCTATAAATATGAATTAATGAAAGTTTAATGCAATGCGTTTGCTATTTTTGTACTTTTTGTCTTATTAAAAAGTAAAATCACTGAATCCTTTTTTTCCTTTCCATGTGTTCAAAATAATGAGAATATTTCCACCGCAGAAATGTAAAGCTGGGTTTTACTTTCGCCTGGCGCTGCATCGCGCACCTCTGCTGACGGCGCGCGCACCTCACGAAACGGACGAGGCTTTTATACTCGCCGCATTCGCCGTTGTGATATTCTTTTAAATGACAGGGGGCGGTCAAAAGAAACTGACCGTATATAATCCAACGGATAAACGGAGAAGTAGGAAGTTTCCGGAACTACGTCATATCATTATTATTCAGGATTTTTAAACTAATTATTTTTTTGTTTTTATAAATTATTTTAATGATTATAAGGGTTTTTATAACCATTCAAGATTTTTTTTAATCAAACTTTGATGCATCACTTGCTTTTGTTCATATCCTTTTGTTCTACCTATTAAAGTTTATTAAAATATGAATGACAACAGTACAGTTGCTCTACAAATATATATTTTTATTATGGCAAGAATAAAAGCAAAAAAAGTACACTTACTAAAAAATACAGATTTGTTTTAGATTTAGCCCGCTCCCCAATTCACACATTACTGTCTGGCTAGTTTCTGTCCTGTACTTATGCTAAAAAGGCAATAATGGTCAAACATTCCTGACCATTATCACCAATACAGCCTAAAAACAGGGCGTCAGTATACTGTAAACCGACAGGTTCAAATATTCCAAAATTAGACAAAATTTGTTCCTTAATTATAGTTTTGTAACTATTAAATTGTTTTCAAATTCAAAATTGCAATATATACATCAGTGTAAAACCTATAAATGGTGGGGAAACATTCTGTAATTGTGTACCTGGGTCTCCACTTTTGAATGGCCTCTTTTGGCTTTAACAAACTTCTCCCTCAGGTTTTTCCAAACGTTTTAACAAAAACTTTCCTCCTTTCCCACGGCTGTTGCGATTTTTAGCCAAGAATTATGGATCATCAGTTTATCATGATCACGGATTATAAAGATGTCTGTACAGTCGTACTGTTTCAGACAAAATCTCTTCAAAGTGGTTTATATTTAACTTAAATCAAACGCGGCGTCGCGCGCTCGAGTCTCAAAAAAAATCATGCGAAATCATGTCGCGCGCACCCAAAGCGAACCTCCGCAAACTTCGCGATGATGTCACATTCGCTGCGCGCACTCAAGCGAACTAGCGGACGCGTCAAGTATAAACCAGGCTTAAAGCTCTGCCATCTTTCTTTCTGTCTGTTCCTGCATTCTCTCACTGACTGCGGGATTCAACGTGACTACGATCATTTTAATTTAGCATTTTATTTTTTAAAAGCGAGTTAACTAAAAAGTAACCCGCATTACATTTTTAAAAAGTAAGTCAAATGTTATTACTTAATTTTTTAAAGGATGGCGTTATTTTACTTTTTACTTAAGGTAATATTATAACATAACTTGCATTACTTGTAATGCGTTACCCTCTACACTGATCATGAAACATTTTTGTCAGCAAAACAGATTTATTAAACAGATATATTTATTAAAATAATATTTCAGTCACCAAACATCTTTAGAAATAGAAAAAATAGAATTCAAGTTAAATATTGAAAACTAACGTTGATATTTTTTTGTTTCTCTTGATTTTTCATCTTTTTAAAATTTTAATTAAAAAAACAATTAAAATTTGTCTATAAGACAAGTTTGGGTGTATTCATTTTTTGACCATTATCGTACGTTTTTTTGTTAGATTAGTTTCAGATTTGGCTTCAGTGCTGATTGAACTAATATATATGCACAAATATAATATTGTAAAGCATCCAAAATATTAATTTAAAAGAGGGATCTGTGAGGGGTGGACTTATATACAGAGCACTGACATGAAAATAAATATCTATATTCAAAAATGATGTGTGTGAGTGTGTACTGCTGTGTGCAATTTGGATGGGTTCAATGCAGAGCATAAATTTCTGGGTCACCATACTTGGCCACGTCATGACTTTCACAAAAAATGACAGTGTTCCTTACAGTGGCTGATTTGATTTTTGATCAAATAAATGCAGCCCTTAACTATTTTAATCCTCCAGACAATAAAAAATAAAGATAAAAAAACATCACTCCATACGATAGTTTACATTAGAGGGATTGTTCACACAAAACTGAAAATTGTCATTTACTTGTTCCAAAACTGTTTGAGTTTCTTTCCTCTGTTCAGTGCAAAAGACGATACATTTTTCAGTGTCTTTATATTCAAACACTACATTGAATGAAAACCTAGTAGTGAAATCCATGAATAGTGTCATGTCTGCTGTCAAAAGCAAGCTTTCATCTGAGCCAACAGTCATGTAAGATGTATGTTTGATTTCTTTTGACTCTGTGCCACAACACAGAAGGCCATTGCTTATGTTTACCAGCTGTTTCCTCTTAATGTCCATCACAGTGAAGGAGATGGACATTCATTCCCCTTGAGCTGCCAGATGTCATCTCATGGTCCTCCTGTGATGAGCAGACATAAGCGATGTGCCACGCAAGGAACTGTGGGTAAGAATTGCATTTGTTCTATCTGAATGGACCGTATGGATGGAATATTATTAAAGAGATACTTCACCCAAAAAATGAATAGTTGGTCATCATTTACTCATCTAAAACAGTTTGAGTTTCTTCCTTCTGTTGAACACAAATGAAGATATACTGAAAAATGATGGGGAAAAACAGCCGTTCACTTCCATAGTAGGAACAAATAATATCATGGATGTTAATGGCTGTTTTTTGTCTTTCAGACATTCTTCAGAATATCTTGTTTCATGTTCAACAGAAGAAAGAAATTCATAAGTTTTGAACTGTTGTAAATGGCGAGGAAATGTTTATTTTATGCGTGATCTCTTTAATCCAGCAGAAAATCCTCCAGTAAAAGGTTGCTGTGACTTTATCAGCACTGATAGTGTAATACTTGGTCTATTAGCATAATATAGTCATTTATCTAAACCTAAGCATTCTTTTTTCTAATTATAAAATGAGTTGAAAGTGTAACCCACCAGTGCTACTGCACCCAACCTGGTTTGAGCTGGGATCAAACTGGCGATTCTTTGCATGGGAGTCAGTTGCAGTAACAAGGAGACCATGGCCCCTAGCGACTCTTGCTAGAGCACCTTTTGAGGTCAGAGGAGTGAGGTTTACCTGCATAGCACTTCACTAGCTGGCCTCCATTACACTCACCCCCCTAAACCTCACTCCCATCCCGGACGAGCCCCCACATGTAACCCACCAGTCCTACTGCACCTATACCGTTCTAAGCTGGGATCGAACTGGCGATTCTTCGTATGGGAGTCAGTTGCTCTAACAAGGAGGCTAAAGACCATGGCCTCTAGCTTCTGTTACTAGAGCACCTTTTGAGGTCAGAGGAGTGAGGTTTACCTGCATAGCACTTCACTAGCAGGCCTCCTTTACACTCACCCCCTAAACCTCACTCCCATCCCGGACGAGCCCCCACATGTAACCCACCGGTCCTACTGCACCCAACCTGGTCTGAGCTGCGATCAAACCGGCTAAAAACCATGGCCTCTAGCATCTGTCAGAGGAGTAAGGTTTACCTGCATAGCACTTCACTAGCTGGCCTCCGTTACAAAAGGATGACAGCACTGAGCACTAAAATTAATAGAAAATACTGTTCATATTTTAAAGATGTGGCTATTCTGTGACCTTCTCTACAAATTTGGTCTCAGTCAGGCAGGCGTTTTATAATGTGAAAGTAAGCACTTTTCTGCGATTTTGTTTTAGAATTTCCTCATAATAAATTGCAGTAAACTGTTGTGTATGGACCATTGTGACCGTGAGAGTACATAAAAATAAAAGTAAACTTCTTAAGTATTGGCAGGATATACTGTATTTTCATGGTATTTTAAGGCATGTGATATATGATTTGATTGGCCATTTTTGACTACTCTCATACAATTTCAGCATTGCCACATTATGTGCAGCTGGCATTAATGTCAGGCATGGTGGTGACCAAAAGGATTATATTGAAAAAGTGAAACCCACAATGCTCGCCCATTTTTTTTCAGAGGTGGTTAAACGAGATGACCTCTGTGTTACATAGAGAGAAGATACGATTTAATGAAACTAAAATCTGGGGGTCCCTTCCTCCATTACATAACAGTGGTATCTAAAAAGTATTGGATAGGTGTGATGTTGTGATTTCTATTCTGATTACATCTCTCTCTCTTGTTGTGTTTTATCTTTCTCCTTTGTGTTTTATATCTTAGGTGTTAGTATAATTTGTAATTGTAGCCTGGCTCTTCTTGTTGTTGTTATTTTTTTATGCACTGTTGTTGTGACAAAACTAATAAAAGACAATATGGGAAAACAAAAAGAAAAGAAAATACAAGTCTGCAACATCAAACCGCATAATAAGCAGTTTTTTATGACTAAAAATCAATAGAAGTGAATGAGACCAAAAGTCTCAAACCTGCGCCCTCTCATACATGAAAGAATAAGGTCAATAGAAAGACATGGAAAGTCCACCAGAAATCCCTGGGCTGGCTTCTCGAAATCCACAGTAAGCGTGCATAATTTCACTTGCGTCAGTCGCCCCCAAATTGAGTTTTCTAGCTAATGAATCAGAGCCCAGTTTGGAGAGAGTCATCCAATTATATGTCAGCGCTTCAGTCCCAAATCTTTATTTAGAGGGAGACTGAACTTATCCCAGTTCTCACGCTGTCTCTAAAGGTGATCTCCTCTGTGCTTCTGTCATTAACTTGAGTGTGCTATCACAAAGAGTAGGATTACAAACACACATACTCTAAAATTCCCTCACTGATGTCAAACACACTCCATACGCCGCTCTTAGTAATAATAACAATGCTTCAAATTCTTCAAAATAGCTGACTGCTTAGAAGAGAAATTATCTGCTTTTTTAATAGAAAGATTTTTGTTTAATTTTGCAGTAATTTAAGAAAAATGCTTGGTTGAGAATGCTAGGTTTATACTGCCCTCTTGAGGCCAAAGAAGGGCTGAACCGCCTGAACCAAACTACACTCACCGGCCACTTTATTAGGTACACCTGTCCAACAGTTTGTTAACGCAAATTTCTAATCAGCCAATCACATGGCAGGAACTCAATGCATTTAGGCATGTAGACATGATCAAGACGATCTGCTGCAATTCAAACCGAGCATCAGAATGGGGAAGAAAGATGATTTAAGTGACTTTAAACACGGCATGATGATTGGTGCCAGATTGGCTGGTCTGAGTGTTTCAGAAACTTCTGATCTACTGGAGTTTTCAAGCACAACCATCTCTAGGGTTTACAGAAAATGGTCTGAAAAAGAGAAAATATCCAGTGAGCGGCAGTTCTGTGGGCACAAATGCCTTGTTGATGCCAGAGGTCATAGGAGAATGGCCAGACTGGTTCCAGCTGATAGAAAGGCAACAGTAACTCAAATAACCACTTGTTACAACTGAGGTATGCAGAAGAGCATCTCATCCAACCTTGAGGCGGATGGGCTACAGCAGCAGAGGACTACACCGGGTGCCACTCCTGTCAGCTAAGAACAGGAAACAATTCGCATAGGCTCACCAAAACTGAACAATAGAAGATTGGAGAAACGTTGCCTGGACTGATGAGTCTCGATTTCTGCTGCAACATTCGGATGGTAGGCTCAGAATTTGGCATCAACAACATGAAAGCATGGATCCATCCTGCCTTGTATCAATGATTCACGCTGGTGGTGGTGGTGTAATGGTGTGGGGGATATTTGCTTGGCACACTTTGGGGCCATTAGTACCAATTGAGCATCATGTCAACGTATCATGGATGTGCAGCCGACAAATCTGCAGCAACTGTGTGATGTTGTCATGTCAATGTGGACCAAAATCCCTGAGGAATATTTCCAGTACCTTGTTGAATCTATGCCACGAATGATTAAGGCAGTTCTGAAAGCAAAAGGGGGTCCAACCCAGTACTAGTAAGGTGTACCTAATAAAGTGACCAGTGAGTGTCTACTGATTATTTGTGTGATTCTGTCCCGCCTTCAGCGTCACCCGAGGAGGCCTCTGTCACCATAGCTGTGGACTGACTGGCAGAAATTAAGAGGTAAGAGAAATGCTTTTCAATTAAAAATGTAAATATAGATTATTAATGAGGTGTTTTTTGGATTTCAAGGTTGACGGTTCCTCAGAGTCTCTGGACTGCGCCAGTTCTTGGAAAGATCTCAATCACAGGTTAAACTGACGGGACCGTGGGGAGAACGGGGTGAGGGTGAACACCTGCCCGAATGCTCAGTTTTCACCTGGAACACTTCCTGCAGCAGCGATCAGGTCTCCACAAGCTCTCTTTTACTGATCAGGGTGTGAGAGAGCTCGATCAGGTGTCCCAGCTGACTGCTTCAATTCAGTATTTTCTGCTCAAATCTACTTTAGTGGTTTTCTGTTGAGGATTCTAGCTTTTTTTGATAAGACGCTACTAAATGGATTAAAAAGACAACAGAAAATAAAGACAATCAATTTAATAGAAAATATTTGATTTATTTATCATCACTCCAGAATGTTTAGAAATAGTTTGTTTTAATCCCAGTGGTATCATGGAGAAGCATGATTTTAGAAGATCACTTTGATCCATCCATTTGCTCGCAATAAACATGAAGAAATACACTTAAAATACAGAAAACAAATCACACACGTACACTTGATTTGAGCTGGTCAAGTATTTTTAAACAGATGAAAAAGGAGGGGGAGGTGGAGTCATTTTGTGTGCAGTTGGTGGGCTGTCAGTCTGTGCCGAAATACCTCTGGCCGAAGTGTGTTGGAGCAACAGCATGAACTTCAGTCGTCAGTATAGTGATGTCAGGAAACTCCTGAACAATGGACCGTGCACCTGCACACATACACACCATTATGGTCACAAAAGAATTACTTTTTTTTTTTTTCTTTAAAGGATTTTCAAATAGTACAGACAACCAAGAAAAAGACAATCAGACAAGCCAAACACTGCCAATTAAATAAAATTTACAAATCTATCCATTTAACAAAAAACAAAAAAAATCCAGAACTCTCTTAAAATAAAACATTTAAAGTTTGTGTAGAAAGGATTGGAGAGGTTCCCAAAGTCTCCTGAATTTGTCCTGTTTGTGGTTGAGGTCATAAGTAGACCCCCACACGGAATCTGTGCGCGCAGAAATCCGCAGATTTTTAGCCCATCATTGAGTCTATGCATTTGCTTGTGTAAATTGATATTTTCTGTCTTTTAGTAGATATATTTTATGAGAGACCTGCTTTGTTTACCAAATAAGTGGACCTAATTGGATTTGCATTGTAAACATTAAATAAAAGTTAAAAATGTTTATTTATTTTTTTGAGAAGTAGACCATTTTAGTGATAAATGTTTTTTAACCAGAAATATAAGAGTTGCAAACAGAGGTTTGAGGTCTGTGTCAAAAAGGTCTTCAGGAATGTCATTCAACAAAAAAAAGTGAGGGGAAGAAAATGAAAGGAATTTTAATTGTGAAATATTATATATTATATTTACTAAATAAAAATGAAAGTAAATGGGATGCAAATGATTGCAGTTTCAAATAAATGCAGTCCTGTTTTTCTTTTAGACATACAGTTTAGATGGTCATTTTACAATATTTTCAAATGTTAAATAGAAATATAAAATGATACACAAGAAATGTTTTTTATTGTAATATTGCAACTTTTTCCCACATTTCGTTTTCAATTTTTACACATTGAAATACAGCCTTTTACAATAATACACACTTCTAACCATTACATTGCTTCATTTACTATATATACATTTTTAAATTATATATATTTATTAAACCTGCAATTTTATATATTATAATTAGTTATTAAACTATATTAGCATATTAGCAGTTATTAAAAAAAACTAACTACCAAAAAAGTACATATCTAAATGTCAAAAATAATATGGTTTGGAGAGATTATCTACTCAGACAAAACATGCCAATCTTTTTTTTTTTTTTTCTCCTTTGGCTGATGGCGATATTTAGAAAGTGATTTTCTTTTTCCCCCCTTCATCTATCAAAACTTAACTGTTAAGTAATTAGGCATGATACAAAAAAATGCTTGATTTATTGACAAAAACAGAGCCTGTCCATCCACTCACACACTATAATGCACACCTTTTTAGATTTTTAACATTTATCAAACTATATAATCACAAGTAAAAATTGCAGAAGGTAAAAATAACTATTTACTAACAATCAGGAATCACTGTTTTATGCCGGTGGTGATCTGCTTGCAGCACGTCAGCTTCCCATCACAAGTTACACAACGTTCATCTGCTTACAAATATATACCTGCGACCTAATGGACCTAATTTTCAGCCTGAATAATCAGTTCAGTTGACCTCTAATGTTAATCTTATGCAAGTTGAGCAAAAACTCACTGAAGCAATTAAATTGATCTCTTGCATAATTTCATCTATTTATGATGAATTAGATTATAATTCAGTAGCGCGTGTACTAATCCAAACTCTACATTTACAACCTTAACAGAAACGTGTGATTGATGACAATGTGTATAAAAAGTGAGTAGTAGATTTTGAGCAGGTGCAGTTTTTTGCCTAATTATCCCATATCCCTATATATACATATATACCTTATTCATTTGTCATCAAGAGGGCTGTTTACCTGTACTAAGAAGATAATTCAAATATATAGAGGTTTATCCTGGGAATGCAAATGGAGGCTTTACATGTGTCTTACCGTGTGGAGTGGAGAACAGACTCAGTAGTATGATATGTTTGGCCTGCAGGCCGTGTTCAGTCAGCACCCGCACTGCTTCAATCACAGTGTTGCCTGTACCTGAAACACACAACAGTGGTCTTTTAATGACAGATCTGAATGTAGACTCAGATGGAACTGGGAATTTCAAAGCCTTTCATTCTCAATTCGCAAACTGTCCTCAAAATAAGCACCAAAAATGTGCTTGTAGGTTGAAAGGGACAGTTCACAGAATTAAAACATTATGTACTCGCACTCAAGCGCTTCTAAACATTTATGAATTTCTTTCTTCAATTGAACACAAAACAAGATATTCTGAGGAATGCTGGGGAAAAAGCAGCTATTGACATCCACAGTAGGCGCACAAAAATATATCAGAAGTCAGTGGCTGTCATCATTGTATATTCTTTTGTGTTTAACAGAAGAAAGAAACTCAGGTTTGGAATAACTTCAGTAATTTATGACAATTTAGATTTTTGGGGTGAACCACCCCTTTAATGCCTTTCTCTAGAGGTGAAGTACTCACTAAGTATGGGGTACATGAGTAGAACCTTCCGCCTGCTGATGTCAGGAGGAAATTTTGCGTAGTACACTTTGGCTTTTTGTGTCTCCTCGTCGCTCTGGATCAGAATCTTCCCAATACGGATTGACCTGCAGCAATCTCTCAGCCCTTGCTCCATAGCCTCACCTGTTCACATAACACATGTATTAAAGTATTAAAGAGTTAGTTCAATCAAAATGAAAATTCCTCTAATAATCCCTCACCCTCATATCAATCCAGTCATCTGAGATCTTCCTTCATCTTCAGAACACAAATTAGGATATTTCACACGAAATCCTCCATATACAAAGTTCAGAAAAGCAACCGAAAACATTGTCAGGACTGTCTATGGGACTTCAGAGGTTCAACTGTAATCAAACGAAGCTCCAAGAACACTTTTGTGAGCTAAAACAAATGTAAAAATGACTTTGTTTACAGTTGAACCACTGAAGTTTCGTGAAGTGTTTTTACAATGTTTTCTGGTCCGTTTCTGGATTTGAACATCTCAGATTTCTTCTAAAACAGTGTTTCTCAACCATGTTCCTGGAGGACCACCAGCTCTGCATATTTTCCGTGTCTCCTTAACGGGGGCGGAATTAGTGATTTGGGGGCCCTAAGCAATTCCAGGTATGGAACCCAAGCATTGAAACTCAAAACATTCTCTATCTTTTTTTTTCTCTGTAGATTAGGTTTTATTTTAATTTTAATTTTTTGTGAATAAACTGCATGTTAAAAATATATTTAAAGTATATTTTATATATTTTAATATTTAAAGGAACCTTCTTAATGTAAAATTAATGCAATAATTAAACTACTGCAGGATCGCCACGGTTCATTGTTTGTCTGATCTCTACTTTCCCAAATGTTCTCAAAATTCTCACTCTTGCACACTCTATTTACCTCTACCTCAGCCCTACTCTGATCACTGGCAGATTGGCAGTGTGAACCTCAGCGCTCACAACTCATGCAATGTGCAAAATAAAAGGAACGGTCCATTATTCATGAGGGTCCCAAGTTTTAAAAAGAAGTAATAACGTTAAAATCTGAACGGTTAAAGACAGATTTTACAAAATATAGTAGATAATTTATAAAAGAGCTATATGATTAATATAGGCTTCTTGGCATTGGTCGGGACCCCCTAATTCCCCGGGGCCCTAAGCGGCTGCTTACCTCGCTTATAAAGTCGGGGTCACACTGGACTTTTCTACCAATAGACTTCCATTTATACGCACACGAATGCGTCAGACTGGAAACACAAGCTCGTGCGACAAGTTTCGCAGTTCACTGAGTTGGAAAGTTCAAGCTTGGTGTGAAACCAATCGAGGATCAAAACATGACCTCTCTAGACAGAAATTTTAAATATGGAACAATCGCTTGCTTTTTTAAATGCCTAATCACCTCGTTTAATCCCGCCCCAGAATTTCGCATGCTTAAACTCTAGTGTGACCGCAGCTTCAGTCCGACCCTGCTCCTTAATCAAACAGACCCGATTCAGATCATCAGCTCATTAGCAGAAACTGAAAGCCCTTCAAAGAGTGGCATCCAAATCATGCAGCGTTGGTGGTGCTCCAGGAACATGGTTGAGAAACACTGATCTAAAATATCTTAATTTGCATTTCGAAGATCAACAAAGGTCTTGGAACAGCATGAAGGCGAGTTATGACAGAATTTTTATTTTTAGATGAACTAATCTCTTAAAGAACAGGTCTCAAACTCAGATCCTGGAGGGCAGCAGCTCTGCACAGTTTAATTCCAACCCTGCTTCAACACACTTACCTGTAGGGTTCAAACAAAGCCTTGAAGGACTCAATTAGTTTGATCCGGTGTGTTTAATTAGGGTTGGAACTAAACTGTGCAGAGCTGCGGCCCTCCAGGAACTGAGTTTCAGCCCTATGCTTTCAGGACATGCACATTAGTGTAGCATTTGTTTGTGAATAATTGAGACTCACCACTCCTCATGATGCTGACCCCACAGTTCCCCTTCTCGAACTTCACACCCTCGTATTTATGTCCTGCATGAGGTGGACAGAATGTAATTGCACAAACTCCACAGCCAATAGTGGTGATGTTAAAACACAAAGGAATTACAGTGTGCTGGGGGAAGTCATCAGCATGCTGACCGGCTCACCTGTTGGCGTGGTTACAGTACATTCACTGTATGGAAGCTGATTGAGGCCTTCTTCCACAACTAATCTGATCTGGGAGCAGAACAAACAAACAAACAAACAAACAATCAAGATGCAGATTGAGGGGAGGGAGAGGGGGGAGCAAACAAATACAAAACATGAGTCAATACTAATTTTGCAGTACAAAAAAAAAAAAACAATCAAGTTGATTCTTCAGTACTACGGTGAATGTGAAATGCAATCAACCATACATTCACTGTGTTGATTGCAAAATTACTCGTGTGGGCTGCTTTTATTTACAAGGACAATAGCTGCTTATAAACCACAAATATGATATTTACACACAATGCTTACCAATCTGTCAGCACAGAACACAAAATCACCTCTACTGGTAGTTCTGAGACAGAAAAATGGGAAAAGTCACAAACTGTTACAATATATTTGACAATAAATCAAGCTTTCTTGTTCAAAATATATGGTATAATGATATTGCAAAACAGTATAGATATAACAACAAAACAATGTCATGTATAAAGATGTTTACAGTAAAATATCTCTAATTAAATTGCAGAAGGATTTTAAAGTTCAATAGGTAAAACTTTACAAGACCTAATTAGTAAGCATTACTTGATGCATTAACATCTGTGTTGGGTAAAACAGTAATATATTACAATTTTAAGCCTATCTAAAAACTAAGGTTGTGACCATACTGGAATTCAGTACCAATCGATACTGAAATTTAAAAAACGTCCTTTTCCCGCTAACATTTGAGCACGTTCTTAAACACCGCTGATGTGCTCAACAGAAATGACTGTGATTGGCCGTGAAGGTCATCGGTTCACCGAACTCACCGCTGTTTACTGAGTGTAACCACAGATACAGGGACACTGGAGCATTTCAAAGTCACGTCGATCAGCTGGTTTGTCTAAAAGCTGACATACGAGCGATCTGCTGATGAATCACGGCTTTAAAACGCTCCAGTGTCCCTGTATCTCAGTAAACAGAGGTGAGTTTGGTGAACTGATGACCTTCACGGCCAATCGCAGTCATTTCTGTTGAGCACGTGAACAATGGTAACTCCGCTCTGTTTAATAACGTGCTCAACATTGCTTACATGTTAGCGGGAAATGGATGTTTTTTGGTACCGAATTCCAGTATCGTGACAACCCTACGAAAAAAATACACATACAAAAATAACACACTTTCACAGTACTTTCCTTAAAAAGTAACTAAGTGATACATTTAAACAGAGCTCAAGTGTTAACGGGAAATGGACGTTTTTAAAATTTCAGTATCGACTGGTACCAAATTCCAGTATCATGACAACCCTACTAAAACACACACAAAAATAACACACTTTCACATGACTTTACTTAAAAGTAACTAAGTGATACATTTAGTTACTGTTTTTTAAAAAAAAAAAGTGACTTAGGATTGTACAAAGTAACTTTTACCAAACACAGATTAACATCAACAGTGAGAAATGGCTACATTTGTAACAGACGTATGGCATAACTATTACAACTGAATTCATTTGTTATTAGCTCCATTAAATCAAAACAGCTACTACTATTGAATTCAAAGATTTAAATGGGTTAATAACAGTGCTTAATTTGAGCCAGATCCTGTCTAGGGAAATGTCAGATATTCGTGTTTTGCGTTCTGGTATTTACTGTATTTTAACTAATTTAGCATAAACTTTTGCGTGGTGAATACCTGCATATGTGTGTGCATATGTATGTATGTGTGTGTGTGTGTGTGTGTGTGTGAGAGAGAGAGAAAATGTGAATGAGTCTGAGTGAAAAACAGTGAACAAAACTGTGTGGATTGTGTGCGCACACACACATAAAGGTAGTCACTTTCGACCAATCAGCTTTATTATGTTTACAATCACTCTCGTTGGTTCCGTGCGCAGTGAGCAGCGAAAATCAATAATGCCATAGTGGCCTACCTAAATAATATTTGTATTTTTAAAATGCTAGAGGCAGTCAAGCATATATTATTATTTTTAAAAGCACGAGTAAATCTGATAATGAGTCTGATCAAAAGAGATCTTGAGAAGATGAAACTGCGCGAATGGATCAGGAAAGCGGGAGACGGAAGCGATCTCAAGTCAGCCAGAAAACATGACGGAAGTGGTAACTGTGGGCTCTTCTTGAAGATTGGACTGAGTGAGTCATTTTCGCTTGGCACATAATAGTGGACTGAAGGTCAGTGGTGTTAGTAAACTGAACTAGGGATGTTTCATACACTTTATTTTTGTAGCTACATGTTTGTTTGTTTGTTTTACCTATTGTTGACCCATAACGTTATATTGCACAAAATAATTAAAGACTGTTCAGAAAAATTTGATAATTTTTTTGTATTAACCACTTAGTAACGTCATGTTCAGGGAAAACTGAAATTATGTAGCTGACGTCGGTCACAGTAACTCTTATTTCCTGGTTTTGTTCTGAAAATTATCCATTTACAAATTAAGCACTGGTTAATTAAACAATGACATCCTTAATTTTAAGTACTTAATCAACAGTTTTCATCAGCAATTTATTTTGATGACTGTTAACAAATAGAGCTTAATTGTAAAGTGTTTTACGACAGGCCTGCAAAGAATCGACCCTAACTGACAATTCAATCAATGGCTCAGGCCAGAATAAAAAGTTTAACTGTTTGTTTAAAAATAAATAGTATTCAAGCATTTGTGCTGAACATTAACTAATAATTGAAGAGTTAATTTCCAAAAACATGATTTACTAAAATGAATCAAACCAGAGTTTTTATTTAGCAAATCAACTCTTGAATTATTCCTTCTATTTTGAAATGCAAACGATATTATCGTGCAATTGCTTGGTCATTATCGAGGTATACCGTGTTACTGAAAATAGGCACATGTCTACACAAAAGAATGATGCATTATGGCAGGTGGCTAATGCTACTTTATTACATGCAGTTTCTGGTAAAATGTCGGTTTATGTCTGTGCGTGCACGTGCAGTGATGTGGAAGCATATGGCACAGATCTGGCCTGCATGTGGACACTCGAAATGGTCACTCAATCCAAATCCGGTTCAAAGGCAGACTGGACACTCACTTGTCCCGAATGATAGTCTGAAGTTCTCGTATTTGGTCATTTAATGGCAACAGCTTCAGCTGAGGTCCTATTTGTTGATGGATTTCGCTCGTGGTTTGGTATTCGGGCTGTTCGGCGTCATTTTGACAGGTCTCCGCGGCGGCAGCGCTGCTCCGGGCAAAGCGGACGTGCTTGGCGGCGTGTTCGGGGCTCTCACTGTTATTATTCAGCTGCTGGTTATGGCACGGCATCGTCTTGATTAGGTCCGTTTCCATAGGACTACAAACTACAGAAAAAAAGAAGAAATCACTTCCCTAAACCGCCTGGTCCACTTAAATAAAGGCTGCTCCGCGGTGGATGGTTTCCGTGAACCTCTACGTTACTACCACCCTCTCGCCATATCTGAAGCGGAGCGGAGGCGACATGACGCACGCTCCCGGGAAAAAACAATCTGACGTCACATCCCCCGTTCACACGATTGGATAGAAGGCATGTCAATCTAAATTTGATTGAGTAAGGGGCAGGTCACTGCGGCCCTCATTCAAGACAAGCCGTCAGAGCAGAGGCCCCGCAGAAGTGACTGGTGCTTCACGACAAACAGTTAATTACAAGGTAAACAGGTGATAACGAAATCAAAAAGATTCCAGCAAACAGTACAGCAATTATTAAAAAATGATTAGTAGATGTTTCATAGGCTAATTACAGAACCGTAAACATTATTCAATTTTCAGATTTAATGGATATTTTAAAAGTCTGAAAAACAAACAAACAAAACCTCCAGCAGAAATAATAAAAATAATATTTTGATATGTGTTTTTTAATTAGTGTTTATATTAATTGCCCTTGTAATAACAGCCTTGTAGACAAATATTTTCTTTTTACTTTTAATAAGCTGGATCGTTCCACATTTTAAAATTTCACCCAGAAATCCTTTGCTGATATTTCTTTACTTAAAGTATTTTTATGTAATTTCTAAAATTAAATATATATATTTTTATTAAACTACTAGAATTATTTTGCAGATATTTTCTGTTACTTTGTTGAGTATGTAATACCAGTGTTATAAAGATATTTTTTACATTTCTATTCAAATGGATTTCCAACATTTTGTCAATTTTTCCAGAATTCCACAAACACATATATTTGTTTGTTTGTAACTGCGTATGTAAAACAAGTTTGTCTGTGTGAAATAATCTAAATCCGCAGAGACCCCTAGCTGCTGCTTATGAAGCGATCGTGCGCATGCGTGCGCCTCTGCACCTGTTCAGCAGTGGCGCGCGCTCCCGACATCTCAGCGCGCCGCCGTGCAAAATATGGGGGCGCGCTCTTTATGGCAGGTCTCAGAAGAGGGGGAGCAGCAGCGCACGAGCGCGCCGTCGTTGTCAGGGACGGACGGGGTACAGCTGGGAAAAACACATCCGCACGCACGCACACCCCCGTCTCCGTCACACACGCACATACGGCAAAAACAAAAGCGGCTCTAAAGGAGGAGAGAGCGGAACGGGAGAGAGGGAGCATGCGGCGAGGAGCAGGGGCTGCAGCAGACCTTTGTTTGTTTCCTGGAAACCCTGGAGCGCGAGGGGATAAAATGGAGTGGTAGAGGGGCTCCGAGGCGCGAGAGGTGCGTCCACCTGCTGCTACCGGGGAGGCAGTCCGGGCTCGCGAGACGGGGCAAACATGGTGAGGGCGCTACATTGAAGAGGCTTACAAAAACACAACAACAACAACAACATCATATGACAGTATTCCACACGCCGAGCGACCAAACGGAGGCTTAAGAGCGGGCGGGAACGCGCGGCCCGGGTTTGTTTGTGTAACGGGAGGTGAGTAGGCTGCGCGTGTTTGTGTGCGTGCGTGATGCGGTGAGTGGGCCAGTGTGACGCGCGTCAAACGCTGCAATGGGGAGAAATGGTGGAGCGAATGTCAGCTGTCATGATGCGTCTATATTGCACAGGTGTGTGTGCGTGCCATAGAGATGATGCTCAGTGTCCTGCGAAAGCCATGAGCCGCAGGCCATCGTTTGAAGGGACTGAGAGCATTGGTGCTCATGACGAATACGTGAGGCAAACACACGCTCTCTCTCTCTCTCTCTCTCTCTCTCTCTCTCTCTCTCTCTCTCTCTCTCTCTCTCTCTCTCTCTCTCTCTCTCTCTCTCTCTCTCTCTCTCTCCATCCTTTTTACACAACATCCCCCCCAAGCCAAGGCCACAGCTACATGCGCACTCGTTCACAAATAGCAGAAACACTGACTCTGTCATGTGGCGATATTCTGTACGCCGTTTTACGCATTTTCCTGTCCTCCGCGTCGGCGCGCGCGGCTCAGCGCCTGCGACCGATGCGGCATTTTGGCGATTGGAGATGCAGAATAGCAGGGCGCGTATCATAGCGCACCAGGCCTTCAATAATTAAGGCTGGACTCAAACCTGTTACGTCTCTCTGAATAATGTAAATTCTCTAGGTTATCCGAGATGCTGAAAGCGTGCTCGTCTTTCAGGCTCTAGATATCATCATGTTTAGAGTATGGAGGACCTGTCGGTCACCGGACACCTGTGCTGGGATGCTTTTATGGAAGTTTCTTTGATGGCGGGGTGACGATAACAGAGCCGAAGTTCTCTCGTGCACTGCTTCTGCCATCAATATCTATCAATAGACGAAGCAGTCAATCGAGTGGACGCAGAGGCTGTTTGTTTTCCACACAGACTGCAGTCAGTGCTTAAAGCTTTAGTTGCCAGTCAGTGTACAGTCATGCTTTCAGTGCCCACATATGACTGACTGCTTTATATTTTGGCTGTTTGTATGACAGATTGACCAAGAACAGACTGCAGAAAATGTATTTATCTCTGAAAAAAGATCAAACAAACTCACACCAAAATGGATTCTGTTTCTGATTCTCTTTTTTAAGCGGCTCTCTCTCTCTCTCTCTCTCTCTCTCTCTCTCTCTCTCTCTCTCTCTCTCTCTCTCTCTCTCTTCTCTCTCTCTCTCTCTTGTAATTCCATTGTCTGTCTCTTGGGTGGATGTTGAAGCTGAATAAATATTAATTTAGTTTTTAATAAAAGCAGTTTGCAGACAGTGCCACTGCCCTGTTCTCTATCTCTCTGTCTGCAAAGATGGCAAGAATGAGCCCAGCCATGCTGTTCCCAGAACAGCCCTGGGCTTTTTCTCATACTGTTACTGTTTTGGAAATAGCAAATCCTAGATCATTACATAGACATTTCCAGATCTGGAAAGCAGTGCATTGTGGTGTGTAATGGTGTTAAAAAGTGCTGTAGTGGAATTTTTCGGCCAACAGTGTCTTAACACATATGTAGCCCATTTTGAGGGATGTAAACAATAACAATGGTCCTAACCTATTTCCTGTTTTACATTTTCAATTATCATAGTTTCCGAGAATCCCAAAAAGTCGACATGTTGATAAATAATGCTGGGACATCGTTTTTAACGTTAAGTTATGATTGAATATGATTATGATTGAAACTTTTGTTACAGTTATGAAATAGTTTGACAACAGGCGGGAAATGTTCATGGGCCAATGACATCACTTTGAAATGGTCTATTCTGAAATTATTCCGGCAAACTATGTTTCATGGTGATTTTGATTTTTTTATTATGACTTATATATTTATTTAGTTGAATTTTTTACAACACAGAACAGTTATTTGACAGAATTCCCAATGATGAAAACATATTCTGGATAAGTTGGCGGTTCATTCTGTACAATCCAAAAAGAAAATGAATATATCCTTCTAACATATATCACTGCATACATACACATATAACAATAGATTAGATTAGATTAGATTAGATTGAACTTTCTTGTCATTACACATGTACATGTACAAGTCAACAAAATGCAGTTTAGGTCTAACCTGGAGTGCAATAGCAGCAAGTGCAGGATATACAGGTGTAAGTTATAAAGCGCAATTATAGAAAAACTATGTTGATATTTACAGATGGATGTACTATGAACATTATATACAGGTTGTATTAACTGTGAACAGAGATTTACAATAGATAAATATATATGTACAGTTTGCTATTAATAATCAGAAGTATGCAGATAGATATGAACATAATTACAAGTGTATATGTGCAGTGGATATGTACAATTCAAAATGAATATACACCTACATACAGTGCTCAGCTTATAAGTACACCCCTTCACAAATCTCTCTTTTAAATTTATATTTTTAATAGGAAGCTATACAATATTATATTTGTGCATATATATTAGATTAGTCAGTACTGAGGCCAAATCTGGAGCTTATCTAACAAAATAACTTACAATAACAGTCCAAAAACTAGTACACCCAAATGTTTATGTTATAGAAAAATATTAAATACAAATTTTAAAAAAAGAGGAAAAATCAAGAGAAGCAAAAAAAAAAGGAAAATTTAGTTGAAATTTTGTAGGTTGTAATTTTTTTTGCAATATTTTGCTTGAATTTAATTGTATTATCTTTCAATTTCTAAATATATTTGGTGACTAAAATATTATTTGAATAAATATATGTGTTTAATAAATCTGTTGTTTAAATGCACCAGAGTACATTTCCGATATTCACTGCAAAATGGATAAAAATGTTCATTTTCAAAATAGGCTGTACTCAATTATGCTTAGCACTGTATACACATACATAAACTTGCATGTAAAAAAAAAACGCATAAGATTGCTACATCTTTTCCAATTACCATTTACTTAAATGGGGATGTCTCCTTATATATCAACCATTAAATTAAATATGAAATTATCCGTTTTCATCCTCAACATAAATATCAGTTTTTCTATTACAAGAATTTCTTCAATTATCTCAAACCACTGCTTAAGTTTCAATGTTCTTTAAGCCAGTTTCCTTGTTATAGTCTTTTTGCATGCCACAAGAAGAATCTTACACAGATATTGGTCACCTCTGAATATTTCCCATAAACAAAAATAATGCAGTCCTATAGGAACTCTGTATCCAAACACCTCAGAAATAACAATCTGCACATCATCCCAAACGGCTGAATTTCCCACAGCTCTAGAAGATATGGGTATGATCTGCTTCTGCCTGCCACACTGTCTCCAGCACATTTGGTGTCTGGAGGTCTGTTTGCTTTTAATCTTGGGTGTTATAAAGAAGCGTATAAGACATTTCAAGGAAAATTCCCTCCAAACTTGTGAACTAAGGGTACTTCGGTGTATTTCGTGACCTTGGAATTATAAGGTTCTGTCTGCGTTCTAAATGATTTTCAGATATTGAGCTTCAAAGGATTCCATATAGCAAACAATATGTGTGTAAAAGTTCTCTTTCATACATTAACATGACAGAGACCCTAAATCTACTCTAGATGTAAATGATCAAAGTTCTTTTCAATTTGCAAATTGGAGTAAAACAAACAGGGCGATTGGAGATAGAACCTTCAAATTCTGAAAAGTCATTTTCCGCTTGGAAAAGTATACGTTCTATCTGGCAGATCATTAATTGAAGCATTACTTTTCAAGAAATACAGTCAGTCTGCTTATTAATTTAATTAAACAAATAAAAATTGCTGTTTAATATCAATATGTTGATGCTTGAGAAAGTTACAGTTTGGGTTTCTATAACGTTTATTTAATGTTTTAGGATGAATATTTTTTCTTTTTCAAATTAAACATAGGCTGTGCTCAATATTTTGTCTAGTGCAGATGTTAATTTTATGTAATTAATATGGTGATATTGAATTTTATGCTTTATATGAATTATTGAATTATATTTTTTAATAAAATGCCTCATAAATTAAGTATTTGCCCTTCATGGCTTAATATCAAACTTAAAGACTTTAAAAGAAAACAGACAATGAGCAAATGAGTAAAATAAAATGAGAAATGTTTCACTGACTTTACAAAAATATTCACATTTAATACATTACATTTTTTAATAAATGTTTAATTTTCAACAAAGTAAAATTTAATCTCAATGTCAAAAAAAAAGCTTCTAAATCATCACATTTACACACACCTTTTCAGTTTCAGGTTTCTTCTCAATTGTGTGTGGTGAGGCATTATTTAGTCAACTCTGAGATTGTGTTTCTTTCTGGTCTTTCCTGCTGTCAACGGAGCAGTCCGGTGTAATGACAAGGAAAGCTGATACTGATTGGTCCTCGTGCGTGCATTCGAAATGCTGATTGGCTCACAGAAAGAACGTTATAGAGACAAGCTAGAGTTTGACTTTGTAGATAAAACCTTTTTTTGTTTATTTATTTAATAAAAAGTCCTACAATGTAAACACTTATAAAAAAAATAAACATCACATAATGTAAATAAGTTGTCATTTCAACTCAATTTTGACAAAAATGTCAGATAGAACCTTATAATTTTAAGGTGACGATTTCCCACGTATCGTACAAGTCTGCTTCTGAAATTTTAGTCTTTAATTCTTGATCCTATTTTACTTTTTCATATAGTGTGGATGGGGAGATATGACCCATCAACACTGCATGAACAGAAGAGATTAATTTAGGTATTGTGTAGTTATAGGCATTCATCATCATTTTAGTGAGTGAAGAGATTTATTCCGATTTTCCTTTTTTTATTATAGTAATCTCTTAGCTATAGATATCTAAATTAATGGTGATTTTTAAATAAGACAAGACTTTTAATTTCATATCACAAACCTTAGGTATCACAGAAATATGTTTTAGTTTAATTTAGAATTCCCAGTGATTATTAACATTTAGATTTAAAAATATATGGTTAAATTGCATTTATTTTATCTACAGTGCTCAGCATTATTGAGTACACCCCATTTTTCATTCATTCATTTTCTTTTCGGCTTAGTCCCTTTATTAATCTGGGGTTGCCACAGCGGAATGAACCGCCACCTTATCCAGCATATGTTTTTACGCGGCGGATGCCCTTCCAGCTGCAACCCAACACTGGGAAACACTCATACACTCTCATTCACACATACACTATGGACAATTTAGCTTACCCAATTCACCTATAGCGCATGTCTTTGGCCTTGTGGGGTCCGGAGCACCCGGAGGAAACCCACGTGAACACGGGGAGAACATGCAAACTCCACACAGAAATGCCAACTGACCCAGCTTGGGTTCGAACAAGCAACCTTCTTGCTGTAAGGCGATCGTGCTACCCACTGCGCCACCGTGATGCACACATCTCATTTTGAAAATGAATATTTGTATCCATTTCTCAGTGAATATGGGCAATGTATTTTGGTGCATTTAAACAACACAGATTTATTAAACAGATATATTTATTAAAATAATATTTTAGTCACCAAACATATTTAGAAATTAAAAAATAATACAATTAAATTCAAGCAAAATATTGCAAAAAAAAAAAAAACTTACAAAGTTTGAGCTAATATTCCAATTTTATGCTTTTCTTGATTTTTCTTCTTTTTTAAATTTGTATTTAATATTTTTCTATAACATATAAGTTTGGTGTACTAGTTTTTGGACTGTTATCGTAAGTTATTTTGTTAGATTAGCTCCAGATTTGGCTTCAGTACTGACTAATCTAATATATATGCACAAATATAATATTGTATAGCTTCCTATTAAAAATATGAATTTAAAAGAGAGATTTGTGAGGGGTGTACTTGTATATGCTGAGCACTGTATATATAAATTGATATTATATTCTTAATTCAGAGCCGTAATCATAGTCACTGAAATACACATGATGCCCACTCAACAGTTTCAATACTCTTGTGTAATTCATAAATCTTCAATAGGTCAGTTGTGAATTTCTATGTAAATCTACCTCGTGGGAACACTTCAAAGGTACTAGAGATCAGCATTTTTCCCTACAGCATATGCAGCGCTGTCATGTTTATTTATTTATTTAAATAAAAAGCTGCATGTATTTTAACTTACATATATGGTGCACAATTCTGACACATGCACACACAGCCTGGGGCAAAAGAGAGCGCTCTTTCTTTTCTGTTTCTCTGCTGTTATAAAGCTCTTTCATTTCTTTCACATCCTCAAGAGTTGTACTTCACAGTGAAGGGCAATCAGAGGACAGAATGATGTAAAACAATACAACTCACTGTAATACTGGTGTATGAAAGAGAGAGATGCACTAAAGGTGAAAACAGGACACAAATTGTGGAAGAGTATAGAGAGAGAAGAGCCATAGTTAGCATGATGAATAAATTAGCTCCTGAATTATTGGGAATTTAAACTTAAATTTCTGTTTTGAACATCGAAAAGCTGATGTTTTTCTGACCCAAGCTCATTCTGAATATGTACCGCAATATACATTTCTGGAGATCACAAATTTTTTTAGCAGTTTTCATAAATCCACCAGAGGCCACGGTGTATGCTTTTTAAGATCTCAAATTTCTCTTGCGAGTGCCATTCGTGCCTGCTGTTCTCACGTAAATCCACCAGAGGCCTTTGTGTATGCTTTTTGAGGTCTCAAATTTGTCTCGCGAGTGCCATTCGCGCGTGCTGTTCTCGCATAAATCCACCAGAGGCCACTGTGTATGCTTTTTGAGATCTCAAATTTCAATTGCGAGTGCCATACACTCCTGCTGTTCTCACGTAAATCCACCAAAGGCCGGTGTGTACGCTTTTTGAGATATCAAATTTCTCTTGAGTGCCGTTCGCGGCTGCTGTTCTCACGTAATTTTACCAGAGGCCGCTGTCGACTGACTGATCGACTGACCCACCCTTCTCCATCCCTAAACCCAACCAGACGAGTTTTAAAAACACAGATTGACCCGCCCACCCATTTTCCTAAACCCAACGGACAGTTTTAACGAGAAATCCAGAAAAAGAAAAGCCAGATTTTGCCTGATTTTTGGAACCATTCTTCACTGGACTTAAACTCCGTCATTGTGGTCAACTTCTCTCTGCATCTTAAGTCCATCGAGGTACATGGCGAGCTAACTAGACAAACGTTTTAACAGCGGGAAATTCATCCATACGTAGATTAATCGGTTAGCTGGTAAGTGTGAAAAGGTGCAGCGTCCTACTGTTCGTTTTAAAGAGGAAATGCAGCAATACGTACTTCTGGCTACATAATTCACAATCTCCAGAAATGTATATAGGGCTACATTTTCAGAATGAGCCTATGTTGCGTTTTTCTGCACCTTCAGCTATCAAATGAACAGGTAATAATTTTTAATAATTTTAGCTACTGAAAGAATAGTTTGCTAAAAATTATCGTTATTTTCTGTTTGACTTCTTAGGAGGACCATTTCTGAGAATTCCAAGGTTCTCTTTTTTCTATTAATGAACAGAAACTGACTCTTTAATTCAGAAAAATACAGTTTATTAAAATGACTAAACACTGAGTTATCTGTTTTTGCATTATTTCCTTTTAGGGAAATTACCGTTTGTTTAGGGTTACTTCCTTTTAGCTTTGTAAGTTAATGGCCACTGTTTTGATTGGCTGACGTTACTGCATTGGACACAGTATCACTCACTATTGCACATAGTAAGTGTTTTCACAGGATTTGTCAATATAAAACCATCAATCATAGACAAAGCATTATTAAACCGTTTTCTTAAGGTTTGCAATGTGGAGCTGACTTCATCTATCAATTTATTTATTTATTTTTGCCAACTCTCAATTACACTGTGCCTCATTTACAAAACAATTTGTACCTGGTTTGCAGTCAAATGCCTTGAAAAAACAAAATCCCCTGATCTAGAAAAACAATTGCCCTCAAAAATAAATCATCTACTTGTTCCTAATGCTGGGATACTTCTGAAGTTTGTGTAGAGATCCAAACAAGTTGTTTAAACTGAATTTGTCAAAGCAAAATTTGTCTGAATGTACATTATAATTTGTACTGGCTTTTGATGTCAAGTATTGGCGGGTGTAGTGTACTCTCCTGTATATGAGGACAAAAAAGTCATATTAACACTCTTTTGATGGCATATGTTCATACTACTGCTCTTGTCCAGTGACTTTGAGATTTACAGCACCTCAACCTCAGCAACCACCCTCCTCAAGCCCAGTTATTTATTTTTATTTATTATTATTATATGTTTATTCTATTTTTTTTCTCTTTGTTGGCAAAAAGTATATGTCACTGATTAAATGTCAATGGGCGGGGCTTATGGTGAGATGAGCTATTCATCAAAGTGGACTCTGGAAGCAGGCTATATGCAAATATATGTGCCTTTTGAGACATTGCATGCCACTTTATATCCAGACCAGCCATTATTAAAGCTTAACTGAATAAATGTTTTGTTTATGAAGAGGACATTTCAAGGAGCTTACAACATGTTTTAATGCCACACAGACCACTTATGTGTCAAAAGATAAATGCAAATGTTATTTATCATGTCATGACCCCTTTGAAAATATACTATTAAGTTCTCGGTTAATCTGTCACATCTAGATTGCTGCTAAGTGATTTTTTTTATAATACTTTTTCAGACTTGTAGATAGTGCTGATATATTTTAAAAGAGATTTTCTTTAGCATTTACTGTGTGTGTCTTTGTGTGTTTCTACAGGCTGGACAGTGATAATTATGTTAGTAAGAGAGAGATTCAGTTCAGACTGATGGATGTTCTACAGGAGTCCCGATTCTCAGGGGCAGATCACAGCCCATGCCCAGGAGATGCCAGTGAAAATGGTAGGAGTTATTTACACAATTATTTGTTTGTTACTATTATGTTAAATATGTTGTCTTAAGAATTGTTATTTACACATTATTTTAAAAAATTGTGTTTTATATTTTTATATACCTACATTTACAGGTATTTGTCGGTAAAAAACTTAGGATCTTTGTGCTTTTTTATTTTTAGAACCACATGACCCGTTGGCAGATGTGTCAGAAGATCTGAGGCGCTGCGATGACATTGCTCCTGCTGTGCTGTCCCTGCCCTCCCTCTGTGGCCAAAGTCAGACCTCTGAAGGTCCTCTTAGCCCAGCTGACCTGCATGATGGGTCTGTCTCCAACACCACCTCTCTTTCTTCGCTCTCTTCGTTCTCCTCTCTTTCCTCCCTCTCATCTCTCTCTTCTGTGCCCTGTTCCAAACCTGTGACCGCCCTGGTCTGTGCCGCAGACCTGTGACAGGTCAATCCCTCTCTAACATGGATCCAGGGGTGGAGACTGCCTTAGCTGTCTGATCCCCAAAAATCAGACAGAAACCGGAATCCTGTGAGTCTGTACTCAGCTTTGCCAGCATCAATTTGCAATGCCTTGGCCCCGCCCCCAGCGCAGGTCGCTATGGTGACCAGGTTCTATCTGACCAGCTGCTCAGCGGCCCTGCCAATCCAGCTGTAACCAATGAGGGGGCTGAGGAAGGGAGGTCAATGCAGGAAAGCGAATCAGATGAGGATCCTGCATCCAGGAGCATATACGAAGGTCTCGGAGAGGAGGCACAGGACTGGAGCTGTTTAGAGACTCTCATCAGTGAGAGCCGTATGGAGCTGTGGATTTATGCTCTCGCAGTGAACTTGCAGTCAACCTGTTCTGTGAAGAAGATGTGGAGAATTACATGTTTCAAGAGGAGGAGACAGCGCTTAGTACTGATGTCTGCTCACTAAAAATACGCTATGAGTCCTATCAGGATGGAGTGCAGGAGAGGACTGAATCTGCCTTACAGAACGAGTCTCAGCTAGGTTTCTTTCCCAGCTTACCTTGCAGTAGAAAAGAGGGGCCAAAGAGAAACCAGACCAGTCTGTGAGATAAAGCTGATGACCATGTGAACCCCAATATTAGCCCAGACAGTAACTTTCTTTTTGACCCTCAGTAACTCTCCAGAAGATTCTGGTGAATTCAGTGATGACAGCTCTTGCACAGGCTCCCCAAGACCATGGGCTCTCCCTCCGGCATGGCTGCTTGTCCAGAGAAAACTCTAGCTCCTCCAGCCAGCTAAGCTACCGCCTCCGAGCCAAGAGGAAGGTGGCCTACCGAGAAGACTATTTGTACGATGTGGACTCTATAGAAAGTGAGAAAAATGCAGAAAAACGTGAGAAACAGCCTGCTGGTGTAAAAAGGAGCGTGATGATGACTGGTGCCCGAAGAAGAGGCGGCGGTCCAATAGGAAGGACCCACCTGTTATTCATTAAATACATAATCATTAATCGGTTCAAAGGACAGAGGCATATGAGAGTGCGGCTGGGACGAGTCGAACCATCACCTGCTGTTGTCTGTCTGAGTCCAAATGCTCTCCTACACTATGAGAGACTTGCACCGTTAAAAGCATACTGGCAGGCGAGAGAAAAGGAGCAGCAGGAGCAAAATAGATTGAGAGCTGCAGAAACAAACAGACGTCTCAATGGCTGCAAAAGACCGCCAAGCACTAAACCCAAACGCAAGCACAGAATGGCCAGACTCAGGATCCAGCAGATCCATGCAGTACATAATTCACTCCCCAGCCAAACTATAGTGGTCCCCATAAACAATCAGCCAGAGGGGACGGAATCACTGAAAAGCACAGAGGAACCAAAAGAGGAGATTACCTCAATTACACACACTGCCAGGGCTAAAAGCAGAACACAGGAGAGAGAGGAAAGAAGAAAGGCAGGTAAAACAGGGAAGATAAAGAAATTCAAAAGTGAAGCAAGACTACGGTTGAAAAGTTGAAAGATGCTGAGACACAGGAAGTCCCTGAAGCTTCTGAGATTGAGCAGTATAGCCCATGTTTACCAGAAAACCTTAGTAACACTTTGGAAGGTAATGTCACAAATAAAACCTTCAGTAACGACCCTGAAAAATGCACTTTGACACCAACTGCTACAGAGACTAATGGAAATGCTGAACTCCTCCCAGGGGGATACTTGCAGACACTTCTTGAAGCCTCTGAGTCATCGAGCACTGCTAGCATCACCTATTTCCATCCAGGGCTGCAGAACACCACATTACAGCCAGTCCAAAGCTGTGTTCTCTCTCCTCCCTCCGAATCAGAGCTACCCAACTCTCCTCCATCTGTGAACCACGGGCCTCACCACACACATTATGTAGAGCCAAACCTTACTGAACCTAACCAGCCCATTTCATGGCCATCCCAACCATCTGCTGACCAGTTGCCCTTCTCCCCAGACATCCCGACCCAGTCACCTATGATGCCATCGGCCTTTCCCACTCCATTGCCTGTGTTAGCTGGGGATGGTACGAATGTCGCAGGCTATGGACAGGTATCTCTATCAGGGTGCAGGGTATCATATGAAGAGTCCCAACCTGATGTCGATTATGGCTTAAGTCCGGCTGGGTCTCGAAGTGACAGTGGTGTAGGACGACTAGTTAGCTTTAACTCCCTGGGGTCACTTTCTGCTACCTCTAGCAATTACAGCTCGCTCAGCCTGAGAGAGGGAGAAAGGGAGAGGGAAGAGGAGATCAGTGAGATCAATGATGGCTTCTTGCCGCATTGCAGCCCACGTCTTGTCCTACAGCAAAGTCTAGAAGAAGTTGCCCCACTTCGAGAGTCCACTGACCTTCTGGATATCTCTAACTTTACCCCTGACAAGTTCCGTCATTCATCGCTGTCTGAGATGTCTCCACCAGACACGCCTAACTCTTCCCCACAGCTGCTGGGGAACTGTGGAAAAGTTGGAGAGTTCTCAGAGGCAGCAGAGGCAAATGTGCAATGGAACTGTGGAGCTGTGCCACAGCTTAATCAAGAGGGAAAACCCACTCTCCTTCCAATACACTCTTTCAACACAGCAGAGGAAAGAAGTGGGCTAAGGGATCACAAAGGTTCAACAAAAAAGGGTGGGAAAAATGGACAAGGCCCTAAAAAGACCAAAACCACTAAACGGTAAAAGGAGGAAAGCAAAGCTCCCACGTCAAGGTTCTCGCTCTGTGCGAAAGATCAAAGCCTTGCTAGAGGGAAAAGCAGCCAAAAGTAGCGGAGGGTCAGGAAGTGGAGCTTCATCCCCCACTCCATCACTTAGCTTGATGGGACGTCAAGGGGAGTGGTCCTATTGCTGGGGTGTTGTCAAACGATGACCAACGAGAATTCCAGGAACCATCAAACATCCTTTCCCAATATTGTGTTCTGGCATGGCTGAGGTACAGCGCTTCATGAGGGCCTCTGTGGAACCTCTTTGGGGGCCTTGCCTGTCACCAGGTCAACATGCCCTTCAGAGCCAGACACTGAAGATTCTGGGTAGTGCCGCTGACCTTAAAAAGCGAGGAGGTGCCTCATGCGGAGTCGAGGGAAGAAAGGAGCTGGCCGTGGTAGTGGTAAAACACTGCCTAAACTTCTCCCGCCAGGATTTTTTCCTACCCTCGGATTGGACTGCCTCCCACTCCCACACCGCCCAGCCCACAAAAAATGTACCGTCACAAAACCAGTGCTAATTTGCCCGTGAGAACTCTTAGCGGGCAAAAGGGATGTCAAAAGGAGTAGCATTGACCGCTTTGTCGAGAAACGGAGGTAATATTTTCTCTCTGCAATGTGCCCCTTCTTTTGCTCCGTTCCCCTTCCCTCGCACCCTGCCAAATCCTCCTAAAATCCTTTCCACATTCAGAGCTGCATGGCACTGACTTTACCCACAATCCTTTGCCTGGCCACTGGAAGGCAGGCACATCCTGCATGTCAGCCCTGCTAAACTACCTACTAGACTGACTGAAGTCTCACTGTCATGGCTGCACCCTACTCACCATTGCTGCTTTGTTTTCATTTTTATCTGACAAATATTTGGTTGTTTTATTTGTGTTTGTTTGTTTCTGAAGAAGGAAATGCCTTGAAGATTCTCTTTCAGTGTGGTGTTGATCTAATATACATTTTTTGTCTTTTGTTTCCCGTTGCAGCTATAACACTGTATGTGTTAAATCAGTGCCACAGCACCGTGGTTTAAACCGAGCCCAGCGCCCTGCTCTGTCTCTCAGCAAATGTTGCCTTTGTTCAGGGGTCAAAGGTCATGTGTAGTATTCTGTGCTAAGAATCGATTTCCCCTCATTTCTGTGCCAACCCCTCAGAACATTGGCCTTTGACAAGCTGAAAGAAAGCATCTCGACTAAGATGCGCTTGTTTTCTGAGGTTCTGAAATTTCAAAAGAGATTTTAGTTTGTTTATAACTTGTGAAAAGGAGGTTCATTCATCTGTTCTCCAGTGAATCTCCTCCTGCCAGTATCAAAATGCTGTTGTACACAAACATATGCACTATTTACAAAACAAGATTATATCAGACATGTTCAAATTAATGTGCCAAACTATGAACAATTAAATGTACAGACATTTTTATCTACATAAATATTTGCTGTTTTATAACGTGGCAGTGATTGAAGAGTGTGAGTGTGTGTGCTTGGGGGGGGGGGGGGGGGGGGGGAGTTGTTAATCTGAGATTCACTCCTGTTGCATCACATCTGTATAAACAGCTACAGGCGAGGAGTCATCTCAACAATCAAAAAAAATGTTGTTGGATATTTTCTGTGTTTTACACACTGGCTCGTTCAAGATTAGCGGAAAGAAACGAGAGATGCATGAAAGGATTAGAGGGAGGAAGCCGAAGTGCTAATGGCAGAGAAAAACATTGGTTGCCTTTCATTCCAATCAGTTCTGGATGGTAAAAGATCACTGTTCATGTGTTAACAAGGTAAGAACATGATCATTCCTTCTTATAGCAAGACATATAATGCATTCTAACTTGTTTACTTCCTGAGTTTTCTAGTTTAGCAAATCTATTTCTCTGTACCTCGAATGAATTTTACACCCTTAAAACCAGTTAAGAACCGGACCAAATCTTTTTTTTGAAGGTTTTCTAATTTGTTGCTAGTGATGTGCATGCATTTAAAACATGATATGAATTTGTGCTGTGAATGCTTGATCCCCTGTATTATTACTTCTCTGACTCGCCTGTTTTTTCTTACCTGATCTCAAAACCATTGTTTTTCTATTGCTGTTGGAATGTTATTTGTTGTGTTATAAAAGAGGGAAAGACGCCAACTTGGTTACCCCATGTACTGTTTACTACATTGCTGCAGGATTTTGATTTGTACGACTCCCTGGAATCAAATTTTTATTTGTATTTATGATCACTTTGAGTTGTCAGACAATACATTTGTTTAGTTTGAGAACAATTCCCTCCTTTTTCAAAGATGCTGTGATTGATCTGTGGTTAGATTATTGGGGAAAATGCTGAAGAAAGCAGGTGCAGATGGTGAGTGGCAGTCCCCAGCTGGTGGTGCGAATCAGAAACAAGCTCCTCTGAAAACCTCTTGATTTTTGAATGAATTAATTTGAGGCAAATCAGCCTCGCCAAGCAAAAGACCAGAAAAGTAGTCGGTGAAATTCATTTTAGGTTTGTTTTCCAATATAATTGTTTTCCCCATGCTGAAGGAATGGAGACGTATCGCAGTTGGTTCAGGTCCGTGACTCAGGGAACCCAACTGCACTCACCTCTCTCATTCCCTCTGCTGCCCCCTGCTGTACTGTTGTTACACCTGCAGGACATCTGTGATGCCAGTGCCGGGTGCTTTTGTTCAGATTTCGAGAATAGAGTGAACTTTATAGCACACACATATTTATATCATTTCCGAAACAGTGTTATTCCCCTATAAGTGCATCATGTAAAGTGAAAACAGGCATATCAAAAACTTAATTGTGCCCTATTTATGAATGTATTATATTGTCAAGTTGGAAGTATTATTTTCATGATTTATTTGACACTACATTACTTGTAACTACTTTGCCTTTTTCATCATCAAGGAAAAAAAACAACTACTTTCTACTGCCTGTCTATCTTCGCCAGGTGGATTATCAACAAACTCTCTTTGATGTAGGAAAAAAATGATGACCTGTATATTTTTCATTGTGGCCAATTTGTAACATATTTTCTAAGTGTATATTTTCTTAGAAAGTGATGTGAGGGTCGTTCTTACTGTGGCTTCGTTCTTTTCCCTTTTCCGCGAGTGAAAAGGTTGCTAATTGCCATGATGTTTTCTTTCTTTTTTTTTTCCTTTCTCTCTCTCTTATTTGTTTTTTGTTTGTTTGTTTTAAAACCAAAAATTGAAAATACTATAAAAATAAATAAAAAAACTATTGTAAAGGAGAGAGAAGGAGAGCAAGCTGTGACTCTTTGTTGAGAGTTTTGTAATTGGACCAATCTTGTTGTAAGAGTGTTTGTGCTCTAGTAAAAATATATATTAATTTAAAGATTACATTAAAAAAGAAACCATGAAACTAGACAGTGGAACAATAAACACTAATTGTGATCTCATTGCTGTTTTATAGATTTTCATGTAAATGATTCTAGTATTTTGTTTTTGTTGTATCTGTCACAAAAGTTGAAATATTTGTGATCAAGCCTGTATGGTGACAAATGTAATATTGGTAACTTGCTGAGTTTTGTAATCATGTTTATGGAATAAATATTAATTAAAAGAGCTTTTGATCACTTGTTCACTACTGTCTTATTTTTAGAACTTATTGTAAAGGGCACGTATTTTACCCCTTTACAAGATGTAAAATAAGCCTTTGGTGTCTCCAGAATGAGTCGTAAAGTTTCAGCTCAAAATACCCATCAGATCATTTACTATAGCCTCCAAAATCTACCCATTTTGGTGTCTGAGTAGTCAAAGTCCCTTCAAGGCAAGTCATTTCACTTGGCGGCCATCTTTGAAACGCCTTTTGGGGAGTATGCTCGGGCATTCTGTTTGAATGGGAAAGCATCAAATTCTCCAAAACTACTTGCCAAGCTTCCGATTACATAACATATTACGAATAACCAATAAAATTAAACAACTGTATATTTCGTTTAATTTCTAAATGTTCGTATCACACTAAATCTGCAGAAACTCACGTCTAGTCCGAGCCTTTCCCCCCCGAGAATTGTCATTCTATAGCGATTAGCTCCTGTACTAGAAGGCGGGCTTTATTCAACCATATAGCAATCGCTGATTGGCTCCTGTACTTGAAGGCGGGCTTTATTCACTATATAGCAATCGCTGATTGGCTCCTGTACTTGAAGGCGGGCTTTATTCACTATATAGCGATCGCTAGGCCCACACAGAATCTGCGCGCCGCAGAATCCGCAGATTTTCCGCAGATTTCCGCAGATTTTTAGCCCATCATTAATTCTGTTTATTTACTTGAGTAAATGTGTGTAAATCTGAATTAGTCAGTTTTTAAATTACACATATTTCACATATTAAGGTTTAGTTATGAGACTCCCAAATAATTCTGCAGAAATCCGCCATTTTTACCAAAATTCTCCGCAGAAATTGCAAAAAACGTCCGCAAGATTCCCGTCCGGCGATCGCTGATTGGCTCCTGGTACTTGAAGGCAAGATTCATTCGCCATATCAAAGAGCTTAGAATGAGCAAGAGGCGACACTCTAGTGCGATTTGGGAACAGTCACTAGATGGCGCGGTGGCCATTTTGGAATGAAAACTCCAACTAGAACAACAGCATATTATAAGTCTGTAAAATTAAACTATTAAAAGTGCTGATGATTATGATAGTAAGTGTGTTGTATTGTCGTCTTTCAGGTTGTATCTCAGCTTTAATGCGCTTTTTAAATAAATGAATAGAAAATAAAGCAGCTGCTTGCCATCGCGACAGCAATAAGATCCAATGGGCAGCCGATCGCTTTCACTCCAAAATGGCGGATTCCGGGGCTGTTGCTGGGTGCTGCTGTTGCAATGGAACGTTCTATTGAGTGTCGCCTATTGATCATTCTAAGCTCTTTGGCCATATTTACAGTTACACTTTTCCCCATTCAAAAGTATACGAGTGACATGTCTTGTGTATTCTATAGTTTTTGGTAAAGTATAGTTGTTTTTGATGATTGCTATTCACCTTATTTTTTGCGTACGAGAAGGCGCAGCCATTTGAATCTCTTTGGCTCGAGACTTCTGGTCCTCATTCATTCATTTTTAGACGTTAAAAACAGCTTGCTATGCTGCTTGATGTTGCAAACTGATATTTTTTCATGATAATATTCTACTTTGTCTGTATAGTCATGAACACACTTGTTTGTAGAGCAAGTAGTTTGACCGTTTTCTGCCATTTATTATTCCTAGTCATTTCTCTCACAGGCAGCTAATCGGAAGTTCTAAAATGATCGAAAAAACGAGCGCACTTCCGCATTGAAGAATAAGGTCAATAGAGTAGCTGTTTTAGTAGCCTGTGGCTTTAAATGCAAATGAGCTCCTTCTCCCCGCCTACCATTCCCACGTGCGTGTCTGCTTCTCATCAAGCGTCAGATAAACAGCACAGTGACAGAAACAGACTCGGATGAAGCTGAAATACAGCTCATTAGTCAGAAATACCAAGTAAGTTTATTGCATGTATTTGGGGTTTATTCAAGCCTTTCTGAAATGGAATCACACACACACCCACACATTAGCATCCCGTGGTGATTATAGCGGTTAAGAATTACATAGCGATTCTTTATTACAAACATGCTCTGTTTTAACGTTTTAAACTTATAAAAATCACAGAGAGTTGTAACAAATATTTTAATCCCAGTTTATTTGCAAATAAAATGTTCTGTGGACATGTGTATACATGTTATTTTCCGCTTGGTAAGTGTGACGTCATACAAAGCAGCTTCTGGGTCCAAGCGCTCTATCAAACTGTACGGAGAGACTCAACAAATGGTAATAATAAACGTTTACAAAGCGCTGTAATACTTTCGAAAATCACGATCGCAATATATATATATATATATATATATATATATATATATATATATATATATATATATATATATATATATCCATGCCTATTATCCTGATGGCCAGAAAGTTATAATTGTTTTGTTAATTGTGGTATTTGTGATGCAGCAAGCCCAGAGACTGATGTGTAGACTATGATTTTTATTTTTATATAAAATTAACTTTAATTGTGTGATATGACTAAAAAGTGGTCATAAACAAATATTTTCTCAATTCAATGAGTAGCGGCTTGGACCCGGAAACAGTATTCCTAACATCACCACTTAACAAGTGTATATAGAAACATGGCGCCTGTCAATCAATTCGGAGGGTGGGGGAAAACCGCACTCCTACGTCACATTGCGGTGGGCCTCAAATCACTGGGGTTTGGGTCCTATTTTAACATCAGGAAATTTAAAAAGAGACTCTGTTGGGTTTGTATCACCCCCCAATATGACAGTAGGACACACTTTACCTACAGACAGTTCTGTCCAAACAGCTTGCAAAAGATGATTTTCCTTTAAATCTGAGTCTCTGTTTGCTGCGCTGTTTGCTCTTTGTGCTTAGATTGATTTGTTTGTGCTGTCTAAAAAGGAATTAAAGGTCTTGTTCTCTTGCGTAAAAATGCTCAAATGATAATACTGAACTTATGTATTTGAGTAAAATGTAGCTTAATTTCTGACTTGATCTGCAACTACTGATGACATTTCTTCTGAATTTGAAATATAAATCTGGTCATTCATGAGCCCTTCTTTTGCATTAAATAACAAAATAGAATTGTGTGACTGTACTGACAGGAAACACATGATACTAATTTTACCACTAGGGCTATTAGTTAAACTAATAGTTCTTTTTTCAAAGATCCCACTCAACTTAAAGGTAGGCTATAGTTCACCCAAAGCCGAAACAAAATTTACCTCAGGGGGGCCAAACTTTTTCTTGTGGAGGGGCTTGGGTCTTGATTGCGGGTGGTGCGGGCCAAAGGTAAATATACATAACACTATTATATTAAAGTTACCATGGGTATATTAAAATAACTAGAGAACATTGCTTTATGTTAAATAATGCAGAATATATTTTATAAACTTATTACAGTAAAAAACACAATCCCATTTATAACAGAATGGCATTACACTAGTCATGTTGCAGCTGTTTTTTTTTTTTTTTTTTTGCTTGATTTGCTCACCAATGTGTCTGCAGTGTCCTCTTATCTGTTGAGTGACTATTGATTTTTAAAAATATAAAAATTCAATTCATTTATACCTTTACTTTCAAGATGTATTTTCAGTTAGCTTTTTTGTAGCTCAGCAATAAAACAAACAAAAAAGATTATGTTAAATTAAAAATTACAATCTCTGTTAAAGGCATTCGGCCCCAGCCCTCCCATCATTCTCACTCTCTTCTCATATTGGGATGGTGGGCAAATCAAAGGTTACAAGGGCCCAACTTTGACCCGCAGCCCTTGTATGGACATCTTGATTTTAGCTACTCCCCTTTACTTGTTCCTATCTGTTTGACCATCTTCTGCTGAACAGAAAAGTAGATATTTTGAAGTAGAGTAGTACTTGTTTTTCTATGGAAGTTAATAATTACAGGTTTTCAGCTTTCTTCAAAATATCTTCTTTTCTGTTAAACAGAATAAAATAAAATGAAAAAGGTTTGAAACCGTATGAATTTTCATTTGTGTGAAATATTCCTTTAAATTTGATAAAACAGCTGCGCTGTAAACAATATGCATGTCATGTGGTGCATAATTATTAGGCCTACATTGCATATATGTTTACATCTGTACTAATTATCCACAGAAAGCTTTTTAAAAAGCCTCATTACATAAGACGGTTTTATCTATTTGCTGCGTTTTTAGTTATATAACTTAATAGTTTGTTAGCTATCTTGTATATACTTGTATACAGGCCTGTAGCCAGGGCAGGTTCGGGTGGTTTGAATGACCCACCCCCACTAACAAAGATCCAGTATTATGTCCCATACATAAGTTGATTTGTCCCATTTTGACTGTTATGCCATCATAAGTTATCAAAATAAACCCATCGAAAAAGCTTTAAGACATAGGTCTCAAACTCAATCCTGGAGGGCCGCAGCTCTGCAGTTTTGCTCCAATCCTAATCCAGCTGATCTAATCTAATCGAGTGTTCAAAAGAGTCAGGGCCAGAGTAGAAATGGTCGTGCCCCAACAGAGCTGCTTTCTCTCAAGGTTCTTTTTTTCTTCACTTCGTCAATCTGTAAAGTTTTATTTCTCACTACTGTCGCCACTGGCTTGCTTGGTTTGGGACTTGTGGAGCAGCGCATTGAGGATTTGCTCTTCAGTGTTTTGGACTTTCAGCAAGTGAAAATTAAACCACACTGACCTGAACTAAACTGAAATCAACACTGAAAACTGGACTGACACCAGTTCAAATTACTAGAACGTCTATGTTAAGCTGCTTTGACACAGTCTACTATTGTAAAAGCGCTATGGAAATAAACATGGATTGAATGAATTGAGTTATGAACACTTTGATAGTTGGATCAGCTGTGTTTTGATTAGGGTTGAAGCAAAACTGTGCAGAGCGCGGCTCTCCAGGAATTGGCGTTGAGACCTATGCTTAAGACCAAGCAGAATCTGATGCAAGTAAAGTCCACTTTCCACTGTATGTTGTTATTGTAGAGAACACATGCCAAGCTCTTCGTTATTATTATCATAATATTTATCTATATTTTTAATATTCAAATGGCCAAATTCTGAGACTGAGGAAAGTTGAATGTGCTGTCCAGTGTGTTATTTGCCTAATAAATGACAATAGGCCAGTTTTAAATTTAAAATTGCTATTTTCTCCCTTGTGATATGTCATAAAGAAGCCTTATAATAAGTAGCCAAATATTCTTAATATTATTTTATTCTAAATGTTTAGAAAATGTTTTTGTAACATCAAAAAGCGTGACCAGCAGAAATGTGCTTAAAATCTCACTAAAATGCAGCATTTAAACCTCATAAATAAATAGAAAGTGAGTCGAATAACTACATAAAGGTCCACTTTTTAAGAAAAAAAGAACCACCCCTTTCACAAGGCTCGCTACGGACCTGCTATAAGACTATCTTAATGAAAGTTAAAACAGAAGTGTTTGCAGCATTTTGATCAGTTGAGGTGTCAGTAACGTTCCTGTCGGTGGCTATAAATGGTGAAAACACCTACTAAACTACTCCTACGTTAAACCAAATTCAGTAGACCAATTTTTCGACTGTCTAAACCACTGGCTGAATAAAAACATGTCAAAACGAGGAGAGAGAGTCTGGCTGAAAGTGTAAACGGAAGCATCATTAACGGCCTGCCTGGGTGTGTAGGCGTGGATGGTCTGCTTAGCTGTCAGTCATCCAGCCCACAGAATTGTATCCAATCAAAACCCCGCAATCGACCCGCGCCGCAGTTTATGGGTGTGTCTAACCAAGTGGGCGGGGCCATCAGGGCACATAGTGCATTTGCTGCGCGGACAGACCTGAAACGGAGGAGATACCCGGTACCAGGCCCTCGGCTTAACATGTAAATTAGAGATATTATTTTAACTTACAAGTGGTTTTTTATAAAACACTGTACGCCACCCCGACACTATAGGCACCACGGATCAACCCAAAATGCCAAACATAAAAATATTAGCGTAGCTCGCATCCGGATCTGTCGCGAGAAGATCGCGGACCGACTGGGACTCGAGCTTGGGAAAGTGGTCACCAAAAATTCAGCAACAAGAAACCTGGTGAGTTATTTACAGTGCGAACTGCAACCGCTTCACTTAATGTTTGGCTAGGTAAACGGAATGGTAAACACATGGTAACTACCTTTTTTAGTTTGTAGTTTTATGATTGGAAGATGTCGTTTGGCGCAATACGAATCGCACATGCAACGGACTCAGTTTCCCAGAATGCACCTGCACCAAGCACGTGACTGTGGCTGCTAATGCTAATTTTAAACGTCCTGTCTGGCCTTTCTGCCACGTTAGGAGTCATGCCGCTTCTAAATGTGCGCGCGTGAAGTGCTGCCTTGTTGTTATACGCAAATTTGCTGTTTATTTTAGCTATATAGTGTAATACACCATGTGCATATTAACATTAAAGAAAGATTACACAACCACTTTTATACCTTGACATTAATACACCACGCTGGCTCTGGTGTCTGTGTTATGTAATTGACATTTAATTAAAGATGAGGTGGAAGACTTGTGACCCCAGGAAGAAACAAAATCAGCCTCTAACTCTTTATCAGTGATGAAATGCAACCAGGTTCTTGCAACTCAGTAGTTTCAGTTTGATTTCCAGTGGTCAACAGTCTGATCCTCATTGAACATCAGCTCAAATCAGATTGACCCCCTTAATCAGGCAGACGGGTATAGATTTCTAGTGCACTTATCATCTTGAGTGACTGAGACTCAGACTTGTGTAATCGTGTTTTGTCTTTCTGCAGCGTAGAGATAGGAGAGAGTGTCCGTGGAGAAGATGTCTACATCGTCCAGAGTGGCTGTGGTGAAATCAACGACAATCTAATGGAGCTGCTGATCATGATCAATGCCTGTAAGATCGCATCGGCGTCCAGAGTCACCGCGGTCATTCCTTGCTTCCCCTACGCTCGGCAGGACAAGAAGGACAAGGTGGGGGTGAGGGGAACAGCTTGCTTATTAACACGTAAACACAGTAACTCACATATTAACTGCATCACTGTTGGTGGATCCATGTGGGCTACTTTCTGTAAGTCTTTCTTCAGTGGTGTCACTGTGGTTTTTCTGCTTGGCAATTTAAATATGCATGGCTGACCGGGCTCGCTGATTCCTCTCTCTTTTCTTATTAATGTGTTTCAAGGAAGTGGACATTAGTTTTACTTGATTGCGAGTGTATATTTATGAGTGAGAGCTTTGTCTTTAGAGCCGGGCTCCAATCTCAGCCAAGCTGGTGGCCAACATGCTGTCTGTAGCCGGAGCAGACCACATCATCACCATGGACCTGCACGCCTCTCAGATTCAGGTACAAACAGTGAAATACTTGGCCTCCAAACATGAGTTCAAAACAGTCCCTTATCTCGCATGAGCAGAGAGCTGTGGCAGGCCTGCAGTCAGGCCTTAGCAAAAGTGGGCGGGCTTTAAGTTTGTTCTGGGTTTTATAGTTCTGAGACTTGGATGCTGAATGTTTTATCAGGGTTTCCACAGGAATTTCCACAAAATCCAGCCTATAACATAACTGACTTTCAGTTTCATCATTATACAAAACATATTCTGTCTCTTTTGCTCAATATCAGTTTTAATAATCAATAATGGCCAATATAAAGGCAAGCAATCAATCAAATGTGAAGAATTGGTGTGCGTAGTTACATAAATTAATACATTAACTTATCAGGCCCTAGTAAAAGTGGGCGGGCTTTAAGTTTCTTCTGGGTTTTATAGTTCTGAGACTTGGACGCTGAACTTTTTAACAGGTTTTCCACAGCAATTCATGGAATTTTAAAAGCGTGTATTTCAGACATTTAAAGTCAGGAAATTGTATTTATTATTTGTCCAAGTCATGGATTACAGGGATTTTTGTTTGTCATTTTAAGTCTTACTTTTCATTAATCAATATGCAAATTAAGTAAAAAAAAGTGTTTTTTTTTCTATTCATTTTAAGACCGGGAAATTCAGATATTTAGTCAGAGAATTTGACATTTGGTTTTGAGTGGGAACCCTCTTTTATGCTTCTGTTTGAACCTAAACTCTGCGTATCTGGTACTGGGTCCGTGACATCATTCACTTCCACATTCTTTAAATGTTAAAGGTTCACTGGCCCAATACCCCATAGGTGGTTCTGTTCTCTCATCAGTTGGAATAGAATAACTTTTGCATTGATTATGATAGAGACATTTTTATTTTTCCTATGATTACTGACATGTGCAGAAACCAACAAAATTAATTGGAGCAACCTAGATCACACGCAACCTAAAAGGTACACTTTCAAATTTGAGTTTACAAAAGAAAACACCTTTTTTGGAGGGATTTATTATAACACAGACAACATATACAATTATTTTAATCACTTTCAACAGCTTTTTTTTTTAATGAAAATTCAATGGGTTTTCTTTTAAATGATACCAAACTTTTGCATTTACATCTCAGCATGTGGATTTGGGAAGCTTTTTAATTTGGGTAGGCAAAATCCAGGTGGAAACCCCAAAATAGCACTTGACTTTAAGAGGGTAATCAATATGCAAATTGAGTAAAAAAATTTCATATTTTTTCTATTAATAATAATAATTCCTTGCATTTAAATAGCGCTTTTCTAGGCACTCAAGGCGCTTTACACATTGGGGGGAAATCTCCTAATCCACCACCGGTGTGCAGCATCCACCTGGATGACACAACAGCACCCATATTGCGCCAGAACGCACACCACACACCAGCTGATTAGTAGAGAGAAGACATAGTGATGAAGCCAATTATGATATGGGGATGGTTAGGAGGCCATGATGGACAGAGGCTAGTGGGCAAATTTGGCCAGGACACCGGGGTTAAACCCCTACTCTTTTTCGAAGGACATCCTGGGATTTTTAATGACCACAGAGAGTCAGAACCCCAGTTTAACGTCTCATCCAAAAGACCGCTCACTGAGCAGTATACAGTCCCCTACTGGGGCATTAGGACCCACACAGACTGCAGGTTGACCACCCCCTGCTGGCCTCACTGACACCACTTCCGGCAGCAAGCTAGCTTTCCCATGTGGTCTCATATCCAGGTACTGACCAGGCGCAGCCCTGCTTAGCTTCAGTGGGACCATGTGAGAGCTAGCTGCCCACAATTCATTTTGGGACAGGGAGCTTCAGATATTTAGTCAGGGAATTTGGCATTTGGCTTAGAGTGGGAACCCTGTTTTAATGCTTCTGTTTAAGGTATGACATTAATGTGTGTGTTTTGTGTTAGGGTTTCTTTGACATTCCGGTTGATAACTTGTATGCTGAGCCAGCAGTCCTCAAATGGATAAAAGAAAACATCAATGAATGGAAGAATTGCACCATTGTTTCTCCTGATGCCGGTGGAGCAAAGAGGTGTGTTTTCTCTCTCCTCTGTCTCAGAATCATTGGGTCTCATTCATTGATCTTGTGAGCAATATCTTCATGCAAAGGCTTTCATAAACCATTAGGATTCATCAATGATGTTTACAATAAAAGGATTTTAATTTGAAGAAAATGTAGGAATTCCTGAAATCACACAACTTCTGTTTACTTAATAACATTAAAAATATTAAATAACATTTTTAGACATATTGAATATTAAACTTAAATTGTAAATGTGTTTACATGCAAGCATAGATTGTAAATGTGCATGGCATCAAAAACTTTACATTTTCTTCCATATATTAGTGTTTAATTGTATACTTTTGACCCAAAAAATACGGGCTGCATCTTATTTTACTATGATTTGCAGAAGACATCCACTAAAATGTCACTCTGTTTTTATACAGTTTCAAACCGTTTTTATACCAAACAAATATATTAAGGCCATAAATTGTCATTTGATGACATATTAAAAGACTTGCGGGTCACAGTGTAGCCACAGAATACTAACTGACTACATTCACACCGAAAGTGACGAGAGCATCAAAGTAGCCGGAAGTCATTCATTTTCAATGGGAGCCAGCGACTATAAGCTGTGAGGAGAGCTGTGGCTTGTCTTCGCCGGTGTGGGAGTCGAGAAGAGTTGAAATCAAGTCATCTTTATGTTAATGAGCTATGAGGCTGTTCGGCGGCAAGCAATCTGAATGTTGAAGCGCACTGCTTAAGAGGAGTCCAGAGAACACAGACATGTGAACTTTGGTTCCGACCACAGATGTTCCCAAGGGTTTGATTATTGTGGTCGCCGGATTTCCAATTATTTAAGATGTTTTCTTACAGGGACATGCATTTAAATAAAGTACTAGCGACTTGATGTGCATTAAAAAAGCAGGAATCTCATGCTAACCATAAGGACAATGCAAAACAGTATTGCTGTTTTAGTATATTTCAGACATACAGTATGGACACATTGGATAAGTGGAGCAAAGCCACACCACATGCAACAACTTGGTCTTTCATAGTAAAATGAATTTGATAAAAAGTGTACAATTTCATGCTAGAAAGCACGTTTTTTTTATGCACAAATGTTACTGAAATGCTGATATGCTGCAACGGCTTCTTTAAATACGAGATCAATGAAGTGAATTTTGGCACGCTTGCTGGTGGAGTTGTGAAGGCAGACAGCGTTGTCGCCAGAGCGAACTTTTGACGCTCTCGCCACCTTCGGTGTGAGCTTCTTCATGCTAAATTGCCACTATCCTAAAAAAACCTATCCTGTTTTACCAATTTGTCATCAAAATGTTTTTAATAACATGTAATCTAGTACATAAGTATGGGTTAGAATAAGTTGATGTTTCGGGTTTATATAAATGTTATGCCGAATGTCATTTGACCATGTTTTTTACATTTGAACAGAATCTGTTGAAACATTCAAGGCACTTGCATTTAATATGCTTTCACTTATGCACTCTGTAAACTTAATTAAAACAATCTTTTGGATTAAGTTAATTTAGTTTTAATTAAAACTAAATTGAAGAAAATTCTATTATATATTTTTAATATCCTGTAATTTTAATAATGTGCTTTTGTTTTTTTAATTAACTGTATGACCTCAACTTCACCTAATTTCTCCATGTTTGCTGAGAGTCACCCGACTGTACTGGAAACTTCCATAGAAATGGTTTGAATGCGTTTTATACAAATGACTAAACTCAGGCATGTGGTTGTGAATTTAGAGTAGTTCAAGTTCATTAACATTACAACAAGGTTAAGAGAAAATTAGTCTCCATACGCACATGTCTGGAATTAGTTGGAAAATTTCCGTGAGAAGTTCTTCTCTGTAACAAATCAGATAATTCACATAACTTTTACTGAATGAGACCCATTATCTTCAATCTTTTCCTTTCTTCATTCTCTGTCGCTGTTGTTTCACACAGTTTTCTGTTTATCCTTCTCAAATTCTGTTTAAGTTTAAAAAAAAAAAAGTATATATTTTTGAGTGTTGGATTACACCTCGACCTTTCAGGTTGTAAAATATGGTGAAGTGTAGCTCATAAACTTGCTCAGACTCTTGAAGACAATGGACATGAGTGTTTTTTTACTCTTTTTAGGTGTGGAGGGTAAGGAAATGTCAGGTTTTCTTGCGTGTGTGTGTGTTTACGTGTGAGTGTGTGATTCTCCACTAACAGTGGATGCTTGGCCTAAAGCTTTAGCTGAACATTATAGTGGTGGACATTTTTTCAAATCAGTTTGGAGCCTTTTCAAGCTTGGCTAATTTAATCACGCTGATTACACCATGTGACTTGTTTCTGGATCAATGGAGAACGCCCCCTTTTGTAACCATTTAAAACACTGTATTGAGAGAATGAGGCCCTGTTTACACTAATACATTTTAGTTTTAAAACTCATAAGTTTTACTACGGTTATGCCTTTCGTCCACACTACCCTGGAGTTTTCAACCTCCAAAAATGGAGTGTTTTGGAAATGCTGAAGAGGCCATTTTTGTTTTAAAATGCTGCTGCTCCATGTCAGTGTGGATACGGGAAAACAGAGGCCTGGCTGCAGACAGATTGGGGCTTTTTCTCAATATCAAGTGCACAAAGTTCAGTCTTGCATTCTTTCCTTGTAAGTGCAGACCTCACAAGTTTGATATGGAAAACTCCCGAGGACACATTGGGAGTTGAACTATTCTTCAAAAGGAATAGTTTACTTTATAAGGTCATTCGCATCACCTTGGCTATCTTAACAATAAAATAAAAACATGATATAAGAGACTGCCTGTTTTCATTTTGATATTAACAACATAACAGACACCAAAAATGTTGAGGCGTCGTGTAGCTACATATATTTATGACCGTCATCTTCAGTGTATGCATGTTTATAACAAAGTGGAACCTATAACATAACTGCCTCCTTTCATTTTCATTGAAAAATATGAAACGTACCTGGTCTCTTTTGCTGAATATCAGTTTTAATAATCAATAATGGCCATTATAAAGTCAAGCAATTCAAAAGATTCAAAAGACCAAAGAGTCGAGTTAGATAGAGACCAGATGAATTAAATATCACGTTTAACAACTATAGCGAGATGAGATCCAGCAGTAGATTCTTGATGAACTGTCTGATGTGCTCTGCTCTCGCCTGGGGTTTCGTGCTCAAAGCACCTGCTGACTGCCTGGAGCTCAGACGTGCGCATACACTGCAGCGCTTACCCGAGTGTGTGTCTAGTCACATGACGTCCGTTTTCAGCGATGTAGTGTGGACCCAGTGCATTTCAGAAACGCTAAGATGAAACGCCAGTGTGGACGTGGATCGCTTTCATTCTAAAGCGCCATTTTAAAACTAAAGTGTATTAGTGTAAACAGGGCCTGAGTGAGCTTCTGCACATTAGAGTTTGCGCTTGTGTTTTTTTACTGTAACACTTGCGTATGTGGATTCTCTGTAAAGTGTGCAGAGAAGTCTAAATGCATCCTTTGTCATTTTTTTTTTTCTGTTGAATGTTACGTACAAAAAAATTGCATGTTTGTTTTATCAGAGTGACGTCCATCGCAGACCGGCTGAACGTAGACTTTGCTCTGATCCATAAGGAGAGGAAGAAGGCCAATGAGGTGGATCGAATGGTGCTGGTCGGGGACGTGAAGGACCGAGTGGCGATTTTAGTAGATGACATGGCAGACACGTGTGGGACAGTGTGTCATGCGGCTGACAAGTGAGGACATGCATGATACGCGGTCACTTTCATGCTCCACACAGATGCACATTCAGGATTATCCTGCTAATCTGTCATGCTTTCATACGCCGTTTAAACTGCATGTGTGTCTCTCTGTCTTTTCTCAGACTGGTGTCTGCTGGAGCCATTAAAGTCTACGCCATCTTGACCCATGGCATCTTCTCTGGCCCAGCCATTTCTCGCATCAACAATGCCAACTTCGAGGCTGTTGTGGTCACCAACACAATTCCACAGGAGGACAAAATCAAACACTGCAGCAAGATTCAGGCACAGACGTTTATTCCTTAGAAAATCTTGATTTAGGGCTGGGTCATGAATTCCAGATAATCACAATCAAGAGATCGCTTCGCAAAGACGTTCTTTAATATTCACCTGCTTTTAGTAAATGTAGATTAGGGCTGCACAATATAGATCTTCTGCATCGATATCGCAGTGTGATCATTCGCAATAGTCACATCACGAGTATACTCAATATAGAGTCTGGATTATAATTCTATATTATAATAATAAGTGTTTTTTTTAGGCCTGTGACTGTGTAAGAAATTTAAAAGCATTCAGGCCTAAGAAATTGTACTGAATTTAATTGTTTATAAAAATGAAGATTATTCATTAGTTGAAGTTATTTAACAACTGTATATCTGAATACAGTTTGACTCATTGGAAAACAAACGCTGTTTATTTAAGTTTCTTTTTTTATTATTGAATTTGTCTATGCTTGTAGGTTGTTTCTTTTAGTTTATGCATATACACTGCCCTACAGAATCATCTGTCAATCTAAAATGATGAATTTTTTCCATGAACACTTTAGTTAAATTGTATTCGTATTGCAATGTATATTGCAGGAAAAAATAATGCAATTGTGCAGCCCTAATGTACATGTTAAAGATGTGTATAAAAAACCTTAAATATAAAAAAAACAGTAGTTATCAAAAAGGGAATCGAATCGATCATATAATATATGTTTTTTTTTTCAAATATATTTATGGAATTTCATCATTCAAAATCAGAATTGAATCTAAACGTGAATCTGAATAGAAACAAGCATTGAAATTGGTGTTAATCTCTAATATACAGTGCTCAGCATAATTGAGTTCACACCATTTTAAAAAATGAATATTTGTATCCATTTCTCAGTGAATATAGGCAATCTATTTTAGTGCATTTAAACAAAACAGATTTATTAAACAGAAATATTTATTAAAATAATATTTTAGTCGCCAAACATTTAGAAATTTAAATATAATGCAATTAAATTCAAGAAAAATATTTTAAAAAAATTACTAACCTACAAAATTTCAGCTAAATATTTCAATTTTTTTTGTTTTCTTGATTTTTCCTCTTTTTTTTTAAATTTGTATTTAACATTTTTCTATAACATATAAATTTGTGTACTAATTCTTGGACCGTTATTTTCTTAGATAAGCTCTAGATTTGGCTTCAGTACTGACTAATCTAATGTATATGCACAAATATAATATTGTAAAACTTCCTATTAAAATGTGAATTTAAAAGAGAGATTTGTGAGGGGTGTACTCGTATATGCTGAGCACTGTAGTTCATTTTGTTGAATGAGTTAATTAGAGGTTTAAGTGTTTTTAAAATGAGATTTTATTTACTGTGATGGAAAAGCTACATTTTCTGAACTAATTTCTGCATTTTCAGAGTCACATGATTGAGAAATCAGTTTAAATCTTTCCTACTTATCTAAATGTTGAAAAACATTTATTGTATAGTCCTGCTTACTGTACTGCTTATTTTTGATTAACCCACACATTATAAATATAAAAATAACGATTATTGTGGTGAAGATGATCAGTAGCTATGTTTCCATCCAAAGATGCGAATTAAATTTATGCGCAAAACAAGAATATCACATAAAAGACGTGCGAATAAAGCAGCGTTTCCATCCAACAAGTCAAAGAGAACAAAATCGTCACTTCCTGATTAACTGGCGGCAAATATCAACAGTAAAAACCAGAATTTGCTGCGGTAGGAGAAGCTGCGTCAATCTTTTCTCTTTATTTAATAAATTACTTGCATCTCAGAACACAAATGCAGACATGCAATGAATGTGTGATGGCGTTTGAAGGTGTGAGACGTGGAGCACAGATGCTCTTGATTCTGGGGGTAATTAATAATATAATAACACTAATAGTGAAATGGTTAAGTCATTTTAGAATGACCAAAACAACATTTCAGATGTTTTACAATGCACAGTCTGCTGGTTTGTCCATTTACACACATTTTTATCATCACATGATCTCTTATAAGAAAATAACATGACTTTTTTTAAATGCGCATATTGGAATTTGTTCAGTAAAAGTGTTTCCGTCATAGTACGTTTTTCATGCACATTTTTTAAAACTTATGCGCATCATGGCGTTTCAACCATTTTTTTTACGTGTACATCCAAAATGCTCATACAAATAGATGGACACATAGCTAATGCCATGCTACATTAAAGCGGCAATGTGACATTTAGTGTTGAAGTTTTGTAATAAAATTAAGAGTTAAATGCTGAGCCTTTTTCCCCATCAACAACATGGCAAAGTTTATGGCAAATTTATTAAGATTTAAGGCTACAAAGATTCAATCGTTCATCAACGGAAAATGTCAGACTAAAAGATCAATTTGGGGGATTTTAAGAGTCTAAATTGCATCAAGAAAAATGAAAATTAATTGATCTAAAATTATTAATATTATTCATAACCCAGCCCTATTATAGATGCCTTTAGCATGAGCACGTTGTCTGATTTCTTTCTCTTTTCCCCTCCAGGTGATCGACATCTCTATGATCCTGGCTGAAGCTATTAGGCGAACACACAATGGAGAGTCCGTTTCATACCTGTTTAGTCACGTCCCCTTATAACACACACACACACACACACCTACACGTCATCTCTTCACGAACACGTTCACGGTGTACAATTTCATATGATGTAGAACTATTGCTGCGTGTGTTGAGCCATGTTCTTTATAAGAGTCTCAAGCGCGTGCCATTTATCTCGAGATATATTCTGATGAGCGAATGAGAAGAATGAAAGCTAATGTGCCATATATGTAGTTCTCCTTTCTGCTGCATGTCCTCTTCTTTTGACCTCTAAGAATATCACGTCTAACTGGCTTTCATCACATTTCACACCTCATACTAGGTTATATAAAGTTTTCTGCATGTTTGTCTGGACAGACTCTTGATTTCTGCTGTCTGTTATTCTAAAGAAATCATTGAAACCAATTATTGGATACCCCCCCCCCCCCCACCCACCCGATCATAATGGGAAATTGTCCTGTGATACTGGATGTTTCTTAGCTTTAAATGTGACTTAAAGGTACGATTTCTGAAATTTTGTAACTCTTTTTAGTTTTGTTGGAAGAACTAATTACTAACACAAGGCTTATTGGAATAGTTGGATTAAGCCACTTTAGTTTGCCTGCCATTTTTATGGCAGCTGATGTTTGTTTTTCTTCTCAGGTTTCAGTTTTAGGTTAATTTCTTTCTCTTTTTTTCATTTGCTTTAAACAATTTCATCTCTTCAGGGTCCTTTGACAGGGTGAAAACCTAGATCTGAGTGGAAAAACTAGGTCACTTTTTTTTATTTTTTATTTTTTATTTTTTTTTTTAGTTGTGATAGTTTTCTTTTATGTTCATGTTTACAGTTAAGCAGCGTTTTTGTCTGCTTGAATACAGATCTGTGAAGTGCCCTTTAGATTTGATTGAACACACACACACTTAAAGTCTTAAGTGTGTTTGCTGTGGAATTGGCCCAAACAATCATGACTGTTGAACCATATTTCTGTATTTCTTGCTTATATCTGTGTTGGTCTGTGAGTTTGTTTTTGGAGTATGTTTGAGTTTCTGTGCTAAAGCAAGATCTGAGACCATCAATTTAACAACCCAACAGCTTACACTGGAGCAGGAAATGAGATGACGGCTCAGTTTGATAGGTCTATGCTGATTGCCTTAATGGAGATAAAAACTGACGACTGTATCTTTTTCTGAATGCAGAATAATGAGTAAAGCATTTCATGTTTAAACTTCACTCCTGCTTGTCTGATTTTACCCTTATACTATTGATCAGTGGTGTCGAACTCAGTCCTGGAGGGCCGTTGTCCTGCAAAGTTTAGTTCCAACTCTACTCAGACACACCTGGGCTAGCTAATCAAGCTCTTACTAGGCTTTCTAGAAACATCTGTGCAGGAGTTTTGCGGCAAGTTGGAGCTCAAATCTGCAGGACACCAATCTCCAGGACCGAGTTAGGGCACCCCTGCTTTAGATGGTATGTGCCCTGTTGTTGATTTATGAACATTAAAAAGGACTCTTACGTTTTTAGTATAGATGCACCTACAGAAGACAAAACTAGCCCTACTGTGACCCCCTCCCCCCAAATATTTCCTAGTGGATGTTTAATATTTTTAAACAAGTTAACTACATTCTTTTGTTTTTGATAAGATCACAGTAAATCACATTTTTCTGGTTATTTTGTGGGATTTTGACTTGTATTGAGTGCTGTCTAAAGGCTTAACTGGCTTAAGGTTAACTATGCAATGTAGGTTAATTACTATATATACATATAGTATATAAATATATATTTATATATTCTATACATGTATAGATAGATAGATAGAGAGCCAGTTACTCTGAGTGATGTATGCCAATGTTGGGTTGTGCTTTTCATTCCTTTTGAAATGATTATTACACATTTTTGGTTACATTTTTCTAGTTATTTTGTGGGACTTCACATTATAGTGAGTGCTGTTTAAAGGCTTAACTATTAAGGTTAACTAGGCCAGGTAGGTTAATTAGGCACTTAAACTGGCTATTAATATTGAATTAATTAATATATTTATATTACTATTATTAGTTCTTTTAACTAATAATAACTAATTATTAGTTATTTAAGTTTTTTACAGAAATATATATAAAGAGAGCCAGTTACTCTAAGTGATTTATGCCAATGTTGATCTGGGTTTTGCTTTTTATTCTTTTGAAATGATTATTACACATTTTTATTTCAAATTGGTCATACTTATTTCTATTTCAACAAGTTGTTTTTCTTTTTGAATGATTAGGTTTTGTCAAATTAGCTTTGACTAAATTCAACAAAAACCCCTTTTAATGCTCACATCACAAAGAGCATCTCTACCGAATTAGATTAATTAGTGTTAATTAACTGATTGATTCAATGTTAAGGGTTCGGTGGACTTTCCCCACAAAGTTTACCACCTTTTACAGAAGACATTAAAATGACATTGTTTAACAGTAGTTTGTATACAAAATCGTTTCAGTTTTCTAATTATTTGTAAAATATATTTAACAGTTTGTCAGAAAGTGTTTAAACACTTGCATCTAATTAGATTTTTTATACAATCGCAGCAAAATTGGTGTCTTTATAACCCTTAAATGTTTTAATTCACGTTAAGAAAAGTTTCATCAACAAAAACATTTGATTTGAATCGTCCGTATCAACCCGTAGTTCAATAAGAACAGCTCTAAAACTGCACACAGAAGGAAGTTACACGTGTGCGCACTAGGTGGCGCAATTTATTTAGTTCTGCACCGTTACTCTTAGAATTTAGTAAATTACATTTTATGACTATTTTTTATTTTATTTTACTAACTATGCATAGTCAGTAGCTGCTATAAAAATAATTAAATGTATGGAATAGATTATTTTGCTGCGTGTGTAGCTATACACATTTAAATGTAGGTCTAGACATTGCTAATATTTAGCTAATAATGGTTTGTATGAGTTAATTCTATCTGAAAAAAAATTGAACGGTATTAAGACATAAATATTACTGTGAACTGTGGCCATTATTATGACAGCCAGGCAGAAACCCAAATCCACCCTTTCGAAATCTTCATACAGTAATAAAATAATAAATTAATAACAAACGCATTAATATTGCAGAAATCGTGAGGAACCCCGATTTGCTCAATTACCTTGTCGTTTGTCAACGTCACACTGAACGGAGCCTTAATTTTGATCGCGCCTCGCCTCGAGCTCATGGTCAAACCCGCGCGCGCTGTCCGGGCTGTCCTGCCGTTATCTCTCCACACGATTGCTGGATTGTCGTCTTATCTTAACGAGCAATGTTCCCACGGCTCCGCAGAGCAAGCTATCCCGTTATCATCCACTTGTCGTATTTATGGAAGCCTGTTTTTGAGTAATGTGGAGGACTAGTGTGACACGAGAGCGCGCGTGATTGTAGGCTATACACTCGACCCGTTTATTAAATTTAGCAAACAGTATTTCAAAGTTATCACTGAGGGAATGTTGTTGTTTTTTCTGTCAGCTGCAAACAAATTCAAAGGGACTCACGAGAGCCGGAGAAGACTGAGCGCTCGCCTAGTTACCTCCTCTCGACCTCCTCAACTTTTCACCTCGCAGCGCGCAGCCGTCGCGCGCGCACTGATGCTGACTGACAAGCGCTGATTATTTGCCCAACAGTTTTGCAGCCTGAGCTTAAATTCTCCGCCTGGAATGTGAGTATATTTAATTTGTCTTTTTGTGCCATATATTCTCAATTTTAGATTTGTATTTGGGAAGCACTTTGGAGAAAGCAGGTTCACCGTAAAAGAGCAGGAGAGAAATTTGCGTGGTGTGCTGCTTATGGTGGATTTAGTGGCGTGTCATGAGTGTGTGAATGAATAAAGATGTGACGACACAGAAAGACATCACGCTAATGGGAGACAGAGAATGGATCGAGGAAGAAAAGTGAGGGACAAGGAAGGGACAGAGATTGGCAAAGCGGTCTGAGAGGAAAACCAAAATGAAAGCATCGTAAACTCTTTACAGATTTGCAGATCTGTATCTTTGCAGATATTAGAATAGGCTAGGTATTTTAAAGGATATGCCAACTGGATACGTAGCATAATATTAATCAGTGGAGATTTTATATCTATATATTGCAGAATTAAGTCAGCAACGAAAAGCTCTTTAAATAATGAGGTGAGGAACGAGAAAACTCGCAGATTTCGACGGAAATATCAAGAGAAAAAATAAAGAATTATATGGATTTATTGGGAAAAAATCTAGCAAATAAGAAAAGATTTATGGACATATAATTTTTTTGTCCTCCTGGAAACGCTTTTCCTAAGCAAAAATGCGCTCTTGATCTATCCTAAAATTATCCGTCGAAAGCAAAATCGCTTAAACCGCTTATTATTATTAAAGCTAAATAAAACAAATAATTATACAAATAATTTAGATTTTAAATGAGTTTAAATGCATGGCTTGTTTTCAGCATTTTTAAAAGAACATTATGAGTTTGGGTGGATTATTGTTTTTGGTGAAAATCTGAAGATCACCTGGTTGAAACATTCATGCATTCATTTGTTCAATGCGAATCTTTCAGTCCACCGTAGTTGAACTCAAACGGGAATATGGCGAATTCAGTGTTCGGATCTCTACGGGCATGTTCCGGCGGAGATTCCCCCGCGATGGATTTCGAGAGGGATAAAGATTCAGGACATCACGGACGGAACAAAACCGGCTCTCCGCCACTGCAAACTCAGCTCTCCCAACAGGTCAGCCATAAATATGTGCAGCCTGCTCGAGTATCTATGCCAGACAAAATGATTTTTAAAATAATTGTTTATTATTATTATTATTATTATTATTATTATTATTATTATTATTATTATTATTATTAGGCCGTCGCTGGTTTTCTTGTTTGTTTGTTTGTTTTTTAAGTGTAGCCTAAATGTTATACAGCCTGTTCACTCATATTTACAAGTGAATTAGTAATGTTTACAGTAGTAGTTACAGCAAAGGCATTTTGTGTAGCATCACATTCATTAAAATCGGTGTGTTTTTGGCATATTTTAATTATTTATGTAGATCCTATACGTTCTACATAAATAATTTAAATGGGGTGCCAAAAATATGCCTATGGCAAGTGTATTAAATGTTAAGCTGCTACGCAAATTGTTTTCATTTACTTTTATATTCGATGTTGTTTTATTTAAAGCAATTATCGTTTATACTGAGCAATTAAAACATTGTTTGTTTAAAAAAAGCTGGATAGGAAAAACGCGATGTATTATTGTAGACAAAACACTAATAAGCAAGTAAAACGTTTCTTAAAATAAATCTAAATATAATTTCTTTCTTTTTTTGCCGATCCTTGTGGTGCAGAGCATGGAGGGAATTAAAGTTTATTTGCACGAGAAAGATCTGTGGGCCAAATTTCATGATGTCACTACAGAGATGATCATCACCAAGGCTGGCCGGTGAGTGCCTAATTTTTTTAATGTATGACGATCGAAAAACGCATAAATGGCATGAGCTTTTTTCGTTACTAATTATTCACGGATCAAGACAATCTGTGTAGAAAAAAAAACTACAAAAATCCCCAGGCAGGCGCAAACGACCCCTGGAGAAATAGGCCGAAATTTTCCATCATATTCAAAAATGCTCGGTGTACCAGGATATTTTTAGTTCACGCCATGTAAATACATTTTGGTTTCATACTCTTCTGGAGCACAGTGTCTCACTTTGAATAAAACTAATATTTACAAATGATTTTGATGTTTTCAGAGATTCTCATTTGGAAATCTGCATGTATTTAATAGCATTGCATTATTGCAAAATAGCCTATCCTTTGACACATGAAAACGTTGCAATGCACAAGACAATCTACTTTGTATTATTATTATTATTATTATTATTATTATTATTATTATTATTATTATTATTAGCAGCAGTAGTTGTTATGCTGTTGCTATTATTAATGCTGTTGTTGTTTTTATTATTTGACTGTTGTTTTTGAGGTTGTAAATAGAAACCTTAACCTTTTACAGACGCATGTTTCCGAGCTACAAAGTGAAGGTAACAGGCTTAAACCCCAAAGCCAAATACATCTTGCTGATGGACATTATTTCAGCAGACGAGCATCGGTATAAGTTTGCTGATAATAAATGGTAAGAACTAAAATAACTAAATAGTATTTATAACATGGATAAAATCAAGGTGCTTATATTTATTTTACAACCATGAATATTGAGCATTTTTATTAAAATGTGATGTAAAAATGGTAATTGTTTTTATTATTTTATTACGTTAATTGTTTTTATGAGGTATTGATATTACAGTTATTAGATGTATTGTACAAATATGAATTATCATTGAATCTGTATGAATTTGCAGTGTGTATTTAACATATTGAAAATGAGAGATCTAAATGTATTATAAGAGAAATGTGTGCACATTTGATAAAGTAATTATTAGAAACTATTTGTGAATTTTGTTCAGAGAGTTGAGCAGCCACACAGAGCAAAAATGTGTCTGAGACAGAAGCTTAATTTAGTAACTCGCACTTTTATCTCAGAATTGAGCAGCAGACAGAAAGTCCTTATCTCTCTGTATGGCGGACCAAGCCACTAATGTGCTAAATCTGTTCTGCAGGTCCATCAGTGGTAAAGCTGAGCCGGCGATTCCAGGCCGCCTGTATGTGCACCCAGACTCCCCAGCTTCAGGAGCTCACTGGATGAGGCAGCTCGTCTCTTTCCAGAAGCTCAAACTCACCAACAACCACCTGGACCCCTTCGGACATGTCAGTGATGATCCAAGTTTAACTGCTTATTTATTGATACGCAATAAGCTTTCATACACTGTAAAATATAGGTTAATTAACAGTTTCCGTATTTTTATTATTTACAGGTGTTTTCCGTTTATTTATGGTGGTGAATTGCATTATGGGAGTTTTTTTAAACGTTTATTAATATGCTTTTGGCATTTTATAAAACTGCAACAAAATATAGGAGAAAAAAATAACATTACAATACATAAATAATACATACAAAATACAATACATACACTAACCTATGCTAGAACATCAGAACACAGAGGGACAAATGCACATGAAAGCAAAATATAATTTAGCTGGTCAGGTAATGCATAAATAAAAGTAATTAAAAAGTAACATTGTTCTTATATTAGCAGAAAAATGCATTATCCTGACTATAGTTTTAATGTCAAATAATAGTTTGGGCACATTATTAAAAACATTACAGATCATAAATAGTGAATATCAATTACACTAAATTTTTAATGACTTTGTTATTGACAGGGGTCACTGGTTTTGCTTGCATTTCTTCCAATGCATTAAGGTGTTCTAATATCTGTCCCCATGTTTTATCAAATATCTCCAATTTATCATTATTGATGTATCTCAACCTCTCCAAAGCAAGCATGTTTCCAAATCTCTACCCCACATACCAAATTTAGGTACAGATTTAGTTTTCCACATTCTCAAAATAACCCTTTTGGCAGTTACCATACCAAATAACATGCATGGCTTGTCTTTCATATTTATTAAACATCTCTAAGTTACTAAATATCTCAAGAACAGCTATAAGTGGACAATTTTTTGGAGGGCTTTAGAAAAACATTCAAATGTATTTTCCTAAAATTCTTGTAATTTAGGACACAACCATATCAAGTGGGTTAGGGACCGTTCTTCTACTTTACACAGGGTGGAGATACCTGAGGAAAAAATCTTATGCAGTTTCTCCTTAGATATGTATAACCTATGCAGGGGTTTAAATTGAATTAAATTATGTCTTGCGTGATTGAGCATGCATGTATATCCTCAAGGCCTTTTTCTCAACTCTCCGAATCTATCTCTAATCCTAACTCATTCTCCCATGCTTGCTTAACTTAGCTTTCATCTACTGCTTTGTCCACTTTTGATGTTGAAAATTGAGCTCAGTTTGACTTTTATTGGCATTTCAGTCGTTTGAGACGAGATATTGTTTAAGAAATAATATATTAAGAACTAATGTTGTAAAATAACAGAATATGTACTGCCAGTTTATTACCGGGTTTTTGTACTGTAATTTACACCAGTCAATTTACAACCCAGACAATAAATCACTTTAAACTATTAAAAAATCAAACTTTTCAACATCAAAAGCTTTTAAAGAAAAGATCAAGGTCCCATAATGCAATTCAGAAGCATAAAAAACATGAATTACAAAATACAGAAAACTGTCAACTTTCAGATATGTTTTGCAGTGTAGTTAATATATTACTGTAGTTAATCTATTTACAAACATGAACTAATAATGAGCAATACTTGTACATTATTTATTAAATAGTTATTATTTAAATCCTAATTCATGTTTGTTAACATTAGTTGATGTACTGTGAGTTAACTAACAATGAACAACTTTATTTCCACTAATGGTAACAAAGATGAATAAATGCTGTTATAAACGTTTTGTTCATGAACATAAATACATTACTAATATTTACTAATACAATAATATAAAGGGTCATTATGATCTTATGATCTCATGAACTTATAAATTATTATATATTCGAGTAAACTATGTTAAGGAATTTAATTAGTATGATAAACACATTTTTGATTTCTCAAAAAAGTAAGTAGCTACAGTTAATTGGGTGGCAATTGTTGGAATATTTAATCAATTCCATGCGTGTTCAATAAAAAAGGTCAGGAGAGGGTTTTCTTCAATGTCAGCAATATTAGTAATTTATTGGACGCAAATGAATGATTCGGTTAACAGATTTCTGGTGTCCTCAATGCAATGCAATTACATTCCGGAGGTGCGCAACAAATTTTCTGACTCCAGCTTTTATACACAGCTGATATTAACAGGTGGAGTTTAGTGGAATTCGTCACTTGTCAATCATTCCCAGTCCTCCATTGGCCGCACCCATACATACTTCCTCTTCTTCTTTGAATTCTCTGCACAACATTAAAAGCATAAGACTTCTCAACTGCAAATATTCTGTGTTCAGTTTCAACCCATCTCTGCTCACAGAAAGTTTAGCTGCAGAGCTAAAGTTAATTTTAGACATTCAGGCCTCTGCATTTTCATCAGCTCCATCTACTTCTGCGAAAATGCTTCATTAGTATGTAATAGTAAGGCATATCACACTCAGAGAAGAAGTTTGGTTAATATAACACCTTAAGCAGTCCAAATGTTTTATGATAAGAAAAGAGACCAAAGTAATAAAATTATCGTTATCATTTACGTTATGTTACAATCAAAATAAAAAGTGTTTTCCATCACAATGCCACTTATAGCTTAAATTAGGCTCAAAGAAACCTAACAGAAACTTGTTTAAGAGTCACACATAACTGTATTGAACACTAACAGGTGTTCCTTTACTTAAAAAAAACACAAAAATTATTAAACTTACTGATGATAATGTATTCAATAATCGGAAAGAAATCAGAAAGAGCTTTATTGCCAGGTATATGTTCCCACATACGAGGAATTTGTTTTTATGACAGAGCTTCAACAGTGCAACAGAATTACAGAGACAAGACAAAAAACAGATAATAAATATGTTTAAATTAGAAGTAAGAAGTGAATGCAAATATACAAATTGCCAAGTGTATGTACAGGTATATTACTATATACAACGTTATTCAACGTAAGTTCAATACAGTACAATAAGTTCATTTTATTAAGCTCAATATAGAATTTAAGTATACATTACATGATTTATCTATGTAGCCTACTATTTTACTTTTAACCTCTTAAGACCCAAGGTGTTTTTTTGCATGCATTTTTAATTTCTCTTTGCTATTTGGGCTTATTAGAACCTAATTAGAATACAAATCTAAGTATCATCTTTTGATATGATGTACTTTTAGAGAAAAATGATGTCTACATATGTGGACTCGTGGTCCGAATTTACATAAAACACTTTTTCCTGAATGTTTTTTTAATGCATTTGTAACATAGAATCTTTTATTTATTTATTTTTAACTTGCTTTGACTATCAGAGAGTAAAAACAACATTTTTTCCCAATTTTGGACAGTTAAAATAGGGTTTGGGACATTTCATATGCTACAAAACAGTTGCAGGATGACACTGTATGTCTGTAACAAAATATAAAACATTCAAAGTATTTTAAATAGCCACTTAAGAGCTCAAATGTGCTGTCCACGTATGTGGACACTCAAGCTCTAGGCGGTTATGTATATTTTCAAGTATACTTTGTGTGACAGTAGTAAACTTTGCCTACACAACTAGTTTACCATCCTCAACTCACACATGCACTGACCCCATACATGCACACACACAGACTGCACTTTATGCAAAACACATCTAATTAAATACATCTTGTATATCTCTATATATCACCCTACCCCCCTCCCATCCCCCTGTTTTGCACTATTATTATTATTTTACATTTACATATTGCATATGGTATATGCCTCCTGTTCTACCTCGGCATTGTTTACTCCGCCTCAACCTACCCCCCCCCCCCCCCCCATCCCCTATTTTGCACAATTATTTATCATTTTACATTTACATAGTACATCTTGTATATCACTGTAAAACCCAATAAGTTAAGGTAACTCAAACCAACTGAGTACTATAAAATCCAATAAGTTAAGGTAACTCAAACCAACTGAGTACTGTAAATCCCAATAGGTTAAGGTAACTCAAACCGTTTGAGAAAAACCGATTGCAACAAACCATTTGAGTTAAAAATTTAATTTATATGAATACTGTGAACTAACTCCATTTAAGATGAAGTAATGAGGTATTTAATTAACTCATTACCTTCAACACTGAGTTCAAAACTCTTCAAATGAGTAGAATTAACTTTCAGTAAATTCTGAGTTAACTACACTCATTTCATTTGACAAAGTTGATCAATAGAAGTTATAAAAAATAATGTTTGTACTTTAAAATATTCAATCAAATTAATAAATCAGAATTTTCATTTGCAACCATGCGGTTCTTTAAGTTGTGGAAATTGCCTTGAAAACATTCCTTGCAGTGGCATGATTAAACTCTTCCCATTTTCACTGAACTGAACACATAACCAGTGTGTTGACCCGCAAATCTCTTCCTGTCATTTTCTGCAGATCATTTTAAATTCCATGCATAAATACCAGCCGCGTTTGCACATCGTGAAGGCAGACGAGAGGAATAGCTTCGGCTCCAGCAACACCAGTTTCTGCACACACTCCTTTCCAGAGACCACCTTCATTGCTGTGACTTCCTACCAGAACCACACCGTAAGCAGCAACACCCCTATAATCACAAATAAACAGAAACATGTTCAGAAAGCACCACCATCTTTAATCCCCTGGTTTATTTTTTTAGATCACTCAGCTGAAGATTGAGAATAATCCATTTGCAAAAGGTTTCCGTGGAAATGATGATATTGAATTGCATCGCATGTCTCGTACACCAAGGTGAACACACACACACATACAGTATTCATATTTATGGATGCGCAACACACAAACATATTTTATTCAGAAGATCATACCAGCACCATGAATTTGTGTTTGCGAGCAATGATGAATCACTAATGTTCTGTAGTATTTTCATAATGATTTATGTATGTTTTATGTTCCCGCTTGTCATCGTGTGTTGCTTCTGATGCTGTTGTTTATAATACACAAAGAATATGCTCTGCTTTTAACTAGCAAGCTTTGGGAACAAAAGTCAGAGCTTTGCGTTGCGTGTTGATAGTATTGAATGTGACACACGAGAGAGGGATATTTATAGTGTAACAATATTAAGAGCGGAGCGGCACAACACACTGTCACACAGAGAGGTCACTGAGGGGCTAATGTGTGTGTGTCTGAGTAAATGCGTTTTTGAGAGAGAGAGTGAAAAAAAAAAACGGAAAAAGAGGAATGAGTCAGATTGGAAAGAGGGTATAGAAAAGATTTTTAGCTACTGTAATTGTCCCTTAGCTTTGAAATGTAATTAGAAACGATCAGTACTGTGCAAATAAATACCTTACCCGCCATGCAGAGCCAATGCAAATCACGCGCATGCTTGCTCTCTCTCTTTTAACACCCAGATCTATCAACCCAAGTGGACTCTTCCACTTAAAGTACTCTGATTCTTTTACATCTTAAATGTGTCCATTCGTTTCTTCTACTAAATGCATTTTTTAGCAGTTTCTTAAACTTTTCTCTGGGTCTCTGCTGTAGAAATGAGTGAGTCTTATACTTGTTTTTGGTGTTTTCACAGTAAGGAGTATCCACTTGTGCCACGTAGTACGGCGAGGCAGCGTGCAGCTCCACCATCTCCTGACTGTCTCTCTCGGTCTGAATACACTGTGACACAAAAACCCAGCCCTGGCTTCACCTGCTCCGACACGTCAGGTACAGACTGCAAAACATAGATTTAAGTTAGCGTTTAATCACGTTTTAAATTTTAAGTTAGTTGCATTTTACACAAATGTTAGTTGCATCCCAAATGACACACTATACATTATACACAGCAGACATTTTTGTGTTTAAAAGATGTCTAATGCTCAAGATGCACAAAGAAACTTTGAGAAATTATGCCACAAATGGGCAACCAGGTTGAGACACAGGGCAAGTAATTAGGGCAATAAGTTACAAATACAATATTGTTGCTCCTTCGATATTGGAAAGTAGCCAAGCTACATCACTCTGCAACATTGCTCAGCAAGTTACCATGTGTTTAATCAGCATAATAGATGTCCAAACAGAGATGTATTGGCTAAAGCAATGCTAAATTTAAATTGAAAATCTAATAGACGTCTGACAGTAGTCCAGAGATATACAGGAATGATTGACTACACAACTGCAGTCTTTCTAATTTGATGACTGTTGATAGACGTATCTAAGATTTTTTTACTGACAGTCCAAACCTTCTTTTAATTACATTTTCAATTCAGTTCATGTTTATGTCTATAGCTCTTTTAAAATGTAGATTGTGTCAAAGCAGCTTAACATAGAAGTTTTAGTAAATTGAAACTATGTCAGTCCAGTTTTTAGAGTTGAAGTTCAGTTCAGTTCAATTTAGTTGAGTGTGGTTTAATTTTCACTGCTGAAAATCCAAACACTGTTAAGCAAATCAATTGATGCAGCTCCACAAGCCAAGCTTGGTCTTCCAAGAGGTCTATGTCCTGACGTCTTTTAGATTTCTGTATTTATATGACATAGACATCACAATTAAACTGGACAACCAAATGCATTTGTTTAAGTGTTTTAGCAAACTTGCTAATTCTCAACACCTGTCCACAGGAGGCTTGACAAAATGGAAACAATGAAAATAAAGTAGACACATATACACAACATTATAATTCTTTACATAAAATTACTGAAGGCAAATGTCTTTTAGATGCAAAATTGCTTGGTGGGTATGCACTTGTACCTGTATGCTTATATACTTGTCCATGAAGTGTATGAGTTAATGCCGTCCCAAATGGAACAATAATATTTGTTTTTTTTTTAACTAGAATTCAAACCTTTTCTCAGTCAACACTTGCCAAATTAGTGAAATAAATCACCAAACTGGCAAATAGCACCTTTCATTTGTCTAATTGAATTCCCCATCGGATGAGGCATAATTGTTTACGTAGGAGCGTTTTGCTTGCGCAGTCCAACATAATAAAGTAATCCAATTATGGTGCCTTATGGCTCCTCCCTTTCTGCTATACGTGAGACCTTTGAGTGAATAAAGTGTTCAACATTCCAGACTTATTTTTTTAATTGAATAGGTACATCATCCAGGTATTTAAAGTGGACTGATTCTTTAAAAAAAATTGTGTAGATAAAAATGTTTATACTAAAAATGTTAAGTGTGGTTATAAGTAAGGGCCAGACAGAATCTGTGGATGTTTTTTGCTATTTCTGCGTAGAATTTTGTAAAAAAAAATCTGCAGATTTATGTGGAATGATTTTGGAAGTATCATAACTAAAAATTTTATATATCAAATAAACAATAATATGTTTTTAACTTTTATTTAATTTTTACAATACAGATTCAATTACATCCACTTATTTGGTAAACAAAGCAAGTCTATCTTCTGATATATCTACTAAAAGACAGAAAATATTACTTTACACACTGTATTGTAAAGAAATTATATGAACATTTTCATATTAGTCAATAATATTACTGAAACTAATTTACAAACTGAATAAATATAAATTCATGCACATTTACACAAAAAATAAATAGACTTAACATTGGGCTAAAAATCAGCAGATTTCTGCTTGCACAGATTCTGTGTGGGCCTTCCTCAATGTAACTATAGGAAACATTCATGTTTGTTAGACATCCATTATTCTATTTACTGACTGCTTGTTTATGTGACAGTGTTATTTGACACATCATGTTATGTTACATGGCGGCATGGTGGCTCAGTGGTTTGCACTGTCACCTCACAGTAATAAGGTTGCTGGTACGAGTCCTAGCTTGGCCAGTTGGCATTTCTGTGTGGAGTTTGCATGTTCTCCCCGTGTTGGTGTGCGTTTCCTCTGGGTGCTCCGGTTTCCCCCACAGTCCAAAGACATGCGCTATAGGTGAATTGAATAAACTAAATTGGCCGCAGTGTATGAGTGTGTATGTGAATATGAGAGTGTATGAGTGTTTCCCAGTACTGGGTTGCAGCTGGAAGGACATCCGCTACGTAAAACATACGCTTGAATAGTCGGTGGTTCATTCCGCTGTGGCGGTCCCTCATATATAAGAGACTAGCTGAAAGAAAATGTTTGAATGAATTAATGGTATGTTACTCAACAGCCTGAAATATTTTTTACAAAAGCGAATGATATTTAAATGGCACAAATATGGTCAGGGTCAATACATACAGTACACAACACTGGATTATAACATTCATTCATTCCTTTTCTTTGCGGCTTAGTCACTTTATTAATCTGGGGTCGCCACAGCGGAATGAACCGCCAACTTATCCAGCATGTGTTTTACGCAGCGGATGCCCTTCCAGCTGCAACCCATCACTGGGAAACGTCCATACACACTCATTCACACACATAAACTACGGACAATTTCAGCTTACCCAATCATCTATACCGCATGTCTTTGGACTTGAGGGGGAACCAGAGCACCACACGAACACGGGGACATGCAAACTCCACACAGAAATGCCAACTGACCCAGCCGAGACTCGAACCAGCGACCTTCTTGCTGTAAGGCAACAGTGCTAACCACTGAGCCACCGTGTCGCCCCTTGGATTTATTTAAAAAAGATAATAATAGGTACATAAGAAGTAAATAACAGAACCCAATTTTCCATATTGTTTTGACACTGGAGTTTTAAGAGTGCTGAATTTTAATCACTTTTGTCTTTGGGATTTACTGAAATGTCCCTAAAAAGATAAACTTCCTGATTTTGTGCATTCAACAGATTCTATAGTGTTCATTTACAGTGTAAACTTTACAGTGCTCCTATAAATAGCTCCTAAATGTTTTTTTCAGGAGCCAGCATCTCTCATCTCTTTCTTGCTTGTTGTCTAGACGGCTCTGCACAGCATAGAGCACTCTGTAACCTTTTTGCCTTAGTGCATACATCCTATTATTAATTCAAAAAGTATCTGACAGTCTTCTAAGCAAACAGCAACCAAAATACAAGGAACTTCTTTAAAGCAAAAATGCACTTTTCATTCTCCATGCCTTACTGTAATAATAGAAGCGCTTTGTTTTGTTTTTCTCTCCGCAGGTGATCAGAGCCTCACTGAAACCCCTAGCACTCATGACCCAGCTTACCCCCCTCTTCAGCTACCAGCTCTCTCCAGATGTGGCCCCCTGCAGTATGGACACCACGCAGCACCAGCCCTGCATGTACGGAGGCTCTCAGGTGGGCATGGAGGAGCTCAGGTGGGCCTCTTATTCAGACAGCACAACTTACCAAAGCTTTTCTTCTGCTAAAGAAATGAGTGGGACTTTTGTTCCCCCCGCTGACCTCTCTCAGGAACTTTATCCTCAGTACACCTGCGAGGTGGGAGTCCAGTCACACTGCATGATGACTGACTTCTCACTTTATGCCTGCAATCGATCGTTCAGTCAAAACCAACAGCCAAACAACTGGTGTGGGGGGAGCTGAACGAGTGTGTATATGTGTATATGTGTGTATGAGGATGTGTGTGTGTGTATAAGAGAGAAAATACATCTATGAAAAATTGTGGGTAAGAACTGCATCCTGAAATCACAAACGCCTGTTTTGCTCCACAGTTTCAATGTTTTAGTCAATTTGGGGTATGTTTCCGAAAATCATCGTTAGCCAACTAAGGTCGCAAGTTGTGTCGTTACAAACATAGCGCGTTGATTTTGGTGTTTCCCAAATCCATAGTTCCAACAAACATTCGCAAACTGCGTCGCAAACTTGTACGCTTGCAACTACACCTCTAAAGCTGTAGAGCTGTAAACATAGTTCCTGTTTGTGTTCTATTCCCAGTTATCCCCCCTATGCCCTATTCGTTTCAAACCTTTCAACATTTAAACTTGTATTTAAAAGAAACATTAAAGTCATCTCTTTAGGTGTAATTTGCTTTCCAAGCATTTTTACAGTTAAGTTTTAGCGATCTTCATATTGACAATTGCATTCCTGTTGCAGTGCACTTTGAAAACATTTATGCCATTTTGAACTCAGCCGTGGCTCATGACGAAAGCTATAGGTGACCTATTATTTAAATGCGGAATTTATGTTACGTCTTCAAAGCTTGTGAAAATAAAAATATATAGCATATAATAATGCTTTTAATTTATAGTAGGTTATTTATTAAGTATCTGTACTGTATATGACATGGGCCTGTTGGCTAAAACATTTCTGCAGTGGTTTGATTGTGTAAAATTGTAAAAGTAGACCTTTACAATAAATACAAAAAAAAATTAAATACATAAATAAACAAGATCCTACTTAATTATAAAAAATAATAATATAATTATTAAGCAGGATTTTTTTATTTTCTGATAAATAACCTACTGTAAATTACAACCATTAGCCATTTATATGATTTATATATGAGTTTAAAATACGTGTTAGCTAAGCTGTTATTAAGCTTTTATGTTTTAGAATAGAATATGGCATATTCTCAATAATATTTCTAAAGGAAACATATGTTCCATTTACATATATTTCAATTAATATGGAAAGCGAGTGCATGTTTTTACCAAAACTAATATTGGATTTTTTTTAAATGCGTGTACGTGTAAAACAATATAATTTGCACAAAAAATATGGGAGTTATCTTACGTTTTATGTTATAACTAGCATGGTTCAAACAACAGATCTGCAACAGAGAAACTACGGTTTTGGGAAACACCTCAGTACATCGTTCTTTTCCCAAACGATGCATCGTACTATGATAGTTCAGCTGCGAGTTACGTTGTTGTTTGGGAAACGCACCCCAGGTCTGGCAGATTAAAAATGTTACATTCTGCTATAATAAAATTCAAGATTCTATCTATATATATCTACAGTCAAACCCGGAATTATTCATACCCATGGCAAATTCATTCATTCATTCATTCATTCATTCATTCATTCATTCATTCATTCATTCATTCATTCATTCATTTTCTTTCGGCTTAGTCCCTTTATTAATCAGAGTTTGCCACAGCAGAATGAACCGCCAACTTATCCAGCATATGTTTTACACAGCGGACGCCCTTCCAGCCACAACCAAGTACTGTGAAACACCCATACATATTCATCCACACACATACACTACGTCCAATTTAGTTTATTTAATTCACCTATAGCGCATGTCTTTGGATTGTGGGGGAAACCGGTGAAACCGGAGGAAACCTACACGAGCACGGGGAGAACATGCAAACTCCACACAGAAATGCCAACTGAGCCAGCCGGGACTCGAACCAGTGACCTTCTTCCATGGCAAATTCTGACTTCTCATTTTTGTTTAAAGGTAAATAAAAACTGAGAAAAGCCTGTGTCATTTCCAGTCAAAAAAACTAATGAATAAAAGTAACTTTAAGTCAGAATTGGCCAGGGGTATAATTAATTTCGGGCTTGACTGTACTTTTATATTTATTTAAAAAAATACTTTTTAAACACTACTAATAACTAATATATGTTTCTCATGTGTGTTTGACCACAAGCTGTTAAAAAACAAAAGATTTAAAATAAAGTTTTCAGCTTTATCCAAACATAATTTTACAGACGATACAATTACAACAATTGTAAAGCATGATTTAATGTAGAAAACAAACACTGAAAAATGTAATATGACACCCAGCAAACATTTTTGTGTTTAATAGACGTATAATAGACATCTAAACGTAAAACAGTGAAAATCTAATAGACGTCTAAGAATAGACCAAAACTAGACTAGTCATCAAATAGACAGATTAGACAGACTTTATATGTGTAGTCATTCATTTCTGTTTATTTGATGACTAGTCTTTTGGCCTATTCTTAGACAACTATTAGATTTTCACTGACAGCTCAAACTTAGCCTTGTTTTAGCCAAGACAACTATGTTTAGATGTCTAGTAGACATCTATTAAACATATTTTAAAAACAAAAAATGCTTGCTGGGCACACACACAAAAATAATCTTCAAAAACGATAGATGTATTTCACATGCACCAAAACTAAATTCACTGGTTACTTCGAATGATGTCTGCCAAAACCAGTATTAATAGTTTGGTGGTTTTGTCTTTTATACCTTCTTTGAAATGAACAAATAATTCCATAAATTAATATTCTTAAGACATTACTAATGCTTAACCAAGATTTCTATACCTTTTTGAATGTTCAACTGAAATCTCACAGCAATTCGTAACTTTGAGTGGCTAATTCATACGATTTGTACATTTTAGTACGATTTGCTCATCCTCAATTTTCCTACAAAATCGTATGAATTCAAACCATTTAGCCAATTTTCTGACAAGTGGTAAAATAGTTGCATTTCTTTATGAGATCAGGCTGGATGAACTCATAATCCTTGCACTTAAGATTTGCTTTTTAAGCTACACTCTTAAAAACAAGGGTCCTTTTATTGACATCTATGGTTCCAAGAGAACCTTTAATATCCAGATAACATTTCTATTCCATCAGTAGATTCTATATAGTGGAAAAAAGTTTTTGAGATGGTTCTTTTAAGTTCTCTTCACTAAAGATTATTTGGGGAACCAAAAATTGTTCTTAAGTGGCATAGTGCAAAGACCACCTTTTGAAGTCTTCATTTAAAAAAGTTTACATAATCAGATAAGTTATGGTGAAAGTTTTATTGGAAGTTCCACTATGTGAAATTTTAACAGTGAGCCAAGGTATTATTTGTTGTTCCTAAAAGTTGGATAGATGACAAGACTTTTGTCAGGCAGTGTAGAACATTTACTTTGACAGGTTATTTTTAGTGGAAAATGTACAGTATTCTCCACTTTCTCTAAAAGATAAACTCTTCACTAAAAGGTTTCTTAATGATCTTCTGTGGCTTCACAGCAAACCCTTTCCCATCCTCTTTTGATGTTGAGTGACTGAACAAGTTTTTCACAATCACTGTGAAGCAACAGCAAAATAATGAGATTTCAGGATACAAAAAAGAGATTGAATTTTTCAGTATTTTAAATTTAAACAGAAAACATTTCATTTCCTTTCATCTCGAACCCCGTGATGGACGTTTGCTGCATGTCCCTTCAGTAATGTGTGTTTGAGATTTTGTGTACATTTGTATAAATATGTGAATTTCTGTGGATGCAGAAGAATTTTCTTTTGTCAAGAGACGACTACAACAAGAGTTTAAGGAGGTGTGTTGTTTCACTGTGGCCAAAATTTGTGAAAACTCCTCTCTTTTACTGCTTCACTTTGGATATGTTAATGTACAAACACTAACCAACCCTCGAATCCACCTTAACTTGTGAATGAGCCGGCTTCAGATGGGGTCCTTTATTTTGTTTATTGGTACTTTCTGATGAGAAAAGGGAATGCTGGGTACTGCACGTGTCACAGTCCGTTAAGGGAGCAGTGATGTTTCCAATCCTGTCATTGCCCAAGGCGAGAGATACAGAGAGAGAGAGAGAGAGAGATAGAGAGAGAGAGAGTGGAGGGGCACATCAGCTGGACATTTATTTATAGACACACCAGGCAATAGGAATATCGGATCAGAAATATGGTCAGTTTAAACAAAATGTTTTTAATCTTGTGAAATTCATGTTCCCGTTATTTATGAAGATGAACTATTTATTGACTTTGAGCTCATGGTTTGTGTTTGCTGATATTTATTTGTAAAGCATTTTCTACATTTATGAAGCAGATTGTTTACCCTGACAAATGTAGAGTTCCTGTGACTTGTGAAGCTGTTTTCTGAAACTTGTTTGAAAATGAGGCTGAAATAAACTGTTATTCCACAGTCATTTCTTCTGTGTTTACTCTAGAGACTACATGCTGATATAGTAAATAATAGCATGTATGCATAGACGGGGACAGATTAACAGAGTGTTTTTTTGTCCCTTAAAGTTATATTTTCACACCTCATGTAAGAGTTTAAGAGAGAGAGACCTACAGTATCAGATGTCTATCTTTACAAGAAGGAGAAGAAACATCTTGAAGCAAAAACAGTTTATAATCTAACTGGCCCTTTTCTGTCCCATTAACTGTTTTTATAGTGTTACAAAAAGTTGAGTTGAACAAGAAAATGGATGCACTTTCTATTTTAAAAAGCAGTGCGTTTCAGTGTAAAAACTAAAATGTATTTATTTTGTTATTCTTAAATCATGCCAGTATGTGGGCATCAAAAATATGAAACTTTGAACTGGGAAATACAGATGTGCATCTTTTAATTAAAGGGTTAGTTCACCTCAAAATTAAAATTCTCTCATCATTTACTCATCACGTTGTTTCAAACCAAAGCCATATTACAATTTACATTTGCATTCATTCACAGCACAAATAAAGCCATTTTAATTAATCCTGAGATAATAATTAGCTCGTCCAGTCAAAACTCTCTTTGACAGTTCAAAATGTTGATAATGAAACCAAGAAATAAATCCTTATATGAACTGGGGGCTTTAATCCAAGTCTGTTCCACTCCAAAAAAGTTCTTTACACATTTTTTTACACAATTTAACAATTGTATTTAAAGCATATTGTCCTGAAAACCCCCGTATGCTAAAATGGTCCTTTGTATCAGAAATTCTTTAAGTATTAGAGTTTCTTTTTTCATGCTTTTTACTTCCTTTCTTTCCCCCAAACCTGTAAGCACATCATGACTGATTTCCTGATCAGCTACACACACTGTCAGCACTCTCTACTGTCAAATATTTTGTTCTTAAAATGTTTTAATGTAACTTAATGCGTTTTAACCTTCAAACTCATTAGAAATTGTCTTTTTCTGTTTTTAATATCAAAGAACATGTAAGCGTGACCAGCTCTGTTGAGTTGCCTCTTCCACTGTAAGAGATTTTGAAAAATATGAGGTAGCACTTTATTTTGACGGTCCATTTGAGTATTAGTAGACTGTCTGCTTAATATCTGCTGATACTGCTCCTTCAACAGACATTTAACTGACTATAAGAAACTTTGCAAGTACTGTACATTTCAACTTACACTAACCCTAAGCCCAGCCCCAACCTAACAGTCTACATAATCTAATGAGAATTAGTTGGCATGTAGATGCAATGTAACTTAAATTCAACTAACAGACCATAAAAATACAGTGTGACCAAATATAAAAGCTATACCATGACTTTGTATCGCTTTATCTTTTTAACACCAACAAAAGAGCTCACAACATATTTGATCCTTTTATACTTTAAACTAAATCTGACGATCATCTAAAGCAATCTTGTCTCTTTAGAAGACTTTGATTAAATCATTCAATTCAGGTTAGATTTATTTATTTATGTTATTTACAAAAAAATATATTTTTATGAGTTTTGACTGATCAGACCTTTTAACTCTGATAGATTTGAGTGACACGATGGTGAGTAAATGTACATTTTGGGATGAACTAACCCTTTAAACAGAGGCCAAATCAAGTCTTTGAAAAGCCTCTGACCCCGACTGGATTTCCCGGCCCAGCAAAGCACTTATTTACTGCTAATTAAGTGATCTGAGCTCATTTTCTCGGTCCTAATGGCATCATGGAGCTCCTCCAGGAAACACGCCACTGGTACACGCGCGCTCCAATAAGGGCCCTTTTACCTCCCTGACATTAGCCTGTAATGATATTAACCCGTTCATCGTTAAGATGCCCACTTAAGCAAAATGCGAAAGCGAAAGATACCCACTTAAGCGAATTTATTGCGTAGTGGGAAGAGATCGAAAAGCCTACATCTTAATGCTAATGTAAAGTAGGAGTGCAGCTTACAACTAATCTATGTATTCATAATAGTTTTTTTCCTGTTCTTCATTTTAAGCTTTGACCTGAAGAACCTTTAACAGTTTAATGAGACCCAATTGTGCTCGGTGATATATTTAATTTTCAGTACTGGATGAAGATCTTTATTGCATATATTCTTTTTTAAAATATTTTCCAAATGATGTTTAACAGAGCAAGAAAATTTTTCACAGTATGTCTGATAATATTTTTTCTTCTGGAGAAAATCTTATTTGTTTTATTTTGGCTAGAATAAAAGCAGTTTTTAATTTTTTAAAAAACATTTTAAGGTCAAATTTATTAGCCCCTTTAAGCTTTTTCGATAGTCTACAGAACAAACCATCGTTATACAATAACTTGCTTAATTACCCTAACCTGCCTAGTTAACCTAATTAACCTAGTTAAGCCTTTAAATGTCACTTTAAGCTGTATAGAAGTGTCTTGAAAAATATCTAGTAAAATATTATTTACTGCCATCATGGCAAAGATAAAATAAATCAGTTAAATATAGCTTAAAGGGGCTAATAATTTTTTCTTTAAATCGGCTTTTAAAAAATTAAAAACTGCTTTTATTCTAGCCAAAATAAAGCAAATAAGACTTTCTTCAGAATAAAATACATTATAGGAAACACTGTGAAATTCAAAGGGGGGGCTAATAACTCTAGCTGGCAGAAATCCTTTAATTTTGAACAAGCCCAAAACATATGAGATAGTGTAGCTGGCTCAATATTACATCTGCCACAATTAGGCTCTATATTCGGTTTAACTTTAGCTAGTTTCACTTTGGACCAATGTAATCTGTGTACTACTTTAAATTGTATGACTCTATGTTTTAAACAAACTGAAGATGCGTGATTTCTATCTATTTCTCAGTGAATATAGTTAATATATTTTGATGCATTTAAACAAAACAAAGCAGTTTTATTAAATAGTTATATCCATTAAAATAAGAGTTTGGTCACCTGTAGGAATAGAAGGAAAATATGTTTACAATCAAATAGTTATTGCAAAAAAAAAAATTATATTTACACCAAAAAAAAATATATATGAGCAATTCCAGCGTTATGGATGTGACATTTGCAGTAAAAACTTAAAACATAAATTCACATATAAAGTATACGTTAACATTATATTGACACATCTGTTTATATTTTCCAGAACAACTGACCACAGAGTTAAGGGACCAGAAAAATATCAATCTGTAAACATTTTTTATACTTTCAATGAGGAAAATAAACGTGCGTTATGGATGTGACAAAAAAAGTTTGTGAGTTTTCAGTCTACAACATACTTTGTAGAAATTCTGTCAATTAAACTGCACAACCCAAAAGGAACAATGCTAATCAAACAGATACGAGTCGGCTTACTAAAGAACAAACATGATTGATTTTATTTTATTTTATATTTTTTGCATTTATGAGGAAAAAAAAGTGTCGTTATGGATGTGACACTTTTCCGTTATGGATGTGACACCTGTGAAATTGCCACTTGTGTGATTTTGGAAAATTAAATAGAATAGTTTTAAACACTGACAGATACATTTATGAGTATATTGAAAGTACTGTAAAATACTTGCTTACACAAAAAATGTAGAATCGATTTCTCTATTTTGGTGAAAACTTAATTTTTTTTCATGGCAAGGTTGACATTTGCATGGAATTGCTCATATATTTTACATTTTTCGCTTGATTTTTCTGTTTATTGAAAATTTATTTGATATTTTTCCTCAACATATTAATTTAAGTGTACTAAGTTTTGGACGGTGATCTTAAATTGTTAGATTAGTTCCAGTTTTGGCTTTAATCTAATTCATTCATTTTCTTTTAGCTTAGTCCCTTTATTAATCTGGGGTCGCCACAGCGGAATGAACCGCAGGCTTTAATCTAATTTAATTTATTTGCACAAATGTATTATTGTCAAGCATTCTATAGAATTTTTTATTTAATCGAGAGATCTGTGAGGGGTCTACTCATTATGCTGAGCACTATACAGTATATGAAGAGTTCAGATGCAAAAACCTATAAGTGCTGTCTGAAACTTCCATCGAAATTTAACATTTTTCTAAGCCTCTTTGTTTATGTAGAGATATTTCACTTTAAAGACCAGAAAAAGGACTTATTCTTTGCCATCAAAGTGGTATTACTAAACACACACAGGAGCCTGATAAAAATGCTCATTTCAGAGGAAATTTTCAGACAGATTTTAGAGGCTTTTGCATCTAAACTCTTCATATAAAATATATACAGTTGGAGTCAGAGTTATTAGCCCCCCTGTTTATTTTTTTTTTGCCCAATTTTTCTTTAACAGAGAGAAGAACACATTTCTAAACATAATAGTTTTAATACTCATTTCTAATAACTGATTTATTTTATCTTTGCCATGATGACAGTAAATAATATTTTACTAGATATTTTTCAAGACACTTCTATACAGCTTAAAGTGACATTTAAAGGCTTAACTAGATTAATTAGGTTAACTAGGCAGGTTAGGGTAATTAGGCAAGTTATTGTATAACGATGGTTTGTTCTGTAGACTATCAAAAAAAAAATAGCTTAAAGGGGCTAATAATATGATCCTTAACTTTTTTTTTATTATTAAAAACTGCTTTTATTCTAGCTGAAATAAAACAAATAAGACTTTCCCCAGAAGTAAAATATTATCAGACATACTGTGAACATTTTCTTGCTTTTAAACATCATTAGGGAAATATTTAAAAAAGAAAAAAATTCAAAGGGGCGCTAATAATTCTGACTTCAACAGTGTGTCTGTTGTGTGTGTCCGCTTTGCAAGAAGTATTCATCGTTGAAAGCAAATGTTTAAGCATGTTTTTACATTATCCATTTTTAACTGAAATATTCCTGATATTTTACTAAAATTTGAGAGATTTTTTTAGAAGTCTACCAAAACTTTAATGCTTGAAAATTATCATGAAAACAGAAAAAAATGCTATCCAATTATTCAAATATGAAACTGGAAGTGGATTTAACCAAACATTTCATTAAAGACAGGATGGAAACTTGTTGGGCACGATGTATATTTTAATCCAAGTTTTTTTTATATGAAAACTGTGTCCTTAATCAGGTGGAAAGGATTCTGAATGATCCAATTCATTTTTTGTTTTCACATTATGAACTGCTTCCCTCTGGTAGGAGATATAGAGTCCCTAAGTGTAGGTTGAACCGATATAAGAAATCCTTTGTACATGTTTCAGTGGGTTTATTTAACAAGAGTTTATCTTAATTAGCATTATAATTGTTGTAACTGCTGTATTTTGTATTGTTTTCATTGTTTGTTTTTATGTCTGCAGTAATGATGCCCATAACAAATTTCCTGTCAAGAACAATAAAGTTTACTACTACTACTACTACTATAAAGAATGCAATTGCTTTATATGATTAGTAAATAAACACTGATCCTTTTTCAATACTTTATGTCAGTTTGTATTTAATCCATAAAACCTAAACTAAACTTGGATGAAGGTGAGAATAGCATATTAGTCAGCAATCGTCAATAACTTCTAAACTAACTACTAAAAATCAGCAGCCGTATAGAGTGCGGGTCAGTGTTAGTGTGTGTGCGTGTTTGTATCTGCTGCTTAGTGGACCAGAAAACACTCATATGGAAGCCCCTCCCCCATCAGTTCATCCTAAGACTGTTCCCTATGGAGACCTCATAATCCTCAAAGTCAAAGCCTACAGCAAACGCAGACAGAAAGTCCTCGACAGACCCCACACAAACACTCCATCATTAGTCTATAGTTTTACTCCAACTCAAACAGCAGTATGAACTCAATTTACATATTCAAATAGTCATTTCTGTAGTGCGCTGTTAATAATTCATGTATTGTCAAAGCAGTAAAAGGGAGAGCTTATTCTAAAGTGAAATTCTGTCACTATTTTCTCGTTCCAAAACACTTTGAGTTTATTTTTTCTGTTGAAAATAAGGAAAAGATTTGTAGAATGTTGGAAATGTCTATAGTATTTTCTCAAATAGTAATTTATAGTAAATACAGTAGGAGTGCAGCTTACAACTAATGTTTTGTGTTCATATTATATTTTTTTCTTGTTCATCATTTTGACCCGAGTTTTGACCCGAAAAACCTTATTGAGACTTTATCTGTGTCTGTAGATATTTAATTTTCAGCACTGGGTAATACTTTTATTTTTAATTTAATTTAATTTAATTTAATTTAATTTAATTTAATTTAATTTAATTTAATTTAATTTAATTTAATTTAATTTTTATTAATTTAATTTAAATTTATTTTATTCATTATGTGTTGTTTGTCTCAGCTTTACAAAAAGTATCCATTGTTAAATATCTAAATAATGACTTTTGAAGAATGGTTTACACTACACAGCATTGTTGGTTTGCAAAAAAAATCAAATAAACATAATCTTGTTGCACTACTACACTTGAATTTGGCTTTATTGTAAAAAAAAAAAAAATAAATCAAGAAAACATGTTAAATGAGAATATGAAATATTTTACGGCACACTTCAAAAAATAAATATGATTTAGTATTCAATAATGTTTTATTTTGATTATATTTTTAAATAAATTGATCTTACACTTCACAATTTTATAATATATGTATTAATGTTTTTTTTTTTTTTTGGAAATTATAGGATGGGTTGAAAATAAAAAAAGAATAGCTACTAGCAACATTAGGAGTTAAGAAATGCAATCCAAAAATGTTTTTCTTGAGTCAGTTAAAGGGATATGAATGTTTGGAGTTAATATAGTAACTCATAGTAAATGCCAAAATGTTGTGGTATTTTGGTGTATATAATAGTATTTACAACACTTTGTTAATGAAGGATGCATGTATATTGTAGTATTAACAGATTAATTGTAATAAATACTGTACACTGTAAAACCCAAAAAGTTAAGGCAACTCAAACTGTTTGAGTAAACCGATTGCAACAAACCATTTAAGTTCAAAAACTAATCCTAATGAGTGCTGTGAACTTAATTTATTTGAGTAAACGAAGCAATTTGAGCACAGCAAAACCCAATAAATTTAGAGAACTCAAGTCAACTGAGTACTGTAAAAGTACTGTTTAAGGAAACCGATTGCAACAAACTTTTTTTCTATTTCTATTTCTATTTTCTATTTCATTTAATAAAGTTGACTGTTGGGTCTTACAGTGTATACTTTAGATTTTACCACAGTAAACTGTGGTGTATTGAGTATAATGTACCCTGTAGTTATAAAAAGGAAGTGCATTGGGTAATTTGTTTATATTACTATTACTATAACTATATTAGTTGCATTTTCACAGCGGCTATAGAAATTTCAGCAGATTATTTACTATAGTATGGTTTTCTATAGTTGAAGAGTTCAGATGCAAAAACCTCTTAGTGCCATCTGAAATGTTCTTCTACAATGAGCATTGAAAATAACCTATTCTTTGCCATAAAAGTGAAATTACTGTATCAAGACATAGGAGCCTGAGAAAAAGGCTAATATTAGAAGAAAATTTCAGATGGCACTTAGAGGTTTTTGCATCTGAACTCTTCAGTTACTTTACTATAGTATGGTTTAAAAACAATGTAGTGTTTACTAAAAGTTACTACAATATTTTCCCATGTGGGTTGTTCTATACCATTAATGCTAGTGGCTACAACTTTCCAACATTTTTCAAATTATAATTATAATTACAAAGTGTTCAACAGAAGAAAAAAAAGCTCATAAAAATTTGGAACCACACAAACATCAATAAAAGGAGAGTAAATATAGCATTTTAGGGTACTATATCCCTTTAAGCCTCCAAACATTTTAAAAAAAAAAATGCAGGGTTCCACATAATTCCCTCCCAACACAACTCGATTAGGTTAACTATTAATGATTAAATGGATTAAACATAAAACAATTAAGTTGTCCCAAACAAAATAGCAAGAATTGTGTTTCAGCTTATTTTAAATAAGTAATTTGCAATAATAATAATAATAACAATAACAATAATAATAATAAGCAAGAACATTTTTTTATGTGATACACTGTAAAAAATGCTAGGATTCATTCAAATCCTGCATGATGTCCCAACACAAATATGTTAAGTTAATTCAATCATTTTTATGAATTTAAGTGGATTGAACATAAAATAATTAGGTTGTCACAATAAAAACTTAACAATTGTGCTGTTTCAGCTCACTTTTAATAAGATAACGTTTTTCTGAAAAAGCTTTTATTTTACTCTCATTACTGTGTTTGATAATATACATTGATCACTATAGTGTACAATAATGCAAACGAGATTGAGGGGAGGGTTGGGCTGAGCTAATGGCGTGCGGCACACTGGCGATGTGTGGGTGAATGGGGCTCCCCACCTCCAAATGTTCTGGGGCAGTGTGTTTCGGCAGCGAGGAGCCACTGTCACTCTCCATTAGCAACACAGTCCTGATCCCTCCACGCAAAACTGCCATAATGATATCACTAACCACGAGTGGCACCGCCGGCCATGCAGCGTCTGTGCGTGCGCGTGTGTGTGTATGTGTGTGTGTGTGAGAGAGAGACCTAATGTCCACAGCTTGACCTTTCACAAACACTTGTTTCACTAATCTGAACCTTTTTTAAAATGCCTCCTTACATCTTTTGTGTCTGCTTGAATATGGTTCAAGCCAAATGAGATGTTTGGCCTCCTGCTTGACCTCAAAAAGAATATTGTTTTTGAGTGACTCTTTCATAATCAGATCAAAAACATTTCTCTCTTTTTTTTCTTCGTGATGATATTATACATACGCCTGCATGTAGATTACACACACACACACACACACACACACACACACACACACACACACACACACACACACACACACACACACACACACACACACACATAATTAGAATTACATCATTTTAATTCATTAGGCCTGTAATAGTATTTAAAACAGGAAACCAGGGGGGAAAGAGATTTATTGCTTCACAGGCCAAACATGAATAAAATGTGCCAAAGCTTTACACATTTTATGTTTAAAACAAGCATTGTTACAGTTTTACAGTCTTACAAACAAAATGGTGTTAACAAAGAATGCTGTCTTGCAGTTTTCTTGCAGTTTCGACGTGGACATTTTTGTCCTGAAGGTCCTGAGAGGAGCTATTTTGTTGTACCTATATTGTAAAATTGATTCAAATTTCAATACAAATACATTTTTTTTTTTGCCAAATTGCGTGCTTAAGACCAGGTCAAAAAAAGATAAAACAAAGGTGTGGGTTAATGTTGATTTTGACCCTGGACCACAAAATCATGAAAGTATTTTTTTAATTATTTTTTTTTTTGCAATTGAGATTTATACACCCCTTAAAAGCCAAACATATGACCAAAATGTATATTATATAAAAATAATATATAAAAAATGATATTGCCAAATATATATGCAACATAATACTAGTCTTGTGTTTTATGCAGGGTCACATATTTAAATTCATATTGCATATGTTTATGCACTACTGCTCAAAATTTATGAATAATTAATTTTTTTAAATATATATTTTATATAAGGGGCGGCACGGTGGCTCAGTGGCTAGCACTGTTGCCTCACAGCAAGAAGGTTGCTGGTTTGAGTCCCGGCTGGGCCAGTTGGCATTTCTGTGTAGAGTTTGCATGTTTCTTCTGGGTGCTCCGGTTTCCCCCATGCACAGTCCAAGGACATGCGCTAGGTGAATTGAATAAACTAAATTGGCCGTAGTGTATGTGTGTGAATGAGTGTGTATGGGTGTTTCCCAGTACTGGGTTGTAGCTGGAAGGGCATCCGCTGTGTAAAACATATGCTGGAATAGTTGGTGGTTCATTCCGCTGTGGCGACCTCTGATAAATCAGAGACTAAGCCAAAGGAAAATTAATAAATGCATATTTTTATATATTTTTTAAATATTTGTCTTATGCTCCGTAATAATTAGTCCGTAATAATAAGCAATATCATTTAAAATATAAAATAAATAATACAAATTACAAATACTTTTAAATTTAAAAAGCTGTCCAATATGGAATGGTGATAGCTAAAAAAAATATTCTGTCTATGGAAAAAGGCATAAAAACCACTTTTTAAATCCTGGCTTTCAGAATTTTCTAGCACATTACATTTAGAGAGACTTAGACATAATCTATCTGATGGCATTGCTGGCTTCAAAGCCACCTGAAAACCTTTTTTAAATATCTGTCAAATGTCAAAAATAACAGTTTAAAGGTATAACCCTGTCATTGTTTGCAAGATTACCATATTGCCTGTGCCCACTGGCCTAGAAATATGTGTAACAATGTTAACCTATGTATAAAACTGAAGAAACTAATGTAACAATGGTTTTAAAATCTTTTTTCCTGTCTTTTGCCTTTTCTTTTCTGTTTTTATGGTTATTGTTGATTTTTGAATTGCTCTGTTTTGTTTTAAGGTCAAAATAAAAATACTAATATTAAAATTTTAGAACGTTATTAATAATTACGTTTTTCTTAATATTTTTATGAAAACACTTTTCTTTGATAAATAGAAAGTTCAAAAGAACAATAAATGCTTAACGTAACATTTTATTATAAAGGTCTTTACTGTCACTTTTGATAAGTTTAATGTGCCAAAAGGATTCAACTTTCTTTATTAATTTGGACAAAAATAAAAGCAGCAAAACATCTTTCAGCATTGATAGAAATAATAAAAAATTAAGCAAATCAGCATTGTCATCATTGAAACATGAAGGCTGAAGTCATAGCAATGCATCACAGAAAGTAATTATGTAAAAAATATGTAAAAAAATTAAAAACAGTTGTTCATTCATTCATTCATTTTCTTTTCGGCTTAGTCCCTTTATTAATCCGGGGTCGCCACAGCGGAATGAACCGCCAACTTATACAGCATATGTTTTACGCAGCGGATGCCCTTCCAGCTGCAACCCATCTCTGGGAAACATCCATACACACTAATTCACACTTATACACAACGGACAATTTAGCCTACCCAATTCACCTGTACCGCATATCTTTGGACTGTGGGGGAACCCGGAGCACCCGGAGGAAACCCATTCGAACGCAGGGAGAACATGCAAACTCCACACAGAAACGCCAACTGACCCAGCCGAGGCTCGAACCAGCGACCTTCTTGCTGTGAGGCGACAGCACTACCTACTGCGCCACTGTGTCACCAAAACAGTTGTTATAAATTGTAAAAAAATTATATTACTATATTTATAATATTGTTATAATGTTACAATACTATTTTCATCTATTTTTATATGTATTCTTGGTCAGCACATTAATAAACCTATTTCGAAAACAATAAACATAAAACCACATCAAATAGTCTTGTAGTGTATTTTTTATAGAATGTTTAGAATTATATAGAATAATTAATGACCACAGAATTTATGCTTTTGTCTGAATTATAACTTCAATTCAAGGCCTGCATCGCCTGTTGTTCTCTCTCTCTCCTTCTCTCTCTCCCCCCTTACTCAAGCATTCTTGTTCGATTTTGTTTACCCCCCATAAGCAAGCCCACGATTCGCCACACTAAACGATGCACTACAACAATCAAACAAACAAACAATGCTCCCTGACCCCAGCTCAGCAAGACAGCTGAGTGTCTGATCACTTCTCACAATCGCTGAGCGCCGGTAAACATCATCCTGAACACTGAGTGGCTTTTCTGCTCCTGAATAATGAATTTCGCCTCAGCTTGTTCAGTGTTCGATCATGTGTGAAGACAATAGAGAGACAAACAGTGAACTGATGCCATCTACGTTTACCGTAAAGCTTGTTGATATGTGGGGTTGCACTTCTTTGAGGGTTTTTTTTTTTTTCTTTCTTTTGAGATTTGAGGTCAGGCATGGAGATTCTGTTTTTATAGCAGCAAATTTATAGTGAAGGTCAATGTTTGTACTAGTGCTGACCAGTCCATTATTTTGTGCAAACTTTTAAATTAGAATCTCAATTTAATAGTCAAATTTAGTTTTATAACTTCATATAAAGACTATCCAGTGCTCAGCATATTGAGTTCACCCCATTTTGAAAATGAATATTTTTCTCCATTTCTATGTGAATATTGGCAAAGTATTTTGATGCATTTAAACAAAACAGATTTATTAAACAGATATTAAAATACAATTTTAGTCACCAAACATTTAGAAATTGAAAGATAATACAGTTACACTCAAGCTAAATAATCAACAATAATTACAACCTACAAAATTTCAACCAAATTTTTTTATTTTTTTTCCTTTTTTTTTAAATTTGTATTTAATATTTTTCTATATCATATAAATTTGGGTGTACTCATTTTTGCACAGTTATCGTAAGTTGTTTTGTTTGATAAGCTTCAGATTTGGCTTCAGTACATGACTAATCTAATGTATATGCACAAATATAATATTGTAGGGCTTCCTATTCAAAATATATATTTAAAAGAGAGATTTGTGAGGGGTGTAATTATATATGCTGAGCACCGTATGATTCATGTTGCATAAACAAAGATAAAATGGCTTAAATCAATAAATTTAAGAAGAAAAATGTATAATAATACGCTTAAATTTTAATTAAAAAGCCAAGTTTATTTATATATAGCACATCTCAGACACTGTGATAATTGAAAGTGCTTTACATAAACAAGAAAATTAAAAGAATCATAAAAAAATACCCAGTAAGTATAAGAAAAATTATTAAAATGATTAAAAATGTGTTCAAAAGTAACATTTTTCGCCATCTTTTTGCTATGATTAATGTCACACAAAAATTTGTTTAATGTGTTTTGTTTTCAATCTATAAGAGGCATGAGCCAGATATATATAAAAAAAGTCTTTTGGGAGAGAGAAAAACAGTAAGAGTCATTTCTTTTTTTCTTTAGACATTTACATGGGTGTTAAAAATAATTTCTTCTTAATCCACACTAGGACAACAAGAGCCTTCATGGCCTTAATGCATTAGGTGAGAAGGTGACAGGAGACAGAAACATGTTTATGAAAAATAAATGAAGGTCTGGACACACGCACGAAAACAATAGGGATAAAAAACACATAAAAACACTTAACATGCTTGAATTTATCTTATCAAGTCCATTAGGCATCTTTAAAACGTCTCTTTTCGTGTCCACACGTTGTTATTGCAGTCGAATTATTCATTAAATAGCAATAAAAATATGAATTAAATTCTAATGATGTAGACAACAAAGTGCATTACGGGCACGAACGGAAGCGAAGAAGACATCTAACTGGTTTGTACATGTCTTATAAATGTTTATCAATCCGTAAAAGTAGGCTAGGCTATGTGCTCTACTGATAGGAAGTAAAAAAAAAATTTTTGTACGCTGTGTGTGCTTGTTTTTTACAGTTATGTCCGTAAAATATATATTTTTTAAATATATATATATATATATATATATATATATATATATATATATATATATATATATATATATATATATATATATATATATATACATATATATATATATATATATATATATATATATACAATTCCCAAAGATGGGTTGCGGCTGGAAGGGCATCCGCTGCGTAAAATCGTGCTGGATAAGTTGGTGGTTCATTCCACTGTGGCGACCCCGCAAGGGACAAAGCCGACAAGAAAATGAATGAATGATATATATATATACAGTATATTTCTTTTAGCGCCATAATACTGCATATGAAAATGATTAAAATTTATATAAAAATAAAAAATATATAATAATAGTCATGTCATACCGATTTGAAGTAGTAGCAAAGAGAATCCTTAAAGGGACTTTGGTAGTAGCCTAATACCATTTTAAGGGACGTAAACAATAATGCTCTCCTGTTTTACATTTTTCATTTGCATATTCCGAGAATTCTGAAAGGTCTACATATTTATAAATAATGTTACAACAGCTGTTTTAACGTTAAGTTATAATTCAATTGCCTCTTGTCACAGTTATTAAAACAGTTTGACAACAAGCAGGAGTCATGGGCCAGTGACATCACCACATGGGCTTTAAAATTAAAAGCTTATCTAGTTTTCATAAACAGGTTGGTCCCTTACATATAATTATATTTTTCTCCTCGTACCTATTTATAAAACAATAAAATATTAGATATAAAAATAAATCTCTCTTTTTTTTAATTTTTTAAATAATTTTTTTTAAATCATATCTTATATGACTGTGGTGTCCCTTTCTCATATGAAAAATGTATGCATCAGTTTTCTTTTCCAATTCTCTCCAAAGAATATGCCATTATTTTGGTGCAATCTCTGATTGTGTTATACCTTCAGTCAAATCCCTAAAGGTTCTTTAAATTCTTTTATTTTTGGCAACACAAACCTTTTTGTTGACCAAACTCTTCTCGGTTCTGTGTCAAACAAAGATATTCACTTAGTTATTATTAATAGTTCTCTCTTTAACTACTTGCATAGGTTTTTGGAATGATGTATTTGGTGACATATTGGGAAAAGTTTTGGCTTTTCCCCTAAATGCTCATTTGTACTTAATATGACGAAACACTAAATCATTTATGATGGGTAATGTTTTGAGTTGATTTCTCCAATTTCATTAAAAAAGTTCTATTTCCAAACTTTTGTATTTTCTAAAAAATTTATTCTTTGGTTACTCTCTGAACTTAGATCCTTCTCATTGTAAATTTATTATAAATTTATTGCTTTTTCTGGCTAAATGTGACATCCATAAATGCAAATTTTCAAAGAAACACCCTACTTTTTATTTTCAGAAAGGACTTTGATATATATGTAAACTCCTTCAAAGACTTTAACAATTATTCTGCATGTAAAACTCTTTCTTGGTGTAAATCATTTAAACTTGTTTAATTTGCTGGAATTTTAATTATGTAACCTTTTTGTCTCTTTGTTCATATTTGTAAATGTTCTTTCTTACATAATAAAAAAGAAAGAAAAAGAAATGGCCTAGTAATAATGATGACGACGATGATGATACTAATAATGCAGTAGCTTAATGTTTAAAATATATTAATAAACTTCTTGTGAAATAAGTTTATTTAGGCAACAACGAAGAACAGAGCAGCAGTCTTCTGCCACTGGAGGGCAACAGAGAAAAACACTTCACCACCATCTTGTTGCTGTGGAAACGACACGCGCAGAATGAAAGTTTGTTCACGCTACACTGAATGGCTGAAAAGATGAATTTGGAGGATTATTTTCGGTTGGTTTTCGAAGAACGACTTTCGTTGTAAGTAAATATGATTTATACACTCCAAGTGCTCTTGTAGACTCAAAAATGTACTGTTGGATGAGGTTTAGTGTAATTGAAGTGCCATTAACTGTAGTCAAAGCTTGGTTTGAGCGGATATGAATGTTTTAGATTGAATTTCATGTTCTTAGTAATTGTTCAAACTTCTCAACTTCAGAAATAAGGCTGAACATGAAGGCTTGACGGATATGAAAACAACCGCAATGCAACTGCTGGAGGCGCGAGAGGAGAGCGCGTGCGTGAGCAGATCACTGGAAGCCCAGAAAGAGGTAACGTTAGCATGTGTATAAAAGAAAATTATAATTATTTACATTTCAGATCTTACATTTTAAATCAATATAATGTTTTATGCTCTCTCTATTTTCAGGAGATGCAGATGAAACAGGAGAGTTTAAGAGAGAGAGAAGAGAACATTAAAAAGGAAGAGGAGAAACTAAAGAATTCCCTACTGCAATATAACAAGTTTTTGCAAGCAAGGCAACTTTTTGAAACAACTGCATCTATCAATGGATAATGTGTTTATACTGACTTGGTGTTTGGTTCTACCGTAATGTCTTTCTCTCCATATAAGGAAAATGATGCCAGGCGGTTACGTGCCATAAAGAAAGCAGAGGCAGAGAGAGCTCAAACCAGATTGAAAGAACTGGAGATTCAGAAGCTAAAGACAGAGAATGATGTCCTGCTGGCACGAAAAGAGCTGCTGGAAGAACGTGTCGGAAAAGCCAAATGCTACCAAGAGTACCTTGAGAGAGCTGCAAAAATGTCCAGAAAGGTATTTTGTATTTGTTGTTGAAGTCTGTCAAGCCTCAGCAGTCCATCAGGTCTATCCCAGGCTTGGCTGAAGAGTGAGATTTTCTGCACTTTGAGAGTTCTGACAGCATATAGGGCAAAGATGGTTAGCTTTGAATAGCAAAATTCTGTAGAGAATGAGAATGTGTCCTTACAGCACAATGCATTTTGGGAATTTGGGACACGGGAAGCTGGATCCCATTGATGTATATAGGTTTGTTGTATCATTCATTCATTTTTCATTTTTCATTTCACTTTTCGGCTTAGTCCCTTTATTAATCTGGGGTTGCCACAGCGGAATGAACCGCCAACTTATCCAGCACATGTTTTACGCAGCGGATGCCCTTCCAGCTGCAACCCATCACTAGGAAACACCCATACACACTCATTCACAAACATACACTACAGACAATTCAGCCTACCCAATTCACCTGTACCATATGTCCTTTGACTTGTGGGGAAAACCCATGCCAACACGGGGAGAACATGCAAACTTCACACGGAAATGCCAACTGACCCAGCCGGGGCTCGAACCAACAATCTTCTTGCTGTGAGGCTATCATGCTACCCACTGCGCCACCACGACACCTGTTTAATCATTTTGTAACATTATTAACACTTATTATAACTCTTTTTTTGTCTTTTTGTTCTCTCTTTTTATGACATTTGAGTTTGAAAGCCCTTGCCAAGTCATTGATCGTATTCAAGCACTGCAGTCCATCAACAAGGAACTTCTAGAAAATCAGACAGTTTTGGAGAAGGAGAGAGAGAGAACAAAGCTGGAACTGATGCAATACATAAATAAACAGCGAACTGTTCTTCTTCACTATAACAACCAACTGCACCATCTACAGACACAGCTAGACAGCATTCGCTTAGAAGCATACAAATGGGTAAAAACATATACGCACACACACACACACACACACATATTAACCAGCTCACAGAGTGTAAGTGTATTAAAAGGATAGTTCAACCAGAAATGCTAACTATGTCATAATTTACTCACTCTCCACTTTTTTTAAACCTGTTGGAAGTTTCTTTCTTCTGTCGAACACACAAAAAGAAATTGTAAATATTGTTTTACCATGAACTGTATAGAGCAGGGGTCCTGGAGGGCCAGTGTCCTACATATTTTAGTTCCAACCCCAATTAAACACACCTGAACCAGCCAATCAAGCTATTTCTAGGTATACTAGAAACTTCCAAGTTGGAGCTAAACTATGCAGGACACCGGCCCTCCAGGACCAAGTTTGGACACCCCTGGTTTAGATTAAGTTGAGGATGAGTAACAGATGAGAGAATTGTCATGTTTGGGTGAACTACCCCCTTAATGTGCATTTACAAAAAGACAGATATAACTGTGGCACCTCTGTACAGTTCGGTTTTAGAAAATTAAAGACTATTTGTTTTACAGGAGCTAAAACTGAAGCATTTCCAAACAACAGCTGCAAAAGAGACCCTAGAATTTGCTCAGCTAAAGACCAGCGTTCGTAATATTTATCAAATGATCATCACACATTACATCAGGAGGGTCTCTGAGCACACCGAGGACACCTTTAAGCAGTTGGAAATGGTAAATAATGCAGTAATGCAATTCAATATTTGGCAACCATGAATATATCAGTATTTGTTGTTTATGTGAAAATTAGGATATGTTGCTGATGAGCAAAGAAAAAGTAAGATAAAACAGCGTAATTGTCACGGTCACCATCGATCCAGCCTGTGCAGATCGCTGAAGAACAACAAATCTGCCACTTTAATGAACTACAAATGCCATCATGCACTTCACTCACACGCCTGGTCCAGATCCCCCATGATTGCAAACACACACAGACCCATACCTGCCAACATTTGGTTCGTAAATTCCGGGAGGGGGGGGTTATTATGTCATACGCTAATTTGCATATTACTGAAGTCATCGCGTTCTACCATTTCTGTTTGTTTAACATGGGGTATTTTATATTCGCACTACGCTTTATGTAAGCTTGTCAATTTAACTAAATTTATTGCTGTTTGAATACAGTATATCATTATAGATGAGTAGGGAATTTGCAGTAATCTCTCAGACGTAATATACTCAGACAAGTTCTGAAACTTTCACTTAAAACATCTGTGATTGTGCAACAAGAATAAACGGTCAAATTAAATAATTAAAATAAAGGAGAAGCAGATCGGGTTGACTGTACAAGGGAAATACCTTCAAACTGCCACCTGTTCTAAATCATTTGCCGTCGGTACGCAGAGAGGTGCTCTGCTCTCAGGCTGCAGGGGAGGGGCCACCCGCAGCTCGTTGAGAAGAGTAGGGATGGTACAGTAATGGACAAACGACAGTCTATAAAAATTGCCAGTAATACACAAAAAAGTCGCTAGATTTGTCGCTAGTCGCTTTTTTGAATATTTGTCGCCAAGTTGGCAACACTGGCGCAAACTGAAGAGCGGGGAGCGGGATGAGTGAGAGGTTTGGAGAGATGGGGGCGCGCGAACTGTTGCGCGCGACCGGAAGAGCACAAGCACCAAGTTTCAGCCCGGACTGTACTAAAATGCTGAGGAGCGGGGGGCGGGGGAATTCCGGGAGTTTACCGGGAGACAGAACAATACGGTAGACTGGTCTGAAATACGGGAGACTCCCGGGAAAAACGGGAGTGTTGGCAGGTATGCACAGACCATATAAACCACACAGACACACACAGACTTTGCTGAGTCTTGTTCAACTGTAACTTTAGGAAGCGTTACACCATTGTCTTGCCTTGCTGTGTTTCTTGACCCTCGCCTTTATTGTTTTTATGTTGTTTGCCACCTGTACCGATCTCTTCTCCTGTGATCCCGACTTTTCTTTTGGATTACCTGCATGCTTCTGTTTGTTCCTGTTTGACCATTGCCTGCCTGACTAAGATTTCAATAAACTGCACGTAGATCCTAATCTCCCTTGTCAGCGTCCCTGGAGGATCTGGAGGATCTGGCAGCTTTGCAGGATCTGGCAGCTCTGGAAGTGGCGAATTTCTGCACAGGCTGGATCGCTGGTGACTGTGACAGTAATGGTCTAAAAAGTTGTGTGATAAAATTCAACACACAAACTGATGTTTTTTTTTGTTGTTGCAAGAAATACTTTTGTTGTAAGTAAATAGCTAATTTCTGGTCATTTTCCTTTCAGATTCAGAAATATTTTCAGCTTATGGAAGCAATAGATGATGATCTAAAATTCAACATGATGCCAAATCGAACCGAAGAGAATGGCATTGGTGATTAAGCTCCAAGTTTTGAAGATATATATCCAGTGAAAACGGACAGATATGCATAAGCTAAATAAAAATCATCACTGACCACACGTGTGACAAAACCAAGGACTATAGCGAGACTGTATGGAAATTAAAAAGATAATTATTTATCTTCCAATTTAATTAAAATAATATGAAGCTGGGTTCAAAAGTTTTTATGCTTCATACATAGGCAGCATGTTTCAGTTTTTAAATACAGCCGTAATGTCTCCAAGACTGAAATAAACTACACTAATTAAAATCAATGACCATGACAAGGCTTTAGTCGTTTTATAATTAGATGCCATATTTATATAGTTAACATGACGCTGTTAAAGGGTTAATTAAACCAAAAATGAAAATTCTGTTTTTAATTACTCTCACTCATGTCATTCCAATCCCATGAGACCCTCATTTTCAGAACACAAAGTCAGATATTTTAGATGAAATCCAAGAGCTCTCTGGCACTCCATTGACAACAAGGGTCCCAAAACATGAAAAGTTCAGAAAATAAATCAAAAATACATGTGACTTCAGTGGTTCAACTGTAATCATGCAAAGCTCCAAGAACACAGTTGTCCACCAAAAATAAAATAAAAATGACTTTGCCTATGTCTTGCGTGTCAGATCAGGGTGCACATTTACTACTAATATTACAATGCTTGTGTAGCACACTGCTGACATTAATGACAATGCCCCTTACTGCCCCTAGTAAACACCAGGATATTCACAGATCCTTAAAAAGTACAAAAATAAGCCCTTAATTAGTCTTAAAATGTATTAAATCTGTGTTTCAAGGGTCTTAAAAATGCAATCAAACTGACCCCATAAAGATTTTGTTTCCATTTTGAAATCTAGGTCTATTTGTCACCCAGAACAAAATAGGTGAAACCCAATAAAATGAACGCTTGGATAGAAATTAATTAGTTGTGTCCTTTTTTGCAAATTCTGTACTATAAAATGACACTATACATTTGGTCTTAAATTTCAGTTTGTAAGGTATTAAAATGGTCTTGAATACTGTATAACTCGTAGAAACTTGCAGATACCCTAAAACACGCACTCTGAACTGACACGGAAGAGAAGACGTCAAACAGTCATTTTTATAGTTTTATTTTTGTGCACAAAAATATTCTTAGAAAGTCACATGAAATGTTTTAGCAATTTTTTAGCTAGACTTTAAATGTCGTGACTGTTACTGAGTATAATGATTGAGAGAAAAAGCACTTAAATTAAAACATCTTAATTTGATTTGTGTGTCCAAAGATGACTGAAAGTCTCAGGGGTTTGGAACAACATGACGGTTAATTAATTAAAATTTTCTTTTTTGGGGAAACTAACCCTTCAAGCATCATAATTTTTGGATTTGCATTCCATCCATCCATCCACCCACACACGCACGCACACACACACACACACACACACACACACACACACACACACACACACACACACACACACACACACACACACACACACACACACACACACACAGAATAATCATTTAAATGTACTCCTATAATTAAATGCTGTTATCTCTTCCAAAATTGTATGTACAGTATGTTTGCATACCTTTGTGTTTTTATATAAAATTGGATTGCCAAAAATTCTGCAGACTGGCTCTGACTTTTGCCAAGTGTAGTATTGACTCCCTTAAGCTCAACTGAACTGACAGACGGCAGACACTTCTCTGTGTTTTGTCGAGTGAGTGTGTTGCCTCTGTTGGTGTCTGCTGGCATCAGTCAGAGCTTGTTTTTGCCAATCGAGCATGCTGAATCAGAGCTTGTTGCTAGTAGAATGTCTGAGAAGTGACGTACTGTACTCTGGAGATGGTCCACATTTGTCCCTGCCTGTAAAAGCAGTATGACATGGCATTTCATATAGGGCAAATTGTAATGTGAATGTATACACATGAATACTGAAAGAGTCTCACAGCTGGCTTTATTAATTTTAGAATCTAGCATAAGTGTAATAATAATGATAGTCTTGCACTCGTCTTTTGTCTCTTGTTCTTTTTCACTTCCCTTTTTTGCCCTTTCCTTTCTTTCCTTTCTTGGGCTTAGCGCTGGCTTTCTTGGCCTTGCGCACACAAAAGCCCCTCCAGAAGGCCTGAATGACAGTGGCAGCTTGACTCTGTATCTGCCTTTCTCTTTCCTGCTGTTCCCTCAGCTCCTGAGCCTCCTGTCGCTCCTCCATTATCTGCGAGTACTCCAAGTCCAGAGTGTCAAAGCGCTTCTCCAGCTCTGTCAGCTCCATTTGATCTTCGTCATGCATACGTGTAATTTCCTCCAACTCTGTCTAAACACACACAAGCAAAAAACATGATTAAGATAAGAGGTGTAATAAGGAAATAAGAGGTGCAATAAGGATGAATAAAAGGTGATTTGTCAGTATTATTGTTTGCTTCAACAGAAGACAGATAGTCTAAGTGCATATTGAGATTTTTGTATGTTTTTGGAAGTCTCATGATCACCAAGTCTATGGTTTTTTTTTTATTAAAAGTACTGTAAAACAATTATATTGGGAAGTAGAAATACTATTAACATTTTAAATTGTTCCCTGTTTTAATTAGAATTGTATGTATTTATTTTTTTATAATGGCAAAGCCGAATTATCAGCAGCCATTACTCTAATCCTTAGCGCGCCCCATGATCCTTCACAATTCATTTTAATATGCTGTGTTGGTGCTCGTTTATTATTACTATTAATACTGCAGCTGAAAACTCCCATTTTGAGGCCCACCACAACGTGACGTAGGAGTGTGGTTTCCAAATCCACCGAATTAATCAACAGCCGCATATTAGCATGTCTCCATAGTAACGCGTATAATCATATCAACAAGCCAGGACGTGCGCAAAGCAACTGGGATGAAAAGATCTGTTCAGCTCTCTGTGATCATCAATCATCATCATATGTGATCAAGAATGAGTTTTACACGTTTAAAACATTTTTAAATCAGTGCATGTTTGTAATGGATTACAGTGATTTTACCGTCTTTATCACCACAGCCGCAGTACAATTATAAAAATGACGCTTCAATCCCGGTTGGTGACGTTAAATCAGGTTTTTTTGTACATTACATAACAGATATCCATACAGCAATGTATATTAACATGTATCCTGTCACATTTGCTGTGCAAAAACAGTACAGAGTTAAACGCGCGCACTGTGTGTTTGTGTGTGTACTTTGTAACGACATTGTGTGTGACTCATCGTTGCAGAAAGGCTTGAATTAACTCCGCAACAAATACATCCAATAATCATTGGGAAAGTTCTTACTGTGGGCAGCATGGTGGCACAGTGGGTAGCACAATCGTCTCACAGCTATAGTCTCGGCTGGGTCAGTTGGCATTTCTGTGTGGAGTTTGCATGTTCTCTCCTTGTGTTCGTGTGGATTTTCTCCAGGTGCTCCGGTTTCCCCCACAAGTCCAAAAACAAGTGTGGTATAGGTGAATTGAATAAGCTAAATTGGCCATAGTGTATGTGTGTGATTGAGTGTGTATATATGTTTCCCAGTACTGTGTTGCAGCTGGAAGGGCATCCACTGCGTAAAACATATGCTGGATAAATTGGTGGTTTATTCCGCTGTGGCAACCCCAGATTAATAAAGGGACTAAGCTGAAAAGAAAATGAATGAATAAAGTTCTTACTGTAGTATTTCTCACAAACGTTATGTGAGATGTCTCTTCTTTCATGTCTGTCACTGTGCTGTTTATCCGACGCAGCCGGAGATTGAGGCACACTCTGACAGGCACGTGGGAACAATGGGCGGGGAGAACTAGCTTTAAAGGCACAGGCAATAAAAACAGCTACATTGTGTTCAAAGCAGAATATTCTAATGTTCTGAAAGGTATAATTAATAATCTGATGGGCGTTTTGAGCTAAAACTTTACAGACACATTCTGGTGACACAAAAGAGTTATCTCATTTTTTCTACATCATATTTCTTTCATCATGTTGTTTAATGTGTTTTGCCTATCTTTATGGTTATGCTATCTTTCATTGCCATGTTATTTCTTTTCTGTTTTTATCTGCTTAGTAGGTATTGCACACCGGATTAATTCTATACATGCTATTGCAGAATTGCAATATTTTACTGATCATAACAACTGCCTTTTTGACTACAGGTCATTGAAACTTTTTAGTCAGTAAAAATCATGGAATTTTATTGACTCCAAACCTTTGAAAAGTATCTGCAAATACATTTAAAAATAACACTGCAAACATCTGTCAAGGTTACGCCACATTAACGCCTACCTGTTTCTCTCCTATTTCAGCATCATATTTCTGGATCAAGTTCTCTATCTCAGTTTCCTCCTTGTATTTTTTCTGCAAAGCAAATATAGCAACATTCAGAACAAAATCAATGCGTATATCATTAGCTGAATGACACTTGGATGTGCACACCTTTCGTAGATCCTGTTCTCTCTCTCTGCTGGCCTTGATCGCATTATTGAGCTGAGTTCTCAGTTGACTGGCCTCCTGTTGCATGCGAGCTCTCTTCCCATCTGACGTCTTCCTGTCTGAATGACTCTGTTTCTCAGCGTCCTGTTGAGTTCGTATCACAAACTCCTCCAAACCTTTTCCCATCTGATGCAGTGAGCGCCTCAACTGGAGCACTTTATTATTTAATGTGGAGATCTGAATAGGAGAGACAAACAATAAGAAAAAAGAAATAGTAGATGATGTTGGATGAGGTTATTTTGGCTCCTCACCTCTGCGTCCTTGTTTTTATTTGCCTCAGCAACCTCTTTTTCCAATGACTCAATGAGCTTCTGGTTGGCAGAGTGACGCTGACTGACCTCTAGCATCATCTTTCTGCTTTCTCTCTCCTCCGCAGGGGTTGTGAGCAGCCTCTCCAAAACAACCTCCCTCAATTCGCAAAGGCCATTTCTAATTTTCTGAGACTCCATCTCTCCTGTTGTGTTTGGTTCTGTTCGTTTTAGCACCACCTTTGTGGTTGGAGTTGCCCTAAGCAGCCGGATGATCTTACGAAATGAGTCCTGAACTGATTTAGCTGATTTGGCTTTTTCTTCCTGCAGTTCATTTTGATCAGGACTTCCATCAAGAGTTATAGATTGGTACTTTTCCTCAAGCTTCTGGTGCTCTTTCAGGGCCTTCACCACCTCCTCCTCCAGGCTCGGGGAAAGTGCTTCTGGAGACTTCAGCAAAGTGGGAAGAAGGGAAGCTGTCTCCATCTGATGAATGCACTCGTCTAATACCCCCAGTATGAGTTTTGCTTCCCGACATGAGAGAACCTTCCTGGATGGGTTGATGGTCTTTGGGGAATCTGGATTGGTTTTGTTTGGAATGGAGGCAGCATCCAAGTCCATCATTACAGGTTGCTTTGAATAAAAAGAAAACAATCATATTTAGACATCAAATCATTCATTCATTTTCCTTCGGCTTAGTCCCTTTATTAATCTGGGGTCGCCACAGCGGATTGAACCGCCAACTTATCCAGTGTATGTTTTACACAGCGAATGCCCTTCCAGCCACAACCCAGCACTGGGAACGCTACGGCCAATTTAGATTATTCAGTTCACCTGTACCGCATGTCTTTCACTGAAAAACATTATTTATAGATGATTTCTTGGATTGGGTAGCACGGTGGCGCAGTGGGTAGCACAATCGCCTCACAGCAAGAAGGTCACTGGTTTGAGCCCTGGCTGGGTCAGTTGGCATTTCTGTGTGGAGTTTGCATGTTCTTCCCATGTTCGCTTGGGTTTCCTCCGGGTGCTCCGGTTTCCCCCACAAGTCCAAAAACGTGATATAGGTGAATTGGGTAAGCTAAATTGTCTGTAGTGTATGTGTGTGAATGAATGTGTATGGATGATTCCCAGTGATGGGTTGCAGCAGGAAGGCCATCCGCTGTGTAAAACATATGCTGGATAAGTTAAAAGAAAAATGAGTGAAGAAAAAGTCAAAAGAAAATAAATGAATGATTTCTTGGATTTACTCATTTTTCTTATATTAAGTGGTTGTAAACAATTTTTTTGGGCTGAATTTAAACAAACAAATCAAGTTGAATATTATTAAATTAAATTTGTTTAAATTCAACACAAATAAATTGTTTGCAACAGTTTTGCAGACATAATTTTCTTCAGTGTTAGACTGTGGGGGAAACTGGAGCACTCAGAGGAACTCCACGCAAACATGCAAGCTCCACAAAGAAATGCCAACTGACCCAGCCGGGGCTCGAACCAGCGACCTTCTTGCTGTGAGGCAACAGCGCTACGCACTGCACCACCGTGTCACCCACTAATATAACAATGATTTTAAAAACATGTAAAGCAAGATTAATATGATAATCTTATTTTTGGTCCCCACAATGTTTAGGGAATGCTTATTTTGGGCTCCCTGAACATACTTTGTTAGCCAGAAAATGTTTCTTAATAATGTAAATCGAACTTTCCGTCAAGGTTTGGAGGCTTTCTTAAAAACATCCCTGATATACTGAAGGTTAGTCTTTAAATACAGAAAAGAGAGCTAGATAGAACATTTCCAGAAAAAATTTTATTTGGTTGCCCCCAAAATAAAAATAATAAGGAACCATGACATGTTAGTTTTGTTTTTCCCAGAGTTTAAAAACAAAAGGCTGGTAAATGTCTCTGAACGACTTAATTCAGCATTAAAATGACAACAGCAGCACAAAAACCAACCCTTTTCCATACATTACCGTGTTATTATGCTTGCTGGTAGAAAACTATCTGTGCTTACGGTCAAACACAAACTGTTGTTATTTATACCAGTTGCTGTGACAACTGTTGGCAAGACATTCTGATCTTCAACCCTCCGTTCAAACTTTTCAGTCCAGCAAAGAACAAAATATGAAATCTCCCTTGTGATCTACTTAATATATGTAACGTTATGCACGTCCAGGCATTTGTTTCATAAACCCCATGCTATAAGAGAATTCATTCGTATTTGAAATGAAATACATATTTTCACACCCGTGGCTTTTATTGTGACATTTCAGCTCTACCTCTGCTCCCAAAAAACGACACTGTCGTAAAAAAGTCGTAGCAGCAGATTCTTTCGCTTGTCGGCGGCGGGTCTTGTATTTATAATGTTAGAAACTCGATTAAATCGCGTTTTTCTGCTTTTTAAAGTTAAACGCGTTTTTTATTGATTAGAAAAGACGTCATACACTTTGCCTTTTCGTTAGTGTTTTAATATAAGCCGATGACAATGACGTAAACAGACAGACTCAGTTTGGTTTTAATCATGATTCGTTTAAGATGCACCGTTAAAGTTGTTTTAATACACATTTTAGCATAAACTTGCTCTGTTTGGTGTTCGGGGACAGTGACGCGCGTTTCTGTAACTCGTGAGGTGTAGCGGAGCACTGTTAAAGTTTCTCTGCAGCAGTGAAAGGTCACTTTATTGAACGCTGAGACTCTCCGTGTCCCCTAAAACTAAGGTCCTCTCGCGGAGTCTTGGTTCTGCGGGATGGCGGACGGGGACGACGACGTGCCTCTCATCCTGACCTGGGACGATGCGAGCAGCGGGCTGTTGGAGGAGGATGAGAGTGAGTACATCTGTCCTATTTTACACCTCATTCAGGGCAGCACCTGCGGAAACCTGAGCTCTGATGTAAAGCTGGACTGTGTGCTGTGCAGGCCAGTGCTGATTTTACCCATCAACCCTCTTCCAATGATCTGACATCTGTTGTGTGCGTGAGTTCTGTCTCTCAAGACCGAGCTGTCAGATACTGCCTATGATCTCAAGTATTTATTTAAACTTAGAATATATTGCTTTTTACACACAATAAGAATTTTTAAAACGGAATAAAGTCATTAAGGTTTGTTTGACTGTTTAAAAAATAAGGCAATTGAATCAGGCAGTAGAATAAAATGTCAACAATTCTATTAGCATCCACGCAACATTTAGAAAACGACGTGTAATAAAGGCATCAGTTTACTGTATGGTTCTATACATATAAAGATAGGATTAGATTTATTTATGTTTGATTATTTTTCTTTATTTATTCATTAAATTTTAAGTCGGACTAAGGACTAAGGACTAAGTCGACAAGAAAATAAATGAATATATATATATATATATATATATATATATATATATATATATATATATATATATATATATATGTATATATATACAATATATTAAAGCTAGTTGGAAACTGTTAGCTATTTACTTTTATTATTTACACCTCTACTTGTTTACAATATTCTTCAAAATGTTTCTTTTATGTGCAAACCCCCCCAAAAAAACAACAACAAGTGCGCAAGTGTTTAATTTAACAGATAACATGCCCTAAAAACAATACATGTAATCTTTGTTTAGTCTCATGTAATTCATGGTGCAATAACTAATGTCAACAAATACTGCTTTATTATTAAATCAGTGCAATAGTAAATATAGACATAAACATGAGTTAAGAATAATAAATGCTGCCCAATATTCTTTGTTAACTCATGTTAACAAATGTATGCTTAAAGGTGCAGTAGGTTATCTGCCAAAATGCTAACTGGGTAGAATAATATCTTTGAAACACGGTCCCTCCCCTGCCGTACAAAGCCACGCCTCCTGAAACAAGAATGTGCACATTAAGTAAGACAGCAGACAACCCACTAGATCAGTGGTTCCCAACCTTTTTTTTGCCTGAGACCCCCTTTTCCCCCGGAAAAAATTGTAAGGCCCTCCTCCACATTTAATGATATTATCGGTCATATAAGTTTCAGTAAGGATGACAAAAAATGTTGTTTTCAAACTTTATGTGTATTACTATATCTAGATATGTTTCTGCACAAATAATAGCCTAATGTAAAATATACAAGCAAAACATCAGTAGGTCATTTGTAACTGAAAAAATGTAAGCCTTTATATTGGCCCTATTTGAAATTCAATAACAAAAATATCAATATTCACAGTAGTGTATAAAGGAAAAATTTAGTATAGGTTATTACAGTTTAATACTTGCTCTGTACATTATCTGTTATGCTTTATAAATCAGTGTGAGGATTGCTGCTGGCAGTGAGTAATAATTTGGTCAATATGTGGAGAGATCTTTGACAGGTCAAGACGCATATCCTCAGTTCGCACACAGTGCTGATCCCTCATGTCTTCTGACATGACATGTACTCGGTATTAATTGATAATGGTATCTTGGCCAGTTGTTTTGATTCATCCTCTCAAAATAATTCCTTGACAATCTCTGTTACGCATGGCAAAATCAAAGTTTCTGCAATTGTATGCCCTTTCTTTGTCTTTGCTTTGGCTATTTTTTTTTCAGCAACTGTGTACGATATTTTTAAAAGTTTCTTGTCAGTAGCTGTGATGTCCCTCAACTCATTTTGGGTGTGTGTCAATTCTTTTTCTCTGGGCTTTTCGCTGTATTGGGGATGAGTTGTCTGCAAATGTCTTTATAATGTGGACGGCATCATGCATTCGTTAGCAAGAACTTTGGTGCAGATAATGCACTGTGGCTGGGTCAGGAACTCTTTGCTTCGAAAAAATGAAATAAAACCTTAGTTCAGGTAACTGTCTTGGTATTTCCTGCATTTCATGTTTCCAGTATTGCTAGCACTGCAACCTGAACTGTTTGGAGTTTCCTCATCTGGGTCCGTTATGCTTGGGTCATTACTATTATCTGCTGAAGGCGAATAAGTGAGACTCTTTTATGTGGAGGACAAATTACAAATTTCTCTGTTTTTTTGATCAGCCAGGGGATAAAATGAACTAAGGCAACATGATCGTTCTCCTAATTGTCCACTGCTAAAAGTTTTTTTTAAAAATGAAGTGACCCACCCCACAGAGCTCACTGAGGCCCCCTTGTGGGCTGTGACCCCCCTGTTGGGAACCACTGCACTAGATCATGTCATTCGCCAGATAGAAAACTTTACAGTACTTTATAATACTACAATTCCCAACGAAAAACTGTAGGAATTACACTTCTTAAAAAGTCACACTTACATGCTATTTTAGACCGAATATTAAGAGTAGCATGGTAAGCAGTAAAAGGAGTGCATCACAGGTTATCATTGTTCAAAAAGGAACCAATGTGAATATAACACCAACTTCACCTCAGTAAAGCAGGCTAGGCGGAATAGCGCTATTTGCTTATGTTTTGTTGTTAAACTAAATGTAAATCTACATAATCGATGCTGTAAAAGGTCCCTTATAAAACTGAAAATAATCACATTAATCATTCGCTGTAAGATTTTAGTGACTGAACAACACTTCCGTCCATATAACCCATTCATAATACAACACAATCTATATAAGCTTTGCGTGACTAAAATAGTTTTAAAACAGAACATTACCTGTCTAAAAGAAATACTTCAGCCATGGCGTCTTCCTTCCTCCAGTGTGCAAAATAACTCCAATATCGATTTAGGATTTTAAAAAGTTTTGATTCAGCATTTGATTTTACCGCTGTGACTTTCTCGTGTGCACATGAACGCGCGGCAGACATGCACACCTGAGTGAACAGAGATGCGCTATTGTACAAATCTACATTTGCTGACAGGCAGTTTGGGCTGCTTATCAGAATTTTTGGAAATGTCGGCCTGACATTATTTAATTGGATAAACATATTTTAGTCTATACCTTACCCAGAGTATAAAGATACATATAAACACATTTGGACCATTTGCTTTAATCATTACTATCGGAATGTGAAGAGACTTTCAACCAGCACAGACAAGACAATCACCTACTGCACCTTTAATGTAAAGTGTTAATAGTTTTCTATAAGATCAAAAAAATCAAACACTGAATCGTCCACAGTAGGCCTGTCACGATATCTATTTTTTGTTGTACGATATATTGCACCAAAATATATCGCGATAAACAATAATATTGTCATTTTAAGACCGTTTTATGCCACTCATTATGTAATGCCAGAATGACAATATAATAGCATCTCAATGCAAGTAGACTCTTCCAAAGAAAACATAATATTTTATTCTTAAGATTATTTCATTTGATTACAGTTAATTAAACAATTTAATAGTGAGGCGTTGGAATCAGAATATGAAAACATATCCTAAATAAAAAGTAATAAATGTTAACAAAAAAGTGAAAGGTAAAACAACAGAGGCTGTGATATCTGCTCCCTGATCTATTTTCAGTTGTCAGACACCCACATGAAAATATACTATAGTAATTTATAGTAAATACTAGTGTTTTTTAACCATACAGACACCTCCAATAAAGAAAGAGAGGTTGCACAATCAGCTAAAATGTTGCTAGAATTGGTTTTTATGTATGGGTCATATATATTGCATCACCAAAATTGTTTGAGGTCATGTGTTATGCGATAAGTCGATATATTGATTATTGTGACAGGCCTAGTCCACAGATTCCTTTGCAGTTTTTTGGTATTTCTGTCAGTTTTTTTTATTTTATTTTATTTTAAAAAACCAGCGCAAGCTAATCGGTTATTAAAACAGCTATAGCCCTACTGGAGGAATGTTGATTAGTAGCCTTCACTGAGATACCAGAAGACCTGCTGGACTGACACCTGATCTTTAACCGTCTGTCTCTTTGATTAAGACTTCCATCAAGCGGCAGCGTGCATGAAAAATGGCCATGTAAACAGTATGAGTTCCAGAAACTGACTCTAGAGGGCTCTCTAATCCAGCCTTTTTATCATTGCTCACTGTGTTGTTGACATTGCTAATGCGATGGGATGGAAGATGATTTATAACTCTTCTGCTTAGGCATCACTGATGGTCTTAGTAAACAGGGCTGTTTTCTCCACACCAGATTGTAATAGCTTTTCTCATGTTGGAAATGAAGAGAAATGTGGAAATTTATGTAATAAGGAGGAATTGCTGAGAGTGAGTTTAATTTCATTAGTGTGTGTTATAATGAAGAGGGGTATCAGTGACGGAGTTTGAAGTTTGTAAAGCTGAGCTGTGTGTTCACTACATCTGTCATCAGTGGCAGATCTGGTTGTCATCATGATCATCAAAAATGGTCATCAAACATTAAATGTTGCTGATAGTCATTTCATCACAAATATTTTATGCATCCATATTCATTTTTGGATGTTCTGCTGAATTCATAAAATTTCTGATCATTACTTCAGTGTTCAGATTGGACATTAACAAATATAATGTATTTATAAACATGCTGACAGACACATGCAGACCTTAAATGTCAAATGTCTTTTTCGTTTTTTAACATTCACAGGCACTAGTTTAGATTGATTTGATTAGCACTGCTTTTTGAATATATTCATCCAACACATTTCTGAAAGCTGCTATTTTGTTGATGTTTCTCTAAATTTGCTCTATAACTATACTTGCTTTTGTCCACCTCAGCCCCCTTTAGTATGAAAGTATACAGCATCTGTTGTAGAAGTATTTTCTTTATTCATGTCCCCTTAGTGCAGCATTAAACGGTCTAGACACCTAAATGTTTCAGAGTAATTTTTGTGTTAATTAAGTTTCATAAATGTTGAAAAGAATACATTGAGGCAATTTATCAACTATCTTTTGTGACGTCACTAGCTAGTTCTTGCAGTGTCCTCTTCCAGGCAATCTATGGTCTCTGCTAGGGCTGCACGATATTAAAAAAAACTGATATTGCAATATAAATGTAATTTCACCAGTTGACTTGAATAGCTTGTAAAGAATTCATTATTTGAAATTAATTGGGGTAATTCTATAGGGGAGCTAATCTGCATAAAATATAATAAAAAAAGACAAGCAAAGTTAAATACAACAGAGAAAAAATGGAAATGAACAATGATGTATGATTTTCTCGGGAGTCAAACAGTATTTAAAAGCAGTAAAATAAATAATCACTGTATGAAAAAAATAATAAAATTATCAACACTGTATCGATTTGAGTGAATAATTATATAATATACAATTAATCTTTAAGATACAAACTTTTAAGTTATTGTGCCCGAAACTTTGAACTTTCACTCTGAGCCTACAATTTGAAATGACTTCACCATGTTGTTAACTATAATGTCTGGCCAACTTTAATCCTGACTACATTGCAGATCCCTGTGAGATGTGACTATTGCGCACTCACGTGTTGCGATATCGATGCTGAAATGATATATTGTGCAGCCCTAGTCTCCGTCCTACTCTCATGCCTCCTTGTAAAAAAGCAAAGCGGCTAACAAATGTGCGTTTTTCTGCATTTTAACAATAAAGGGATTCAGGCATGCAACCTGCTCTGTTCAAATGTAGAGGGTCACATGTGTCTTTAAACAAAAACAAAAAGCAAAATGGTGTGTGTGTGTTTTAAACATTTTTAGTTATGCTGCTTTTCTGGCATAACGAAGCTGGGCTTGCATCAGAATTGCATTAAATGATGTAGCTGAGTCTACAATTTATCTGAACGATGTTCGTAATTTCATATACAGGGAGTGCAGAATTATTAGGCAAGTTGTATTTTTGAGGATTAATTTTATTATTAAACAACAACCATGTTCTCAATGAACCCAAAAAACTCATTAATATCAAAGCTGAATATTTTTGGAAGTAGTTTTTAGTTTGTTTTTAGTTTTAGCTATTTTAGGATGATATCTGTGTGTGCAGGTGACTATTACTGTGCATAATCATTAGGCAACGTAACAAAAAACAAATATATACCCATTTCAATTATTTATTTTCACCAGTGAAACCAATACAACATCTCAACATTCACAAATATACATTTCTGACATTCAAAAACAAAACAAAAATAAATCAGTGACCAATATAGCCACCTTTCTTTGCAAGGACACTCAAAAGCCTGCCATCCATGGATTCTGTCAGTGTTTTGATCTGTTCACCATCAACATTGCGTGCAGCAGCAACCACAGCCTCCCAGACACTGTTCAGAGAGGTGTACTGTTTTCCCTCCTTGTAAATCTCACATTTGATGATGGACCACAGGTTCTCTATGGGGTTCAGACCAGGTGAACAAGGAGGCCATGTCAATTGTTTTTCTTCTTTTAGACCCTTTCTTGCCAGCCACGCTGTGGAGTGTGATGTAGCATTGTCCTGCATGAAAATCATGTTTTCCTTCAAGGATCTTCTTCCTGTACCACTGCTTGAAGGTGTCTTCCAGAAACTGGCAGTAGGACAGGGAGTTGAGCTTGACTCCATCCTCAACTCGAAAAGGCCCCACAAGCTCATCTTTGCTGATACCAGCCCAAACCAGTACTCCACCTCCACCTTGCTGGCGTCTGAGTCAGACTGGAGCTCTCTGCCCTTTACCGATCCAGCCACAGGCCCATCAAGACTCACTCTCATTTCATCAGTCCATAAAACCTTAGAAAAATCAGTCTTGAGATATTTCTTGGTCCAGTCTTGACGTTTCAGCTTGTGTGTCTTGTTCAGTGGTGGTCGTTTTTCAGCCTTTCTTACCTTGGCCATGTCTCTGAGTATTGCACACCTTGTGCTTTTGGGCACTCCAGTAATGTTGCAGCTCTGAAATATGGCAAAACTGGTGGCAAGTGGCATCTTGGCATTTGCACGCTTGACTTTTCTCAGTTCATGGTTCAGTTCTCAGTTTATTTTGCGCCTTGGTTTTTCCACACGCTTCTTGCGACCCTGTTGACTATTTTGAATGAAACGCTTGATTGTTTGATGATCATGCTTTAGAAGCTTGGCAATTTTAAGAGTGCTGCATCCCTCTGCAAGATATCTCACTATTTTTGACTTTTCGGAGACTGTCAAGTCCTTCTTTTGACCCATTTTGCCAAAGGAAAGGAAGTTGCCTAATAATTATGCACACCTGATATAGGGTGTTGATGTCATTAGACCACACCCCTTCTCATTACAGAGATGCACATCACCTAACATGCTTAATTGGTAGTAGGCTTTTGAGCCTATACAGCTTGGAGTAAGACAACATGCATAAATAGGATGATGTGGTCAAAATACTCATTTGCCTAATAATTCTGCACTGTATATATATATATATATATATATATATATATATATATATATATATATATATATATATATATATATATATATATATATATATATATATATATATAGTTGAAGTCAGAATTAGTAGCCCCCCTGAATTATTAGCCTCCCTGTTTAATTTTTTCCCCAATTTCTGTTTAACGTAGAGAATATTTTGTCAACACATTTCTAAACATAATAGTTTTAATAGCTAATTTCTAATGACTGATTTTTTTTATCTTCGCCATGATGACCTCAAATAATATTTGACTAGATATTTTTCAAGACACTTCTATACAGCTTAAAGTGACATTTAAAGGCTTAACTAGATTAATTAGGTTAACTAGGCAGGTTAGGGTAATTAGGCAAGTTATTGTATAATGATAGTTTGTTCTGTAGACAGTCGAAAAAAAATGAGCTTAAAGGGGCTAATAATTTTGTCTTCAAAATGGTTTATAAACTGCTTTTATTCTAGCCGAATTAATACATATAAGACTTTCTCCAGAAGAAAAAATATTATCAGACATACTGTGAAAATTTCCTTGCTCTGTTAAATGTCATATATTTAGAAAAGAAAAAAAAATTCAAAGAGGGGTAATAATTCTGATTTAACTATATATATATATATATATATATATATATATATATATATATATATATATATATATATATATATATATATATATATATATATATATATATATATATATATATATATATACATACATAATGTGTGTGTGTGTGTATATATATATATATATATATATATATATATATATATGTATATGTATATATATGTGTATATATATATGTATATATGTATATATATATATATATATATATATATATATATATATATATATATATATATATATATATATATATATATATATATATATATATATATATATATATATATATATATATATATATATATAGCTTCTTGTTTACTTTGGTTGTAGTTAGCAAACGGCAGCTTCAGTTCACTGATGTTTAGAATTAGATCACCATCCTTCATGTGCAGAGGTGTGTGTCAGGGTGGTATTGTGTTGTTCACCTGAGCATGTAAATCCAGCATACAACATTGTCATTGTCATTGACAACGTTTACATGGACATCAGTAATCGAATTATTTGCCTTAATCTGAATAAGACAATAAAATTATTAAGGTGTTTACATGAGTTGCTTTTTGAATGTTCCTTTCATGATGCCATTTTACATGTTAAAGCACATAATTCGATTAACATCATTGCGTCACCACGATATCCACATTTCCTCTGGAGTTTCATGTAATTTCAGGTGTTTCATTTTTAATTCTTCGACGATTCTTCGACCACGATATCCTCATTTCCTCTGGAGTTTCATGTAATTTCAGGTGTTTCATTTTTAATTCTTCGACGATTCTTCGACCACGATATCCTCATTTCCTCTGGAGTTTCATGTAATTTCAGGTGTTTCATTTTTAATTCTTCGACTTTAACTGCAGTTTGGCACTTTCACTTTCATTCAGGAACATTTCATGCATGCCCCCCCATGACAAACGAGATATTGGATGCGAGTATGAACTGCTGGAAGAGTGTAGTTTTTATGGAATTTGATACCGCACGCCGTATGGTAAAAAATCATCCGCATTTCGTGATGCTGGTGTCTGTGGTCCTTCACTGACTCTGTAGGTGCAGAGAATAGTGTCAAACAGCGTGTGTGTATAGACTATCTTGTCGCAAAATGCGGCGAAAATCCTACACAATGGTAATAGTTTGATTGCAGTGTTTGCATGTCTGTACTGCACTTCAATAATGCAAATAAAATCGGGATACTCCACATGTCTTAATTCGATTTCTGTTTAGTTCGATTATGACTTTAGTCTGATCAAGGTAATCAAAAATCGCTGTTTTACATTGTAGACTCTTAATCAGAGTATTTTCTTAATCGTATTAAAATCGGATTATTGGTGTCCATGTAAACATACTCATTGTTTTATATGTGTAGATGTTTGAACTTTGTTTGAACCCATTTTATATTGATAATGGTGGGCTGCAATGTCAAGCAATGTAAATTATATGCATTTAAACATGTCTCAGATGGTTTGGCACAATCTCAGCTTTAACTACTCCGTCATGTCAGTAATTCAAACAAGTCAGTAGAAGCTCAAAGCTCTGCTAAGCACTGAATGTGTTGTGCACTGGTTTTATCTTCTCAAGAATGGATTATTGCCATCCATGTGTGATTCAACTTCAGAGTGGAGCAGTTGGGTTATTTATATTATAACTGAGTAATTTAACCAAAGAAAGTTTCATTAAGACCTTTAAAGAACCACGAGTATCCAATGTCACCTTTAATGAACACTTAGAACAGTGGTTCCCAAAATGGGGGTCGCGGGATGATGACAGGGGGTTGCTTTGTGCTTTCCAAAAGTCAAACAAATGTTATTAAACTATTAGAATGACTATATTTTAACCATAACCCACAGAAGATAAAAATAGTAGTTTTTAATAGTAAAAAACAACAACAAGCAAATGAAAAGCCATCAGCATTTAAATTATTTTTTGTGGGATCAGTGGGTTTACATTAGATTAACAACACAGCAATAGCGTCAGCTACAGCAGATTGATTTTATAACAGCTTGTTAAACTTTCTGACACTTTTATGGCAATCAAATACATTACAAATAAATACAGGCCGAGGATGATCTCTGATTGGCGGTCTCCAAAATTAAACCAAGAATAGACTTGTGTGAAAACATTGTGCCCACCAGTCTCTTTAGCTGAGGTTAATATTAAATTAAACAAATTAATAAATGACTATAAAATTGATATGGTTGTTAGACTATTGTACTTTTTTGTGTTGTCAATATGCTCATGTTTATATAGGGCTATTGTTGTGTGCGCAACATTTGTATATTTATAACCACTTCCAAGTAATGTGGTGGTCGCGTGTCACTGGCATTGTTATTTTAGGGGTCGCAGGCTGAAAGTTTGGGAACCCGTGACTTAGAAGTTGCTGCACTCTACTGTTATTTTTTTGGTTTTATATTTTGCTGAAAATATAATAATCCACCATTATATAATTCAACAACCAATATACTGTTTCTGCTCTTTTGAGGGGAGGAGAACACTAAATAGTACTGTTACTTTAAGAGGAAAGTGTCCCAACCCCAACGGTCATGTGTTCATGTGTCCAATACAGCAGCACACCGGCCTCGTACCACACACACACAGACAGACAGACAGAGGAGTTAAAACGCTGCGTCAGCCTTATGGCAGATTCAGTGCTGTTTGTGGCCCCCTCTCCACTCCCATTCTGCACACACATAGCCCATGGCCCTGTGTCAAAACTGCTAGTTGATGTGAGCTGGACGCGGGAATGTTTTGAGGATCTGGGTGTAAACTCTGGCACTCTCGGGAGTGGATTTGGGAGGTTTCTTTTCTTTGCCAAGTAAATGAGAGAAGAAAACAACTTTGGAATGCGCTCTGTCTTCTTGGTTCCTTTTTGTCTTTTAATTTTTTTTACAGAATAAGTGTTGATGTGAATACCAGATGCCTTCACTTCCTCATTCCTCCTCAAGCTGCTGTCTCAGAATGATTTTCCTCGTCACACGGAAGATTGTTCAGACATTTTAAATTTTGTACTTTTTTAGTCACATCTCTGTACATCAGTCTGCCTGTGTTTTCCAGTATTTGAAGGAAATCAGGATCGACACTGATTGGAACTGGACCCGAAAAGAAACCCGCCATCAGTGCTGTCTTTCTCTCATTTGCTCTTGCTCTGCCAGGAACGTATTGATCAGAGCAAAACCAACGCTGTTGTCATGAGCTGTTTACAGACAGCTGCGAGTCAGTGAATGATCGGCAATAAAGTAACTCATTCAGTCAGCTTGAGTTTGGACAATCAGCTCTTAGCTCTTTGTCATTTACTCTGTGCTGTATTAAATTACCAGGCTGTGGCCTGACAGTTTGTTTAAAAGGGTGTCAGTGGATTAATTCCATGCTTATTGTTTACAGAAAAGCCAGGGTAAGTAGATACAAAAAATGAATTGAAACTTTTTACTTCCCTCAAAAGAAGGCACATGAAGCTCTCTGCGTGGTAAATTTGTTCAGCAATGTCCTCCATCTCAAAGAGGAGCTTTGATGTTGAGCTTGGAGAGGGAAATGTGCTAAAATGGACACTGAATTTCAGAAAAAACAAGATAACGTCGCACATGGAGGCTATGACTGAGAGATTTACAGAGATCTGATGGGGATGGCTGAAAAAACAGCAGCATTTAGAGTCTAAAGGACGTTCTTGCTTTGTTTTGGACTGATGCTTGAGGAAATCCACCTATATTGTGAGATCTGAACTATCAGCAGCCTTTCCTGCCTGTATATCACTGAGAGCCGGGAAGATTCCTGGGTGGAGTCCTTATGGAATATCAAGCTTTTCAGATTCTTTCATGATATATATTTATAATACTCAGTGCTGTGTTTTGGGAAGCGGCACTTTTGTGCGTTCAAATTCATGTTGGCATTTTATTTGCTCATATTTTCACCTTCAGAGGAGACATTTTGTTTCATTTATTATATCTGTGACATTCTTGATAAGATATAAACAATTGGTTAAAGTGTTTCTATGCTACATTCAAATCAGCGTGTGATGGTGCAGAGACAGATTTACAAGGAGCTTTTTGGCTGATTTGACGTGAATTTATTGTAAACGTGTTGTCTTGGAGAAATCGTGCGCATCGCCACAGGATTCTGTTCTGCTTTCAGACTTTTGACCGCAGCTTCTGTAGCTGGCACGATGAAACTTGGATGCATGAGTGTATGGTTTCTAATTAATGCTTGCAGTGTTGGAAACTGCTTGACCGATTGCATACTCACTTTCTGACTACTGGGATGTGGGGCCAAATACAGGGGCTGGCATGGATATTAGTAGTACATTTGAGAACATGGACACTGGACTGACACAAGACAGACCAGTACAAACGTCCTCATTCTACAAAGAGATTGAGCCTGTTGGTGAGTTACTGAAATCTGCTGAGTAGGCTTATGAGGGTGTCAAATTTACTTGTTTCAAATAATTGCTGAAGAATTGCTGAAAGTTTACTTAGAAAAGCAGTACACCAAGTTTTTTTTGCATTTTGTTTTACCTGTGCCACATATATATGAGCAATATCACATGAGTAGCTTTGCGATATGGCTGTATATCGGCACTGATGGGAGGTGTGCGTTGGCTTGAGGCCACAGGCCGAGTGCCTTAGTGTCCCACCAGTGATGATATACAGCCATATTGCACTGCTACAAGTGTGATATTGCATTTATACAACAGTTCGATGGCATAATCGAGTATATAAAAAAAGAAAATCAAACACCGAGAGTCTAAAAACTCTTTTGCATGAGGAACTACTTTCTTCCACCATTCATTCACATCTGCAGCTGACCGTCAGAACAGCAGAAGCCATTACTAATTTACCAACGTCACTTTAGAGCTAGTATTTAATAATACTAATAATAATTCCATACGTTTATACAGTGGTTTTTTTGGACAAAGCACTTTACAAATTTTTTTTTGGGGGGTGGGGAATCTCTTCATCCACCACCAGTAGATGTACTATTATTTGAATGATTCGCTGGCATACTGTCTAAAGTGACGACAAAACCGGTGATTTTGCTCACATTTTAAGATTATAAAGCTGAACGGCTTGAAATGCCATCAGTCTACAGTAGAGGTGTGAACCTACACTGGTCTCACGGTTCGGTTCGGTTCGGTTACGATTATCATGCCATCGATTCGGTTCAATTCGATATCTCGGTGCATCACGGTGCATTGACGATTCTTTCCATACACAGTTTTATATTTTCTTCACAGCACAACAATTCTTGTATTAAAATGTATAAATATATTTATATACTATTTGTAAAACAATTTTGTCCTTTAATACAAAAAGTCAGATATATAAACTGTACCTTTAAACAACACAAGCATTTATAGACCATTTTGAGGGATGTAAACAAAAACAATGGTCCTAACGTATTTCCTGTTTTACATTTTTAATTTCCATTGCTTCTGAGAATCAAAAAAGGTCCACATATTGATAAATAGTTTTATGACGACTGATTTAAAATCAAGTTATGATTGAATTGCCTCTTGTTACAGTTAGGAAATAGTTTAACGTCAAGCAGGAAATGTTCATGGGCCAATGACATGACCACATTAAAATGGTCTATAGCAAATAAGCAAATATAAATATCCCACTCGCTTTCTGAGCCTTGTCTACCTAGTTCTTTCTTACACCCCTTTGATTGGTCACTCGCTCAACAGAAAGGGCTGCGATTGGCTCCTACACGCTGGCGCTCTTCACAGATGCTCTCATGGGCCACAGTGAGAGAGAGAGAAATGGAGTTTACTTTCATTCTCTTAATCGCTGTAAAATAGGGGTTTTTGCTGTAAGTGTCAGTGAAACACAGTCCTGCAAACACACACGCAGTGAAATTGTGCACAGTTTCAGAGTTTTTACGTAGTTAGAGCGTTGTAAATACTCGCGCTCGCGGCTCGCCTCCCTCGCCTTACTCGCTTACTATGGCGACATAGCGCATGTGAGATAAATGACGTCAGTACATAATAACCGGTTATGATTATTACTGAACCGATACCGAATTGTCCGCGTCTGCCTCGCGGTGCACCGAAGAAACGATTAATTTTGACACCCCTAGTCTACAAAGATTTCCCATTTTCTCTGTTGCAATCAGGAGATCACAACAATTAACTCTGAAAAAGCCAAAGCAAAGCAAACACTACCAGATTACCATGGTATGAATACAGCACTACAAAATACAAAGGAGAGACATCAACTTAGAATGTCACTTACCTTTTCTAAATTGATTTGTTCATCAGTAGATTGAAGTTTATACTCAATTTTACTTATTATGCGGTCTCCGTTACCTTGTGGCGGAATGTCAACCGTCAATTTCTTTGCTCTGCTGGTGACTGTCAACAGCTGAATCTCCTATATTACAATTATTTTTAAAAAGACTATCCTTATAGATCCTATAGATAGGAGGCTGTACAAGTGCTGATATTGCAGAATATTGCATGGCTATCAGCCAATCAGATTCGAGAACCAGACATGACTGTTGTATAAATGTGGTGTATGTATGCATGTATGCATGTATGCATGTATGCATGTATGCATGTATGTATGCATGTATGCATGTATGCATGTATGTATGCATGTATGCATGCATGCATGCATGTATGTATGTATGTATGTATGTATGTATGTATGTATGTATGTATGTATGCATGTATGCATGTATGCATGTATGCATGTATGCATGTATGCATGCATGTATGCATGTATGCATGTATGCATGTATGTATGTATGTACGTATGTACGTATGTACGTATGTACGTATGTACGTATGTACGTATGTATGTATGTATGTATGCATGTATGCATGTATGCATGTATATATGCATGTATGTATATATGTATGTATGTATGTATGTATGTATATGTGTGTGTATATGTATATCTATGTGTATTTTTAGAGCAAACTTATATTTAATTCAAAATTAAATTGCAAAAGGCTTATAAAGTATAATAGGTAACAATTTACGATTGGCTGTTTATGGCAAAATTTATTTCTGAGTCAGAAGTTCACACACACACATTTAACACAGATAAGATAAATAAATAAAATATAATAAATAAAGTACAACAAATAAATACTTTCTCAAATTAGATGTTATATAGTTAATAGATTAAATTCAATAGTTAGAAAAGCACAAAATTATTAGTTTCTATGTTAATTTCAGAAATAAAACTGCTGATTTTTATTAGTTATTAATTTTAATGTGCTATTGAAATCATTAAATAATGTGGTCAATTAACTAATGCTAACTATTTGGAGGCTTATGGTACAATGTTAATGAGAAATCATCTAATATTTTCCTTCCTTCTCTACACAGATGGAGCTGGAAATCACGATGTTGCAAATAATGTCACCATCCCCGCCTCAGGAGCATCAGATCCCAGGGCCCAGAATTCTTTGCAGCAGAGCTGGGAAATGAACTTCCAAGAAGCAGCAATATACCTGCAGGTCATTATCTGATCCGCTACAATCTTAATGAAGCAGCAAAATAGATTTACACCAGCACACACTCAGTTCAGGGTTAATTAAAGTTTTGTCCTGCTCATTTGTTTTTGTTTGTCCTCAGGAGGGAGAGAATAACGACAAGTTTTTCACTCATCCTCGAAGTGCCCATGCGCTCAGTGCCTACCTGTTTGCTCACAGTCATCTGTTCTATGTGGTGGAGCTGCTGACTGCGGTGTTACTCATGCTTCTGTCCCTCTCAGAGGCTCCTGCCGTCCCCTTCCTCCGCCTGGACGTCTATGTATGGGACTTCTACTTTACTATGTGTCTAGTGGCCTGGGATCTGTGAAACTGTACTTACTTTTGAAAGAAATGATTTATTTTATTAATCAAAAGTAACATTAAAGAATTCGCCAGTGTTACACAACATTTGTTTAAACTTTTTATTTAGTAATCAATCTTAAATTAAGTTTCTTTATCTCGTAGATATGTTAAACACAGCTATTTTTCAACATTGAGAAGAAATAATTCTTGATCATCAAATCTGCATCTTAGAATGATTTCTGATGGTTCATGTGACACTAAAGATTGTTTAAATGTCACAGACATAAATAGCATTTTAAAATATATTAAAAGATTTTATTTTTATTATTATTTACACTATTACTGTCATTTGGAGATTGTTTTGCTTGTTTAAAGGAAAAACTCTTGGAAAACGCAATGGAAAAATTTTTGGCATATTATTTATTGGAACATGACAATATTTTTTGCTTGACTAGAAAATTTTTCTAGATTTAAAGGTGCAGTATGTAAGTTTGACACCCATGGTATTGCACTCCTGGATCAAAACAAACGCAAGCGCAGGTTGCCGGATTGAGGACAGGAGCAAGTGATTTAAACCTTGTTTTTAATAAAAGCAATGGCAGGGAGTGCTTCTAAATGGCTGTATTTATTTTTCTGTCATGTTTCATCTGGTGCAAACAGCCAAATTGCACATCACTGCAAATCTCGTCACGAAGCGTGTTGTTAGGACACAGGGTTACAATGTAACCTGCTCACCTAATGTTTACGTTCGTAATATTTATATTTTTTGCTAATAATGACCTAATGTGGAACTCTGAATCTGCGTCTTATTTCGGAGTCTGCTACTGTCCACCAGACGTCACATTTCGGTCACGTACACATGCTTTGAGTGCCTTTCTGAATGAATGAATAAAATACGTGGTTTCCCACCAAGGCAACCCAGGGTGCTGGAAAATAATTGGCTAAAGTGGCATTGGGCAGGTTAAAAATGACCAAAACAAAGAGAGCGTTCCGGCAGGAAAAACACATTTTTAAAGGAGAATATCTGACTTCAGCATTGTTTTTCAGATAAACAAGTATGTTCGTTTGGCATGTTTCTTAAATATCTGCAAACATATTATGGTATTTTTATGCTTTAGAAGAGTCAAAAACTTTGGATTTTTAGATATTTGGACTAAAAACAAGACAAAACAAATTAAGTAAGAAAAGCATGCATTTTATGCATTGTATGCTTTAACTCACAATTATGAACAATATTATGTGCTTTTATGAAATACTATAAAGTGTTTTTCTTTTTCCTGGAAGGTTCACGCAACACTGGAGTTATTGGCATTGGTAATGGTGGCCTTTGAGTTGTGTATGAAGCTCCGATGGCTTGGCTTTCACACTTTTATACGTCATAAGAGAACCATGGTGAAGGTTTGTGCTATTTATTTTTATTATTTCAAAATGATTGGCTTTGTGAATGGATTTGGTGTACATATATTAACAGTTCAGATGTTAACCTTCATTTTTTGTGTGCATTTCAGACGAGTGTCCTGTTTATACAGTTTATTGAGGCGATTGTGGTTTTAGTCCGGCAGACGTCCCACTTGCGCGTAACGAGAGCCCTGCGACCAATCTTTTTAGTGGACTGCCGTTATTGTGGAGCCGTTCGCAGGCATGCAGACTTCAAAATTATTAATACTTCTACTAATGTTTTATATTTCAATAATAATTATCTTTAATTAATAAAAATTTAAAAAATTAGAAAATATAAAAAAATATCGACTAAATATTGGCATTTCTATTATAGTACTGTTGTTGTGGTCAAATACAGTGGGGGAAATAAGTATTGAACATTCACCATTTTTCTGTGCTGTTGACTTGAAATTTTCATCGGATGTTGGTAACAACCAAAGAAATCCATATTTGCAAAGAAAACAAAAACTAATTAGTTTACAAATGAAGTTATGTCTAATGAAATGAAACGACACATGGGAAAACGTATTGAACACATGAAGAAAGGGAGGTATAGAAAGCCATGGAAAGCTCAGACATCAGCTGAAATCTTTCAGTAGATAGAAACAATCATCTGCACCCTCTTTTGTCATTGTAAATATATATTTTAGCTTCTTCAGTCTAACATCTACATTACCAGGATGATGAAGATGAAAACAGTATGGACATTTTAGCAAAAAATGATCCAAAACATAGCCAATGATACTCTCAAATGCTTTCAGAGAAAAAAAATCAAGCTGTAGAATGGCTCACCCATTCACCTGAACTGAATTCAATAGAAAAAACAAATAAAAGATCAGATTTCATAGACGAGACTCATAGAATCATCAAGATTTGTTACACTCTGTTGAAGTCTGTGAAAAAAATCACACTTGAGCAATGCATGTGACTTCATTCACTATTTGAGTGGTGTTTTTAAATTGCCATCACGGAAAACGCCTTTTATATAAAGTATTAAATACATTTCAGTAGTTCAGTACTTTTCTCCTTTTGTCATTCCTTTGTTATTAACTAATTTTTCAAATTTCTTTGGTGTCGTTTTATTTTTATGTTTGTGTTGTTCCATTCCATGTCAACAGCTCCTTTAGAAATATTATTCCCAGGAAAAAACATGACAGGTTCGATACTTATTTCCCTCACTTTATATGCAACAATCCACTCAAGGTCATGCGTTAGTGTTTTTATTCTACACTAGTGGCTAAGGTTCACTTAATCACAGGAAAGTTTATATAAAGAACATCCTTGACTGAATACAACATGATATTCCAACACAGTATCTGTCTTTCTGTCCTTCCCCAGAAACTTGAGGCAGATATTTCAGTCTCTTCCTCCCTTCATTGATATTCTTCTGCTGTTGCTTTTCTTCATGGTCATCTTTGCCATCCTGGGATTCTGTTTGTTCTCAGCAAACACAGCCGACCATGTTAGTACATCACAATCACATGCTCTAATTTATATTTCATGCTTTTGTCTTTCTTGCATACAAACCCATATTCTTTTTTTCCCTCTAGTATTTTAGCACACTGGAGAACAGCATTGTGAGTCTGTTTGTCCTCTTGACCACTGCGAAGTAAGTATGAACTTTGGTGCACACATCCTGATTAAGATAACATGACTCTTGAGTTGCGGTGGGGTGGTTTTATGTCTTCCTGTAACTGAGCTAGTCATTTGAATCTTATCAGCTCAAGCCCCTGAAGGGGAACTAGAGAATCACTCAGATCCTCTGTTATCAGCATGCCCCTGTTTGCTATAATCTCTTTAGTAGACTTACACATGAGTTTTTTCCTTTTTTTTCCTTTCCTTCACTAGTTTTCCAGATGTGATGATGCCGGCGTATTCGAAGAATCGTTGGTCATGCATTTTCTTCATCGTGTATCTATCTATCGAGCTCTACTTCATCATGAATCTGGTCAGTAACGAACAGCATCATATTTATCATGCATTGTAATAGGGCTGGGTGATGCATCAAGTCATCTTATATGCTGATAATGATAAATCTCATGATATACAGTGGTCCCTTGCTATAACGTGGTTCACTTTTCACAGCCTCGCAGTTTCACAGATTTTTTTCATACAATTTGACATGCTTTTTTCTACAGCGGGTTGTGTTCTGCATCCTGATTAGACCATTTTCAATCAGTCTCCTTCGTGCCTTGTCTCCTGTACAGTACAGAATGCATTCAGCTTGCCAAATTTATATAAATCTTCGATCGCTAGTAGCGTGACTCTGAAGTGTTGTACTGTATGTTTGCAAGTTTTCTCCCCACAATGTCTGCGAAACATTCTCAAAGGCACCTGCGGTAGCACCCAAAAGGTAGAGGAAGATGCTAGCCATCACAAGGTAGAAGTTACGCGGATATAGGGCACCATTACAGAATAAATAAATGAAAATCAAATGTTTTTAATCTTTGGTTTAATTCTATAATACTGGACTTATTTTTCTACGAAGGTTTGAAATTTGATAGTGTTTAAAAAAGAGAGAAAAGTAAAAAGGTTAATGCCTGTTTGAGAAAAGTGTATAAAGTGTGTGGTGAGGGGTTTTACAGCCCTAAAACATCTATAATAATTGTAAAAAATAAATCTGACTACTTCACGGATTTCGCCTATTGCAGGTTATTTTTAGAACATAACTCCCGTGAATAACGAGGGACCACTGTAATATCATTTCTGTAAATTCAATTAACTATTAGTTTATCTATATAGACCATGTGTAATAGATCATTTCTTTTTACATCTTAAAGTATATAATCAAAAATATACTCATTCGTTCTGTATGTGATCATATTCCTCATATTATTTAAGTTCAGAGCAAATTCTTGATTCCAAATGTAGAAATATAAAATAAATATTAATAAACAGGGTTCATACAGTCATGGAAAACCTGGAAAAGTCATGGAATTTTGACATGGCATTTTCCAGGCCTGGAAAGTTTTGGAAAAACCCACAAGGTTTTGGAAAAGTCATGGAAATTACATTTACATTTAGTCATTTAGCAGTTGCTTTTGTCCAAAGCGACATAAGCTGCGGTCACACTAGAGCTTGTGCTTGTGAAATTCTGTCTTATGGTGCTGTGAAATGGGGTGGTATTAAACAATATGATTAGACGTTAATAAAAAAGAAAGCGATTGCTCCATATTTTAAATTTCTTATTTTAAATTATCTTCTATTGGTCTAACGCAATCACGTGATGCGATTTCACAGGTAAGAATTCACCAAGCTTGAACTTTCGGATGCAGTGAAATGTGAAACTTGTCGCACATGCTTGCGTTTCTGGTCTGCATTTGCATGCCTATGAATGGAAGTCTATGGAGCGAAAAGTGCAGTGTGATCGTGGCTTTACAATAGAAGTAGTTTTACCTACTATTACTAGTTTAACAACTATTAACATTATCTAAAATTAGTCTGACAAATATCTGTATACTGGAATGGAGGTTAGATGTTTTTACTTCTTTTCTTGGTCAAAAACATGGTCTCACATCATTAGTGCTGTGGAAGCATCATCTATATTACATAAATATAAAAATAAATTAAAACTAAAGAGATTGTTGCGTGTTATGCTGTGATAAATGTAAACGTGCATTGTTTTTCTTATGATTTACCACGTATACGTAGACATTACATGAAACATTAGGTCAGGAAAATTGAAAATTGTATTTTATGACGCCACGAAATAAACGATAGAGCATATTGAGAAACAATAGACTTAAAGGCAGCTTAAAGACGCCTCTCATGTAGAAAATGAAGTCACATGCATTGCTCAGGTGTGACTTTTTTTTTTCACAGACTTTAACAGAGTGTAAAAATCTTGATGGTTCTGTGTGTTTTGTCTATCCAAACTGATCTTTTTTTTGTATTTTCTATTGGATTAAAATCAGGTGATTGGCTGGGCCATTCTACAACTTGATTTTCTTTTTCTGAAAGCATTTGAGAGTTTCCTTGGCTGTGTTTTAGATCATTGTCTTGGTGAAATGTCCACGCTGGTTTCATCTTCATAATCCTGCTAATGTAGATGTTGGACTGAAGCAGCTGATAATAATTTACAATGACAAAGGGCAGACGGTTGCTAAATAACCTCTGAGAAATTTTAGCTGTTACCTTCTAATTCCTTTCTACTGCTCCCTTTCTTCATGTGTTTAATACTTTTTTCCTGGGTGATTTCATTTTATTACACATAACTTCATTTGTCAACTAATTAGATGATTAGTTTTTTTTTATATATGAATTTATATGGTTGTTATCAACATCTAGTGAAAATTTCAAGTCAACAGCACCTTTAGAAATATGTTTTCTGAGAAAAATGGTGACATGTTGAATACATATTTCCCCCACTGTATATCATCTTATTCCACAGCCCTACATTGTAAAGGTGATGTAAGTTTGCTTTGACTATTTGCCTCGCAGCTCCTAGCGGTGGTTTTTGACACGTTTAATGGAGTTGAGAAGATGAAGTTCAAATCTCTGCTTCTACACAAGCGATCCGCCGCCGAGCATGCCTTCCAGCTGCTGGTTAGTCGGCAGGTGCGATTTATACACTTCACAGTGTTCTTCATCTCTTCATTTACTGAAGCCTTGCGTGTTATGTCAGTGAATGTGTTCAATCTATCTCTACTTCTTTCATTTAGAGGCCAGATGGCGTGTCTTTGAAACAGTTTGATGGACTGATGCGATTTTATCATCCACGAATGACTCCGCGTGATCGCTTCCTCACCTTCAAAGCCCTCAACCATTCAGGCGCACCCATGCTGAGGTACAAACACACATATATTGTTATTGGTGGTTAACGAGGAATCTCCATACTGTAGGTGTAATATATTTTCAGGGTGTTCGGGGGGTCTTAAAATGTCTTAAATTTAAAAAACAAAATTTTAGGCCTAAAAAAGCCTTAAATTGATTGAAATATTGTCTTGTAGGTCTGAAGTCATTTTTAATGGGTCTTAATTTTCCTTTGTTTATGTAAAGATACCCAATCGATTCAACATGCATCCAATCACCAACAAATACATCTGAAAAAATAAACTGAATAAACAGTCTGTTGTGCATACATTTAGTTTTTAATGAGTTTTTTAATGTTGTTAATTATGTTTAATAGTTATTTTGCAAAAAATAGACCTACACTCTCAGAAATAAAGGTACGTAAGATGTCACTGGGGTGGCACCTTTACAAAAGGTTCAATTTTGTACCTAAAAGGTCCATATTAATACCTCAAGGGTACATATTAGTACCTAAAAAGTACAAAAGTGTTCCTCTTAAAATTTGTAGGTACTAATATATACTTTTGAGGTACCAATATTGACCCTTCAAATACAAATGTGTACGTTTTACAAAGGTACCACCCCAGTGACAGCTTGCGTATCTTTATTTCTGAGAGTGTATATAATTAGGGTCTGCTTGTTTTGGCACATTTAAAATAAGTGGCTAGGAAATAACTAATTAGAATTATAGGCAAATCATATTAGATAGGGCAAGTACATTTTTTTCCTTATGGACCATTAAAAAATCTTTAGCGTTTAGCCCTATATAAGTCTGAAATTTCATTCTTCATGGTCTTAAAATGGCCTCAAAACGTCTTACATTTGACTTTGTGAAACCAGCAGAAACACTTATTTCGTGGTCCTACCCCTAAACCCAACCCTTACAGGAAACCTGTGCCAAAATTTTAATGTGATAAGACCCTGTTAGGTATTATTTAAGTGTTTTGAATTACGAGGACTCAAAACATGTCTTCATAAACCACCATAATAGAGTACAGCTAGGTCACAACCATGTCATTATACACATTTCTGTTCTTGTAAACCACCAAAACCAGAACATACACACACACACACACACACACACACACACACACACACACACACACACACACACACACACACACCTGCATGCACTCACGTTCTTATCATTATTTGATTGCTCAAATAATAAACTTTTCGAAATTCAGTTCCTTAGTATGAAGAAAATCACACTATTCTTTAACTTGAGACATGATGAGGTTATTTATACAAGATGCCTTACTGGACACATTTTATACACTCATGGACATCTAATTAATCCTTTTACATGTGAGTTTTAAATAATCCAGCTGACCCTCCTGCATGAGTTTTTTTTGTGACTGTTACTTAGAATTCATTGCGTTCTAAAGTTTTGATGGCGACGCGTCAAGTTTATCATGTGACCCACCAGCCCCAATGATCTATGTATATATCGTATTTTGTTTATGTTTGCCCTTTTCTGTAAATATTTACAAATGTTCTTATTATTGTGAAATTTCTGATACTTCGATTCTCCAATATGTGAGAGAACAAATATTTTGTCTTTTAAACAGCTTAATGATGATCGTATTATTTGTTATATGACGGGTAATGGGCCGCGCCGTAAAGGAGATGTTGCTCCAAAATGTCAATTTTGCAAAAGCAACCTAACTGTCGTTTACATACTTTTGCAATGCCTTATTTTGAATGTTATCAGACAATAATTTTTATCTGTTGAGAATAGTAGAATTTGCATTATTATTGTAGTTTTAGATTTTTGTCTTATTTTCTGTATAATTAATGGTTGTTGGTGTCTTTTTATTGTTATAAACCTTTTATTATAAAAAATTTTATTTAAAAAATGTTTGTAAATTTGAGCTGTTTTTGCTATGAAATAGCCAAGGAAGCTGATATGGCAGTAAACTCAAAACACTCTCTTTCTCTCTTGATATGATGATGATGATGATGATGATGATGATGATGATGATAATGATGAAAATGTCTCTGTGCTTATGTTTTAGTCTCCAGGACTTCTATAAATTTTATGAAGTGATCGGACTGAAGTGGAAGGTCGGATTGCACACACTGTCACATGAATATCCTCCCCAGCTGTATGTTAAACCCTCCTGATCCTGAACATCTGCTTTGTGTGTGTGTGTGTGTGTGTGTGTGTGTGTGTGTGTGTGTGTGTGTGTGTGTGTGTGTGTGTGTGTGTGTGTGTGTTGTAGGCACGACGAAGTGGAGAGCACTGGTTTGATGATCTTCCTCGCACCGCATTGCTCATTTTCAAAGGTCTTTAGGGCTTCCTTGTTATAATAATTTATTGTATTGCATTAGTTTCAGTATTTTACCGTTAATTCACAGTGACCAGATTCCTTTGTCAATAGTTCACATCAGATATTTACTTGATCAATATGCTTTTTTTAACAGGAATCAATTTACTTGTGAAATCGAAAGCTTTCCAATATGCAATGTGTAAGTTAAATGACTAAATACTTCAAATACTTAACATGTCTTACTAACATTTACTTACTAGTTATTAACATGATCAGTATTTGTTCAGCATTATTATAGACTGTATGGTTCAAAAGTTTGGGGGCCAGTAAACATTTATTTATTCATTTATTTGAGAATGCAATAATTTTATATAATCATTCAAGTAATTATAGAATGTAAATATTTTTATGTTTTAAAATGCTGTTTATTCATTTGAAAAAAAAACCCATTGCTTATTACCTTCAGAAATCATTCTCATACAGTATGAACATTTAATGGATTTTTGTAAACATATTTTTAGCGAGTAATTTTAGCATTTTAATTATATATTTGTCTTTACTGCAACGTTTTATCAACTAAATGCATTCATGCTCAGTATATCAGCAATTTTGTTTTAAATAAATCATACTGACACCCAAAACTTTCAACAGTAGTGTACTAATCCACCTAATATTTCCAGCATGTCTGATAATACGTTCTATTTTCCGATGATTGACCTGACAGATCTGGTAGTAGCAGTCAATGGCATCTGGATCCTAGTGGAGACAAACATGTTAAATGGTAAGATCTGCTTGGGAAATGGAACAGCTGTGCTGCGGTTCCAGATAATTCCACGAATTCACAATTCAGAAATGCTTGTAATCACAGGAAACAGTTTTCTCTGTGTGAACCCAATTGAATTAGGCTCTCAGGGAACTCTTTTCTTCTTTTCTCCTCCCACAGATGGCATCTCATGGACCCGTGTCGTCCCCTGGAGTTACATTATTTTCCTCACAAGTAGGAAATTGTCTAAAATTGAATCATCAGTGAATCCTCTGAATGTAAATGTCTTAATAACCGTGAGTTCCATTCAAATATTAAATATATATATATTTTTATTATTTATCTTCTCTTTATGTATTGGTGGAATGAAGTTTATGGAATTGAGGTGTTGTTGAAGATCACAGGCCTCGGACCCATCACATATTTCAGCTCAGGATGGAACCTGTAGGTAGAACAGACACTCACTTTCATACAAGCGCTAACACACACACACACATTCACATGGCTTTACTTTTGGATTTGTTTGTATTCGCAGCTTTGATTTCTCAGTAACAGTCTTTGCCTTTCTGGGACTGATTGCTCTGGCCTTTGACATGGAGCCGTTCTACTTCATTGTGGTGTTGAGACCTCTTCAGCTTCTCCGGTGTGTGAAGCTTTTTTAAAATGAATTTTTATTAAACTTTTTAGGAACATAACCAGTGAGAACAAAGTGGAAAACAAAAATATGTATGAAGCTTTTTTTGTGTTTAGGTGTTTTGATGTCTTTTGATTAGGCATTCATTTGAAATGATTTAGACATTCTTTTGAAATTTTATTTCTGGAACGTTTGATTTCTAAGACTATTAAAAATCTGATTCATTCAATGATGTAGTAATGTATATCAGGGTGTCCACAGGGTCTTAAAAATATCTTATATTTCAAAAACAACATTTTAGGCCATAAAAAGTCTTCAATTTACTTAAATATTGTCTTGTAGATCTTAAATCATTTTAAAAGGGACTTATTTTTTCTATTTCCATGTAAAGCTTTACCCTATTCCTAACTCTATTTAACAATATGGTTTAATTATCTTCCTTACAATAACAATATAATTGTTTAAATGTTCTCCATATATTTATAGACCGTATGTGGTGAGGACACTAGCCTGGAATCAGGGCCGGCCCTGTACATTTGGGGGCCCTACCTTGCTCTAAATAGTGGAGTATTGCCATTGCAAACTGACCCACAATGATTATATTGCTTATTAGATACAATCAATGAAACCGAAAAGTAAAGCCTGATTTCTTCTACTTAATAACCGTCTGAATGATTTGGACATTTTAAAACAGCACTGTTTTTGTCAACTAGCAGCTTCAAAAATGAAGAATTAAACAATTTTTAAGGGGACCAGTGATTCCTACTTTGCATCCTTCTGGTGTGTTTAAAACATATTCTATTAATTTTGCACACAGATTGAAGATTCTATAGCTAAAGATTCTAGGTTGAGTTTTTTTTTTTTTTTTTATTAATTCCAAAAGCAAAAACCCTGCAACGAAACGACACTGAACAATAATTAGCCAAAAGTGAAAATGCACTGATTAGTAATAAAATATACATTCTAAACCCATTAACAACAAAAAAAAACAACAACAAAACAATTAAAATTAATAAAAAAAATTATCCATAAATAATAAAATCAATAAGCAAATAATATAAAGTAAATATTACTTAATTAATATAAATAACATATAAGAAAAAGGGAGGCAACAAATACTGTGTTAATGTTAATACTCAAACATAGTATTATTCCCTTCAGTCTCATTCCCTGTTTCTTACATTTAAGATGCAGGGTCCTTATATTACTATGATTAATTCAATTAGGACATAACTTTTATAAACATGTCTCAGGAAAAATATTACCAATGTGCAACATATGCTAGTGAAAGTACTATTGCGTTTCAGTTAAATGCCTTTAAAAAAAAAAAAAAAAAAAAAAAAAAACGGTCTGTAAAACCAGGAAAAAACAAAATTTTTGTATAAGTACACTATGTTTATCAATATACAATTGTCTATTTTCGATAAATGTGCTATTAGATTATGATTTCATTATCTCTTATAGATTTATGATATAATTTTTCCCCTAAGTTTTTCTACGCCTGAAGGATAACATTAGTTTTGTTTCATTTTCGCGGTCCATTTTCCAATTTTGCTTGTTTTAACACTGACCCTAACATTATTTAAAATATGTGGCTAAGAGATGACTAATTAGACATTTTTTGATGATGCAAGTAAAAATATTTTTCTGCTGGACAAACTGGACCATCAGAAACAAATCCTTAGCGATTAGCCCTGTAGAAGTCTGAAATTTCATTCAAAATGGTCTGAAAATTTGTCTTAGATTTGAATTTTGAATTAAATTGGACTTGGTGAAACCTGTAGAAACTATATGTAATAAACATTAATTTTAGGAAAAATATAAGCTTGTTTTTTCTACATTTTTGCATGTGGCTTGTTCTTGATATTGACCCATTTTTATGAACCATGAATTATCTTTATCATCATTTTAAAATATTTTTAACAGTATTAGCTGTAGATATAAACATAAATTGTCCTTTTTTTATCTGAAGTTCATTATTTTTTTCTTATTTCTCGTTAAGGTTGTTTAAAATTAAACAGCGCTATCGGAATGTTCTGGACACAATGTTTGAACTGTTCCCGCGTATGGCCAGGTACAAAAATAATAATCAGTTTCAGCTCATTATTTACAGATGGGGGGCCCTTGACTCAAAACACACTCTCTCTTTCTCTGTCTGTAGTCTAGGTCTGACTCTGATCATCTTCTATTATTCTTTTGCCATCGTTGGAATGGAGTTTTTTGCTGATGTTGTTTATCCAAACTGCTGCGAGTAAGTGTCGAACTGACTGAAATGACCTTACATTCATACATTTTAAAAAAACTGAACATGGTGTACTACAACACCTTTTGAATTTTTTTTCCATAAAATGATAATTCATCCTGAAATTAGTATCTTTTACATTTGTAAAGAGATATTTGAAAGGGTGAATGTACATGAAAGCACATATTTATCAGTCTATGTCAAACTACAGAATGGACAAGAAATCACTCTAAATGATTTTAGGTGTATAATGTCTTTTCTTTGTTTCTCCAAGCAATAGCACCGTTGCGGCCTCCTATCGGCAGATAAATGTGACCACTGGCAACCGGACCGAACTACAAGAGGGATATTACTATCTCAATAACTTCAATAACATCCTAAGCAGCTTTGGTATGTACACACAGTCATACATACCCACTCTTCTTACATAAGTATATACTGTAGTGTTTTGTTGTTTTTTTTTTTTTTTTTTTTTTTTCACATTTTATAGAACATACTGTACCCATTTTGTAGATGTTTTTCCCCCTCTGTTATGTTTCAGTTACTCTTTTTGAGCTGACAGTGGTGAACAACTGGTACATCACAATGGTGAGTGTAAACACACTTGTACATCAGTTCTGTCAACAAATCATATCAGAAAAGTGTGTTTTTGTTTGTTTGTTTTTTGGTTGGTGTGTGTATGTGGTGCCCCCTGCTGTTTATGACAAGCCATGTTAACATTAATGTATAAATATATATATATATATATATATATATATATATATATATATATATATATATATATATATATATATATATATATATATATATATATATATATATATTAGGGATGCAACAATACAGTTAGCTTACAGTTCAATACATACCTCGGTTTTTTAACACGGTTTTCGGTTCGGTTCGGTTCGGTTCGGTTCTGATGGCTTAATACATAAGTGTTTTTTTTATTGTTATTCTATGCTTAGGCAATAGGAACAGTAAGAAAGAGAAAAAAATAAAAACGATTTATTGCAATACTCCTTTATTTTACTTCAAAACCAAGAAAGGTACACTAGTTCCTAGTGTATTGTATAATAATAAAAAATGAACACTGAAATCTCACAGCTGCTGGTAGCCCATGTACAAACTGGGGAACACATAAATTCCTACATTTTAAAAATAAACATGCATGTGAAGTTAATGAACATAAATTGACCATTTCAAATAAACACATTTGTACTTCAGTAAATATAAGTAAACCATCTTAATTAAACTTAACACTGCCTTTGTTATTTTTATATGTCTTTCGGAACCAGTTGGGTATGTTTGCTGGAAGGATTCAGTGACTACGTTTACATGGACATCAGTAATCGAATTATTTGCTTTAATCTAATTAAGAGAATAATAAGACTAAGGTGTTTACATGAGTTGCTTTTTGAATGTTCCTTTCATGATCGCGTTTTACATGTTACAGCACATAATTCGATTAGCGTCATTGCGTCACCACGCTATGCGCATTTCCTCTGGAGTTTTATGTAATTTTGAGTGTTTCATTTTTAATTTGTCGACTTTAACTGCAGTTTGGCACTTTCACTTTCATTCAGGGACTTTTTATGTACGTCCTCTGTGACAAACGAGATATTGGATGCAACTATGAACTGCTGGAAGTGTTGTTTTAATGGAAGTTCATACCACATGCTGAATGAAAGAAAAAAAAAAACCTCCGCATTTCACCATGCAGGTGTCTGTGGTCTGCACTGACTCGGTAGGTGCAGAGAGTGTCAATCAGCCGTGCGTGTGTGTGTGCGTGTGTGCGTGTCTGGGTGTGTGTGTGTGGACTACCCTGTCGCAAAAGCGGCTTAAAGTCCTACATGACAGTAATAGTTCGATTAAGGTGTTTACATGTCTGTACTGCACTTCAATAATGTGACTAAGATCGGCATACTCCACATGTCTTAATTCGATTTCTCTTTAGTTCGATTATGACCTTAATCTGATTAAATTAATCAAAAATGGCTGTTTACATGGTCGACTCTTAATCAGAGTATTGTCTTAATCGCATTAAAATCGAATTATTGGTGTCCATGTAAACGTAGTCAGTGAGGGATTGTTGTTTTATGAAGGACTTTATTACCTTCTCTGCTATTCTGCCTTTAGACAGTGATATTGCTGGGTGATGGCGCCGCAGATGTGCAGTCATGTTGGAAGTGTTTCCGTTCGATTAGTCTATCTATACGGGTAACCGAAATGTCCCAACACCGCGGATTTGAAAGACACCGGCATCTTATTGCTCCCTCACTTCACTGCCGCTCGCCATGTTAAAGTGTGGAATGATGGTGGAGCGCCCTCTAACTTTAGAGCATAGTGATTGAATATTTACTCGCGGGGAGGAGTTTCCTCATCTCAGCTCGTAGATTTACAGGCACACACAAACAGTCTATTCGGAGAGAAATAAAACGCACATAAATGATTTAAACGTAAAACCGGAAAAACCGCAATTCACAAGCACGTATTGAACCGTGGATGTCGTACCGAACGGTTCAATATTGTATTGAGAATTGTGGCATCTCTAATATATATATATATATATATATATATATATATATATATATATATATATATATATATATATATATATATATATATATATATATATATATATAAAATATTTTTTAGATTTTAGTATCTCTTCAAAACTTGTTAGTAGTTGGATAAGAATTGTTACTAGTAGTAATAACAAAGGCTTAGGTACTAGTACCTACTAAATAACTCAAAGTATCTAATAAAAAGGTTCTAGTAGAAACCAAGTATTTGTATCTGTTTAACAACAGTGTGTCCGCGGGGTCTTAAAAGTATTAAAAGTTGATAAATGAATTATGAGAAAATTAAGGCCCTTAAAAGGTATTAAAAAGTCTTAATCGTGTTTTAACAAGGTCTTAAATTTTGTTCAAGTGTTGTCCAAAGTGTTTGACTCCAAAAAAGCATAAATATATTTATTTTTTCTCCTAATATTAACAACAGCGTGCTCGATCCACGCGATTAGTTTGTGCTGGAGCACGTCTGGCCAAGCTCCTCCATCCAGGTGATGTCACATAATTTGCGATAAACGCGGGAAGGTGATGTGACGCTAGAATCTACTGTAATAAAAACACATAAAACACTATTAATGCATTTAATAACTTATTCTATTATTTAATAAGTACTAATATTAAATAAGAAGTAGTGTCTAATGCAGTGATGCCCAAAGTAGGGCCCATGGGCCAAAGTTTTGGCCTTTGATTTGGCCCACCATCCCTCTTGAGAAAAAGAGGAAGAATAATGGGGATGTATTCGAAATTGTCAATTCAAATTTAATGTAACCCTTTGTTTGTTTTACTGTTAAAAGCTAACTGAAATTAAATGTTTCAATTAAATGATGTAATCAGATTCAGTTTAAATGTTCATACTGAATGCAGAGACTTTGGTGAGCAAATCAGGTCAAAGGCAGATTCTGCTTGACCTGTGTATTCAGCATTGAACTCCACTGTGTTATAAACATGATAGTTTATGTTTTTATTGCAATAAGTTATAATTTTAAAAGATATACTGCATTAGTTAATACAATTTAAAGTAATGTTTTCTATTTATTTAAAATTATTAGGAAATTCATTCATTCATTTTCTTTTCGGCTTAGTCCCTTTATTAATCGGGGGTCGCCACAGCGGAATGAACCGCCAACTTATCCAGCACATGTTTTATGCAGCGGATGCCCTTCCAGCTGCAACCCATCTCTGGGAAACATCCATACACACTCATACACTATGGACAATTTAGCCTACCCAATTCACCTGTACCCCATGTCTTTGGACTGTGGGGGAAACCGGAGCACCCAGAGGAAACCCACGCAAACGCAGGGAGACCTTCTTGCTGTGAGGCGACAGCACTACCTACTGCGCCACTGCCTCGCCTTATTAGGAAATAAATTAGGAAATTACCCATGGCAACTTTAATGTGATATAGTTTGGTATATTTACGTTCGGCCCACGGATCATAATGATATTTGGTTTTTGGCCCATCATACGAAAAAGTTTGGGCACCCCTGGTCTAATGAATAAATACAAGGATTTAATGAATTAGTACTAGTATATTTAAAAAAGGGTATTAGAAAATAAATAATAAGCATTAGTATCTAAATAACAAAAATAGTAACTAACAAAAAAACACTAGTACTTAATGGATAAATGGAAAATAAATTCATATTTAAAAATAAGTACTAGTAGCATGAAAAAAGTTAAATTACATGTTAAAACAACCTGCCGTAGATCATTATGTGTCTGTTGCATATATAATGTGAAGTGCCACTGGCGTCTGTGAGTTTGTGCAGTGTGTATTTACAGCAGAAGCTCATGCATTCTATTATGTAGTGAGTAAATGATCGGCTGTCAGTAATTGATGTGAATTAATGATGCGTTTGATCCTTGTTTTTTTTTACAGGAAGGTGTGACATCACAAACTACTCACTGGAGTCGCCTTTATTTCATGACCTTCTACATCGTCACCATGGTAAGGCATGGCAACGCAAATCTGGCTTATTAGACCATTAAACAAAACTAAACCAGTAAAAGCACATTAATAATTAATAATAATTAATAACTATCAATCTAAAATTAAACAGATGTAAAAACGTACAAGTGAAGGCCTAAGTGAACACCTTAAATATAACATAAATAATAATAAATGTAAAATAAAAGTAATTCTAAAAATGACAAATTAAAATTAAAGCTGAAAATGTATAATTAAGATGGATATAACAAATTACTAAAAACTTTAGTGTTATATAAGTCAAGGGTTCCCAAACTTTTCAGCCCACGACCCCCAAAATAACAATGCCAGTCACTTGTGACCCCCAATATTCTCTGAAGTGGTTATAATAATATAAACCTTGCACACATTGCTGTGTCTTTAATATAACGTAATCACCCCAGAGGTTGCAAAAAAATCGACAGGCTTGCATGTTGTATTTTTATGTTTATTATTAACATGTTAACAATGTTACTATTAACTACTATTTTGTTCTTCAGAAGATTATGGATAAAATATGGTCATTCTAATAGTTTAATAAACTGAATTTGGTTTTTGGAAAACAACCAAAACCGGGGGGGTCCCGACCACCACTTTGGAAACCACTAATATAAATAATTATGAATAAGTAATTTATACTGCATACAGGACAGTGTAAATGTTAAGGTTGATTAATTTTTTATTCGATGTCTTACGTGATTTTAACTGAAACATGAATAGAGGGCGTGACATAGATTATAGCTCCTCCCCTTTAAAAAAACATCCAATAGCATTTCTGTTTTATCACAGCTCTGCCAGTGAGAGTGGTTAAGCTCAAGTGTTAATATGAGAATAAAACATGTTTAATGCTCATGCAATTTTAAAAATGTTGCTTAAAACATACTTTATTTTTGTATGTGTGTGTTTTATACATTAGTTTAAATGGCCTTTATATTTTCTTACAGCTTTGTGTTATTTTGATTGTAAATGCCTGTGTGATTGTGTCTGCTGAGCACTGTAAGTAATCATGAAACACAATGCAGAAAATAATATGGATAGAATTTGTTTTTGACATTTAAGATTTTAGATTAAAATGTACATGTGTGTAATTTATACTGCATACAGGAAAGTGTAAATATTAAGGTTAATCAGTTACAATTACTATTTCATAATTTTATTAAAGGTCTCATGAAGTTTGACGTAATCACTACTGAAACATGAAGAGAGAGCGTGACAGATGATAGCTCCTCCCCTTTAAAAAACAGCCAATAGCATTTCTGTTTTATCACAGCTCTGCCAGCGAGAATGGTTAAGCTCAAGCGCATCAAATGAGAAGCATCTTGAAGAGGGTGGGGCATGCCAGATACTAAAGAGCATTTGATTGGTCAAGATTTTATGTAGAACGAAAGTATAAAGTGATGTGAAAAAAAATGTTGAATTATTTAGGCAGAAGTGACAAACTGCAAGCTTTGGATGTTTATATTGGTTTTATATTTTCTAATTGTGGATTTATCACTTTTGGATCACCCTAGCTAACAGATTTCCTGACTGATACGAACATCTAATACTTTTTTGTTTAATTTCACAGGACCTTTAATCATGCTTTTTTAATTTGTTTTTATTTTTTATTTTTATTGTGTATTAACAATACAATCATATTAACCATAACAATGGATGACATCAAGTATAATAATAAACAAGGAAAATTAATAATAATAAAAAAAAATTAAATACAGAGGCAAACTATCAAATTAAATAATATTTACAAAGTCCTTATAAAATTTCACAGTTTGTAACACTTTTTTTTTTGCTGTAAATATTTTGTAAAGTAGTAATTAATCAATTTAAGTCACAAAGAAACTTCTGCAAATTAGGTAATGATGAAGAAAATTGACATTTGTAAATATAATATTAACCCAATAAAATAAATAAATCACCTATAAATTCTATGTTATGTTTGTTATGAGAAAAGTAAGAAATTAATGTATATCACACATGGAAAAATTAATGATAAACATACATTTTGATGTAAAAAAGACAGATAAATCAGACCAAAACATTTTAACATGTGGGCATTTGACAAAAAGATTATCAATTGATTCGATACTTGAGTTACAGAAGACACAATTTGAATTAGGATTACCAAATTTAGATACAATCTCGTTTGTGGGGTAGATATTGTGTAACACTTTTAAATGTAATTCTTTTACATTTACATTTTAGGTCATAAATGCATTTGTCTTCAACTAAAAACTTCTTTTTTAACAATCACTTCAAATGACAAGTGGCATTTCATTAAATGAGCAAGGCCGTTAGGTATGGCCTTAATCACAGTATGAAATTCTTTATGAATAAAAGGGAAATTATATTTAACCATAAAATCACCATATGAATAGAAGTTCCCTTGTGGATCAAATAAATCACAAAGATAATTAAAATCTTTTTCATGCCAATTCTTATGAAAAAATTGATTTATTCTTTACTAAGATGCTTTCGTTGTTCCATAGCTTCACTTTGTGTGGGGAGAAATTGTGAACAAAACATAATTTCCATGCCAAAAGAGCCTGTTCATGAAATTTAGAGAGTTTTATAGGGAGTTTGGAGGGAGAAAAACTACAAACTAACAAAAATATGAGATCTCCAATCTTTTTTATAGATATTATGTGGGATAAAGTACCAAATAGAATCTCAGGAGTTATGACAGTTTTTAATCTAATTTACTTTGAAAGTGTAATTGATGTAAAAAAAAAAAATCAATCATGTCAAAACCACCATCAGCTTTCTTACCACAGAGAAATTATTTCTTCAGATGCTGGTGTTTGTTTTTCCAAAAAAAATTAAACAATAAACTGTTATTTTTTTTTTTACATGTATTGTCATGAACAAATAAAGAAAAAGACGGATAAATAATATGAGACAACCCTTCAGCTTTTAATAAGAGAACTCTACCAAGGCAGGTTAAGTCTCTCTGAAGCCAATTGTTAAGTATTTGTTTTGCTTTTTTAATTTTAGGGAGAATATTTTAGTTCTTGTCATGAAGAACTGTTTCACTGTGGGGATATAATTTACTGCCATTATCATATAAAAAAGAATTTCACATTTATGAATATTTAATCTTAGTCCAGAGTCCACTGAAAAGGTATTAATGATTTCAAGGATTCTGGTAACCTGATTTGTGTTTTCTAAAAACAGGGTTGTATCGTCCACGAGGCTTTCTTAATTTGTCTACCTAGTCTCTCAAATAATATAAGAAAAAACATGTTCCAATTCCGAAAATGGTGCTGAAAATAAACTTTTGTGTGTGTGTGTGTGTGTGTTTTATAAATTAGATTTACTGGCCTTTACATTTTCTCACAGCCTTGTGTTATTTTGATTGTAAATGCCTGTGTGATTGTGTGTCGCAGGTCGTCATGACTATAATCGTTGCCTTCATACTGGATGCATTTGTCTTCAGGATGAATTACAGCCGGAAGAACAGAGAGCCGCTGGACGACCCTGAAGGTTCTCAGTGTTTAGAGTCCTGTTCCTCCGAGGACATGTTTAATAAAATCAGTGTGACTGGGACCTTTTTCACTGAGTAATCTAATCCTGAATCTGTGTGTATATGTTATAGATGAAAAGGGGATTGTATTTGAGACTGAAGTGTCTCAGACTGAAGCTCTGCAGACTCTGGACTTTTATAAACACACACTGGGCGTCACCAACCTCACCTCTCTGCAGGACATGTGTGTGGCTCTGGAGCGAAGCGAGGTGAGCACATGGACAGTCTGTGTTTAAAATGTCTTATGAATCTTTTTAAGAGAGATTAAACTGTACCGGTTGATTTCTTTGTTTGATCACAGCAGTCGTCATTAGTGTTTCTGGGTCGAAGGTCGCGTACCAAGAGTGACCTCAGTATGAAGATGTATGAAGAGGAGATTCAGGTATACTTATACCACGCATGGATACAAAGATATTCTACTGTTTTGTGATTAATGGAAAAATGCAAGTTTATATTTGTAAAATTGTTATCATAAAGAGTGAAATGGTAGGCAGCAACATTTATTCTTTTCATTTAGCTTAACATGACGTGCTAAAATTATTACAACTGATGTCAAAATGAAGACTACAAAAACATACACTCACCGGCCACTTTATTAGGTACACCTATCCAACTGCTCGTTAATGCTAATTTCTAATCAGCTAATCACAAGGCAGCAACTTAATGCATTTAGGCATGTAGACATGGTCAAGATGATCTGGTCTGGGTATTTCAGAAACTGCTGATCTACTGGGATTTCATGCACAACCATCTCTAGGGTTTACAGAGAATGGTCAGAAAAAGAAAATATCCAGTGAGCGGCAGTTCTGTGGGTGCAAATGCCTTGTTGATGCCAGAGGTCAGACGAGAATGGCCAGCCTGGTTTGAGCTGATAGAAAGGCAACAGTAACTCAAAAAACCAGGCTACAATTGAGGTTGAGGCTACAATTCACACAGGCACACCAAAATTGGACAATAGAAGATTGGAAAACGTTGCCTGGTCTAATGAGTCTGGATTTCTGCTGCAACAGTTGGATGGTAGGGTCAGAATTCGGCATCAACAACATGAAAGCATGGATCCATCCTGCCTTGTATCAACAGTTCAGGCTGGTTGTGGTGGTGTAATGGTGTGGGGGATATTTTCTTGGCACACTTTGGGTCCATTAGTATCAGTTGAGCATCATATCAACGCCACAGCCTACCTGAGTATTGTTGCTGACCATGTCCATCCCTTTATGACCACAGTGTACCCATCTTCTGATGGCTACTTCCAGGAGGATAACGGTCCATGTCATAAAGCGCGAATCATCTCACACTGGTTTCTTGAACATGACAATGAGTTCACTGTACTTAAATGGCCTTCACAGTCACCAGAGCTCAATCCAATAGAGCACCTTTGGGATGTGGTGGAACAGGAGATTTACATCATGGATGTGCAGCCGACAAATCTGCAGCAACTGCAAGATGCTATCATGTCAATATGGACCAAAATCTTTAAGGAATATTTTCAGTACCCTGATGAATCTATGCCACGAAGGATGAAGGCAGTTCTGAAGACAAAAGTGGATCCAACCCTGTACTAGTAAGGTGTACCTAATAAAGTGGCCGGTGAGCGTATTTGCTATATAAAATCCATGTATACATATAAATACACATATGCAAAACATTTATTTAAAAAAAAAATTACAAATCCAAAATACTAAAATCTTACCTTTTAAATAAAGGCACATTAAAATAAATGTAAATTAAAATAGAAAAATGAAAAAACATATCTGTAAAAGCTTCAGTAATGTTTGTATAACTATGTTTGATTTATGCACATTTTGGTGGAAAACCTACATGAAAATGTTGATACAAAACTAATGCCTTCTGATAAATGTTTTTATATGAAAATAAATGCATACAAATAAACTACACTTGAAATTTATTTAGAAAAAGAAATTCAAAAAAACTCTTGACTTCTACAGTTGATGTGTTTGATAACTGCACTAAGCTGTGGACCAATTCTAAATGCAGATCCCTTAAATTTAAGTCATTCTGAAACGCCAAAGTCTGTTTTGGTTAAATTACTTTTCAGAACTTTCCCACAATATACTGTTCCTAAACACTAGACTTTTGCCTCTAAACACAAGATAACATGATAGAGATAACATTAGTTATACGTGTCTTCTGCACACAGTGAGGCACAAGGAATTCATTATTTAGGATAAAAGAAGCTACAGTGGTTTTCCTGATTACAGCAATGTTTTATTGGTGATCATTTATGCCAGTTTCAGATTATTAATGTGATGTTTGATATACAGGGAGTGCAGAATTATTAGGCAAATGAGTATTTTGACCACATCATCCTCTTTATGCATGTTGTCTTACTCCAAGCTGTATAGGCTCGGAAGCCTACTACTATTTAAGCATATTAGGTGATGTGCATCTCTGTAATGAAAAGGAGTGTGGTCTAATGACATCAACACCTTATATCAGGTGTGCATAATTATTAGGCAACTTCCTTTCCTTTGGCAAAATGGGTCAAAAGCAGGACTTGACAGGCTCCGAAAAGTCAAAAATAGTGAGATATCTTGCAGAGGGATGCAGCACTCTTAAAAATGCCAAGCTTCTGAAGAGTGATCATCGAACAATCAAGCATTTCATTCAAAATAGTCAACAGGGTCGCAAGAAACGTGTGGAAAAACCAAGGCGCAAAATAAACTGAGAACTGAACCAACTGAGAAAAGTCAAGCGTGCAGATGCCAAGATGCCACTTGCCACCAGTTTTGCCATATTTCAGAGCTGCAACATCACTGGTGTGCCCAAAAGCACAAGGTGTGCAATACTCAGAAACATGGCCAAGGTAAGAAAGGCTGAAAAACGACCACCACTGAACAAGACACACAAGCTGAAACGTCAAGACTGGGCCAAGAAATATCTCAAGACTGATTTTTCTAAGGTTTTATGGACTGATGAAATGAGAGTGAGTCTTGATGGGCCCGTGGCTGCATCGGTAAAGGGCAGAGAGCTCCAGTCCGACTCAGACGCCAGCAAGGTGGAGGTGGAGTACTGGTTTGGGCTGGTACCATCAAAGATGAGCTTGTGGGGCCTTTTCGGGTTGAGGATGGAGTCAAGCTCAACTCCCAGTCCTACTGCCAGTTTCTGGAAGACACCTTCAAGCAGTGGTACAGGAAGAAGTCTGCATCCTTCAAGAAAAACATGATTTTCATGCAGGACAATGCTCCATCACACGCGTCCAAGTACTCCACAGCGTGGCTGGCAAGAAAGGGTCTCAATAAAGAAAAACTAATGACATGGCGTCCTTGTTCACCTGATCTGAACCCCATAGAGAACCTGTGGTCCATCATCAAATGTGAGATTTACAAGGAGGGAAAACAGTACACCTCTCTGAACAGTGTCTGGGAGGCTGTGGTTGCTGCTGCACGCAATGTTGATGGTGAACAGATCAAAACACTGACAGAATCCATGGATGGCAGGCTTTTGAGTGTCCTTGCAAAGAAAGGTGGCTATATTGGTCACTGATTTGTTTTTGTTTTGAATGTCAGAAATGTATATTTGTGAATGTTGAGATGTTGTATTGGTTTTACTGGTAAAAATAAATAATTGAAATGGGTATATATTTGTTTTTTGTTACGTTGCCTAATAATTATGCACAGTAATAGTCACCTGCACACACAGATATCCTCCTAATATAGCTCAAACTAAAAACAAACTAAAAACTACTTCCCAAAATATTCAGCTTTGATATTAATGAGTTTTTTGGGTTCATTGAGAACATGGTTGTTGTTCAATAATAAAATTAATCCTCAAAAATACAACTTGCCTAATAATTCTGCACTCCCTGTATATGAAATTCTTTGGATGAAACCGCTTATGAAACAGTTCTCTTATTGGATGAGGAATTTAAGTCAGGAACATGTGAAATGGTAATATATCATCACACTGCTGTTTATACAAGGATATGCCAGAATGGAAAGTTGGAAAGTTTAGCGAAGAAAAAATAAATGCTACCTAAAGTTATTTTTATGATATCATGTTCTGTTTTGCAAAATTATACTGTGATACATTTGGCTCAGAATGCCCTCCTTTATAACACAAAAATGTCCAGATACACATTGGCATGTTTGTGTAAAGCATTTGTTTCTTTTTGTCTGCAGGAATGGTACGAGGAATATTCCAGAACAAACCTTCAGACGGATGGGACGTTCCACAGAGAACTGGACAGCCCTGATGCTGGTGCCACAAACAGCATTAACTAACACACACACGCACTGCATCAGCATAACTATCACACTCACTCTTACCTCTGAGGGACTTTAGGAGCGTCTTCCTCTCAGCAGCGGAAAGCACAGGTGTTCCCCATGACCACTGCATTCTCTCTCCTTCCACAGTCCTCCTTCACTTAAAGCCTTACTCCCCCCCAAAAAACCTTAAGGTTCCATGGCCAATCAGGGAAGCTTGCAAGACCAATCATTTGACATGCACTCGGTCCAGGAACCGTCTTCTTCCAAGAAATGCGCCTCATGACATTTGTCTTTTGACTCTTAAGGATTCAGACTCTCGTGGATTTTTGCAGATGGAGCTCAGCGGCTGAATGTTTCTGTGGGAATTCATTATTTTCTCCGCAGTCTGAGGTATTGCTTAACCAACAGATTAAAGATTATAGTAATACACTAATGCTGTTTTTTTAACTAAAGCTGCTTTTTGCTGGAACCTTTGGACCTTAGGCTTATTTTCTTTCTTTCTTTCTATATATATATATATATATATATATATATATATATATATATATATATATATATATGCTGATTAAATATATGTCAGTTGCAGTTAGAGGAGTAGAGGAGTCAAGTCAAGTGTTTAAAAAGCTGCTTAAATATACATCCACTCACTCGATATGGGCTGGTTTCCCAGACATGTGTTCTTTTTGGACTGAGAAGTGTTAGAAAACCAGCCCTGGACCTTACAGTTAAACTTCTGTCTTTTGTCATATATGAAAAGATCTAATTTCCTTTGTTTGGAGTCAGTATTGTTTTAGCCACGTTCAGTAAAATCAATCACATTTTATTACGCTTAAAGTCTGACCGACTCTGAAAGAGTTTTCAGAGTGAATCTGTAATGTTTCCAGACGCAAATGTTCCTGTGGCAAAAGGAAACATTTGTTCTTGCTAATGGTTTTACACAGTTTCAGACCTGTTATTTATTTATTTACTTCATGAGTTAAACAGTTTTTTTTCCCACAGACGTCTCTCCTGTTTGTTTCTGCACTGTTTTACATTTTATTTGTTATATTTTATGCTGTTTTAGAGGGTTGTATGCCAGCAAATCCCATATTGTTTACTCTCATTTGGTTGTTTAATTGCACTATAGGTTGATGCCTGTGCAGCCGTGATGCTCCAAACACAAGGGAACATGATCCATATGTGACGTCAAAGCACACCAGCTCCTCTAATAGTGTAGGATTTACCTGTGTCCAAGTTCTATGTTCTTGTTCCTTTGTAAATGTACAGTATAATAATAATAACAGTTTCAGTAAATGCTACATTTTAATTAACGTTGGCTTGGTTTTGTTTGTTAATTGTAATAGGAGTCATTTTATATTAACTTATGAGTCAGAAAGTGCTTCCATGGCCACACTTGATTTTAGTATGATAGACATTAGATATAATAAATTAGATTAGATTGTAGTTTATCTTTATCAAATAATTGTTTTAGATGTGGGCATCACGGTGGCCCAGTGAGGTCGCTGGTTAGAGCCTCGGCTGGGTCAGTTGGCATTTCTGTGTGGAGTTTGCATGTTCTCCCTGTGTTCCTCCAGGTGCTCCGGTTTCCCCCACAAGTCCAAAGACATGCTTTATAGGTGAATTGGGTAAGCTAAAATTGTCTGTAGTGTATGTGTGTAAATCGGTGTGTATGGATGTTTCCCAGTGATGGGTTGCAGCTGGAAGGGCATTTGCTGCGTAAAACATATGCTGGATAAGTTGGCTGTTCATTCCGCTGTGGCTATCCCAGATTAAATGCTTATCTATTTGATCTTTGTCCATTCTTTTAGGTTTTAAATGCTGTTCACAAGGACAGTTTAGTTGGTCATGTGAATTTGAAGGTCTGGACTTGAAGGTCATCATATTCATAGGTTGACAATATATAATTAGAAACCAGTTGCCTGTTCTGATGAGTCTGCATATCTGATCCACTATTAAGATTGTAGTATTTGGCATAAACCACATAAAAGCATAAATCTGTCGCATTTTTACCAGTGGGCCAAGCTAATGCCCAAACAAAGATTTTCTTACCGCACTTTAGGCCCCTTAGTACCAACTTAGCTTCAATGAAGCACCATAGTCTACTTCAGTTGCTGCTGACCGTCTCTTTGTAATCATGGTATAGGCCTACCCATTTTGTGATCCAGCAGGATAATGTGTCATGTCACAGCACTCAAATGTTTAAGATGTGGACAAACAGAAGATTCACTTTAACAAAAAAAATCTGCAGCAATTGCTTAAAGATGTTGTTTACAGCACCTTCATCTACTTCCATTAAAATGTATCCACTCCCAAGTACTTCCAAACCTCTGCCTTTATCTTTTCAGGTGATCACAAAAGTAGATTTTTATTTATTTATTATCAGACGTAACCATTGTAGGAAAATAAATACCATGGAAGTCAATGGTTACTTGTTTCCAACATTTTTCAAAATATCTTATTTTGCTTTCAACAGAAAAACGAAACTTAAACAGGTTTGGAAAAAGTAAAAGGTGAGTAAAGGATGACAGTTTTGTTTTTTGGTGAACTATCCCATTAATCTATAGTATTCAACATTTGCAGTGGGTCAAAATATTGTTACAAAATTGTCCAAAAGACAAGAATTGGTGTTGTTTAATAGTTCTAGTACACATTTGATGAAATGTGATGATCCCCCTGCTGAAAAATCCAGCTTAAACCAGCCTAAGCTGGTTGGCTGGTTTTAGCTGTTCGACCAGCCTGGTTTTAGAGGGGTTTTGGCCATTTCCAGGCTGGTTTCCAGCCATTTCCAGCCTGGTCTTAGCTGGTCAGGCTGGGAGTTGACCAGCTAAAACCAGCTTGACCAGCCAAAACCAGGCTGGAAATGGCTGGAAACCAGCCTGGAAATGGCCAAAACCCGTCTAAAACCAGGCTGGTCGACCAGCTAAAACCAGCCAACCAGCTTAGGCTGGTTTAAGCTGGATTTTTCAGCAGGGCCACTTCAAATGTTGCCTACTTTAATTCTCAAACGTATAAACAAGGTGTGGAGACTTAAATCACAAGACCTGACACTAGCAGTTTTCTTCTCGCGTTAGTTTCTTTAGACAGTTGGATTAAATTTGTTGATGTTTGTTTTATACAGGACCAGCAGGAGGCAGTACAGAGTCAGATCCACCATCACCGCAGAGCAGGGAACTTTCCTCCATGTGAGGATCTTGTGTTTCGGTTGTCATCGCCTTTGAACCATTCTTCCTTTCTCGTTCTTCCAGTAAAGTAATGTGATACCTGTTTTTCAGGAAATTATTGTAACATGTTCGGTTCCTGATGACGTCAGACATTAATTTGATGCTCTCAGTAGACCTGTATTGATGCCCCCTATTGTTCATAACATAACAGTTTTTTACGTGCGTTCTCCATAAACTGATACAAAATCAATATATTAGTTCAACCATAATTTTAGGCTACACCGTAAAGTCCATGGATTCATAAATGTTTAGTTTTACATATGTATCAATTACTGGAATGTAATGTATGGCGTGATAGAAACAAACGGTTTTTACCTTTATGTACTGTTAGGGATGTTTTCATCCACTCTGGGGTGATTTTATGTCTTAATTTGGCCATGAATTTCTGTGTTTTAGCTAGCAGAATGATTTTTATAAGTCAAATCTTATTTAGACACATATTTTGAGAAAATGCTTTGAATTTTTTTAAAAACTCAACGATACACTGGGCAAATTTTGTTATGTTAGGGATGAAAACATCCACTGAATTAAACTGCTGTAAAATGCATCAGATGAATTTTATTTTTTTATTTTTTTTGCATAAATCATAAACATCCGTCTTGATCAAAACTACTACATTTAACTCTTTCATTGCAAATTCATAAATAAAAAAATGTCACTGATTTGGAAAAAAAAACACACAAAATGACATATTTTCAATATAAAAAGTAATTGTGGACTGGATTTAAAAAAAAATTTAATCAAAGTCTTGAACATGTGAAACACCATTGCCTTTGAAGCATTTATTTTTAATATTATTATTAATTTTCATTATTTTCTCCGTAATTTACTGTTGTTGGCTATTTTTTCTTCATTGACTTCCATTATAGCCACATTTCCCTGTTGGAAAGAGGTCAAATTTGCATTTTTTTACTGTTGATCATCAGCACCATTGACCCTTTAGAATTTTATCAGGAGTATAACAGCAAATGAAAGTGTGTGAGAGTGACCTTTGCACACTTACTTTGATGTGTATAAGAAAATCAAAATATGCATCTCAGCTCTCAAAACTACATGCAGTAAATACAAACAAAGACAGTGTATTTATGCTCCATCATATGTGCTTATAATGGAAGTCAATGGGGAAAAACAGCCACCAACAGTAAATTAAGCAGAAAAAATGAAAATCTAACAATGCATCAAAGCCAATGTTGTTACTAATCACTCACATGTCCAAGACTGTGACAAAAGGTTACAAAAATCCAGTCCACAATTACTTTTTATATTGAAAATACATCATTTTGTGTGTTATTTTCACCAAATCATCAGTGACATCATTTGTGAACTTGGCAATTAAAGAGTTAAAATCCTGTAAATTTGTAGTTTACAAATTTAGTAGTTTTGATCAGGACTGAGGTTGAATAACAGATTTATGCAAAAAAAAAAAAAAAAAAAAAAATATATATATATATATATATATATATATATATATATATATATATATATATATATATATATATATATATATATAATTTTACAGCAGTTTAATCCAGGGGATGTTTTCATCCCTAACATCACATAAGGGTAGTAAATTTGAACAGTGCACAAAGGTTAAATGACTAACGTACCAAATGACTAACTCTTATTGCAGCGGAGCAATCCAAGACATGACAAATGAGAAAAGGTAGACTATTAAACATTTAAACATAAATAAAACTAAACATAAAACTAAATCTTTAAACAAGATTTAAACAGTTACTAAGAAAATATATCGTTTTTATGTTGGGTGTCTGTGACAAAACGTGATTCATATCGAAATTGAAGTAGCCTCTTTAGCTAAATAAACATCTCTGATTTGTTCATTTTTCAACCGACGATCAAATATGCCACAAAACTATTTAAATGTTTTCTTTTTTTACAGAATTTATTACATACAGACAATATAGAGGAGCATCCAGTCTGACTGATGGCCTGCCATCCTGAGGTAACATTATAAACCAACTCTGAACAGGGCTAATCAGAAATGACTTATTAACTATGCATGTTTGATCAATGTAGTTGTGTCAGATCAAATCAAATCACATATATCTGTCAAATTAACATATACACAATTTTAATGACGTGAAGATTATGGGTGCTCTCACCACAACAGTTTGCTTTTGTTATTTGTTTTGGTGTCCACACACAAACACACGTTCTCACACAGTGAAGTCTATTATTAGCTTGTTTATGGTGATCACAGAGCCTGGGATGGTGGTTTGTGACTCATTCTTTATGTACATTGAGGCTGGTTCCTAATTTATCCCTTCAGACTCTCCCCCAAACCAGCATCCTGTCCCCTCTGTGACCCTTCCTCTTCCTCCCTTGACTCTTCCTCTTCTGTCAGTCACTGGGGAGAGACTGAGATGCTGATGCTCTCTGACAGGGAACAGAATGTGTTCAGGACTTTATGTCTGTGCTTCTTTTTAGTGGACATGTTTGAGAAAACGTGCCTTTTAGCAGGTTTCATATACTGTAGTGCCATATGACTACAACATGGTGATCCTATTAGTTACAACTGTTCTCACGCACAGAGACGTTTCATTGTCCATCAGGGAGACGGAACACAGCTTGGGATTTTGAGTGGTTTGTTTTCCGGATGTACAAATCACCCCCCACCCCCCCAATTCCCCTCATTTGTCTTTGTTCATTACAAAGACGCATTTTTTCTCTCTCAAACAAATCATTTCATCCAATTGTAATGTAATATTTCAAAACATATTTTAACATATTTTTCAAATTAGCTCACACAGTCATTTATTTTAGGTTTGTTTTTATGTCGAAGTGTAAAAAGGTTTTAAAATGATACACCTGTTCCTTGTCATTGAGGAAAGTCCAGATCTACTGTATTATTATTAATTATTATTATTATTGTGCATAAAACTTTTGACAGCCTGATCAAAAACCCATTGCTTGTTGCAGGCAACTATCATTGCATTATTGCACCATTTATGATGGAGTTTTATTCATGAGCAGGACTTCTCATGGTAACTGTGGCATCATGGGAAATGCTGCTATTTCTCAGGCTTGTATAATGTATGCATGTGTCAGTTTGCGTTTCTCAGAGTTGGCGTCTAGAAAGATCTAGAGAAATGATTTCGCACTTAGAGCTACACTTGCTGTCTCTCCCATTTAGACAGAATTAAGTCAAACTGCAAAGTACACCAATCTGACAAAAGTGTATTAAATCTGCTTTAACTGTTTCTCGTTTATTTTAATTTCAAGTGACTTCACTGAGAAAATGCCTGGCAGCCATTATTTTATTTATTATCATTATTATTTTTTCAAGAGTTCACACTTAGATATTGCTTGATACTATTAGCAGGTATGGCATGCTGTCCCTGGAGAGAACCCTGAGCTCAGAGATAATTGAGCCTAGGGCGTCCACCTCGTCAATAAGCATTTAAGGTGTAGGTGGGAGGAGAAAAAAGAGGAGAGGGGTGGAAGGGGGATTCTTCCAAAAACGAAGATAAGGCAGTAGGATGAATTCGCTCTATTTATTGTAGGCTTGGATCAATCTGATTGGATTATTGCTGATTACAGATAAGAGACCAGCCGCGATCAATCATATCATGTGCTCTCCTCTTGAAATTAGTTTGTAAAACTTCACTTTAATTAGGGATGTCCTAATAAGGTTTTTTTGCTCTCGAGTCCGAGTCATTTGTTTTTGACTATCTACCGATACCGAAACCCGATCTGATACTTCTATTTCTATTTAATTCATCCTATTTAATTCATCTTATTTTAACATTCAACAACTCTCTTAACAAACAGAGCACTTCTGTGAGGTAGCTTGAACAGTCGAGTAATAAATAACATCAATTCTTCACTTTCCAACATTAGTGGATGCTATGCTATATCCCATAATGCACCGTGAGAGAATTCATGAATGGGGGTAAAGCGACGCAACTCGCGCAGGTTGATCAAGTGATGATAACAAAATGGAGGATGTAGTACGTCTGAGTTCCATTCATACTACTCGCATTCATACTGTATAGAACGCACCTTTCTAATGGCCGAGTAGTACATTTTAATTTAAAGGGCACCTATGGTGAAGCTACTTTTCAAGCTGTTTGGACCGACATATGTGTAAGTATAGTGTATAGACCAGGGATGGGCAAACTTGATCCTGGAGGGCCGGTGTCCCTGCAGACTTTTGCTCCAACACTAGTCAAACACGCCTGAACGCACTAATCAGTGTCTTCAAGATCACTAGAAAGAAGGAGTGCGGTCCCCCCGCCCACCGAATTTACTGACGGCTGCGTATTAACATGTCTCAGTAGTAACCTGTATAATCATACCAACAAGACAGGAATAAAAGGTCTGTTCAGTTTGCTAGGATCATCAATCATCATCAAATGTGATCAAGAGTGAGTTTGACAAGTTTAAAATGTTTTAAAACAGTGCATGTGTGTAATGAATTACAGCCATTTACTTCAGCTTTACTTCTACACCACAGCCACGTGTCAGAACAATTACAAAAGAAGACACTTCAACCCCGGTTTGTGGACGTTAAATCAGGTTTATTTTGTACATTAACATAACAGATATCCATACAGCAGTAGATATTAATGTGTATCCTGTCACATTTGTGTGCAAAAAGCATGCAAAGCTAAATGCACGCGCTGTCTGTGTGTGTGCGCGCTGTGCGTGTGTGTGTGTGCGTGAACTTTGTAACGACATTGTGTGTGACTCATCGTTGCAACTCCACAACAAATGCATCAAATACTCATTTAATACTCATTAAAGTTCTTACTGTAGTATTTCTCACAAACGTTACGTGAGATCTTCTTCCATCATGTCTGTCTGTTGTCTGACGCAGCCGAGGGTGGCACACTGACAGGCACATGGAAACGGTGGGCGGGGAGGACTAGCCTTAAAGGCGCAGTACACAGAAACCGCTACCTGCTGATCAAAGCTAAAAATAGAAACTTATAAAAGGTATAATAAAAAATCTGATGGGTGTTTTGAGCTGAAACTTTACAGACACATTCTGGAGACACAAAAGACTTATATTAAATCTGGAAAAAGGGGTAACCTAGATGCCCTTTAAATGCAGTACCTACTGAGTAGTAGGCGTTTTTGGACACAGCCATACTTGCGCTTTCCGCTTCAAGCTGCTTCTGTGTTCTACTTTGCCGGCATTTAACCAATAGCATCTCTGCAACAAAGTGATGTCATTCCGCGCACATTGCTGTTTCTGTATGAAGTCAAGAAAGATGTCTAACTCTGTGCCACTGCATAAATATAGTAAGTGTTAAAAAATAATTAATATATATTTGAGTCCTGATTGGGAGGTAACGTCCGATTCCGATCAAGTCTGAAACTGCAAGATTGGGCCCGATTTCCGATCACGTGATCGAATCTGGACATCACTCCCAAATTTAATTTAAGTTAGGGATCTTCAATTTAATGAGAATAAAATTAATAGATGAATACAATTATAAAATAATGCATGATTAGTACAGTTTGGGGGTTCAGTGACAAATTTGTTAGTGTTTTATATATTGAAGTCAAAAGTATTAGCCCTAAATTTTTTTTTTCTTTTTCAAATATTTCCCAAATGATGTTTAACAGAGCAAGGAATTTTTCACAGTATTTCCAATAATATTTTTTCTTCTGGAGAAAGTCTTATTTGTTTTATTTCGGCAGGAATAAAAAGATTTTAAATTTTTTTTAAAAAACCATTTTAAGGCCAGTATTATTAGCTCCCATAAGCTATATATTTTTAGATTGTTTACAGAACAAAGCACTGACAATGACTTTCCTATTCACTTTAACTTGCCTAATTAACCTAGTTAAGCATTTAAGTTGCACTTTAAGCTGAATACTAGTATCCTGAAAAATATCTAGTAAAATGTTAAATACTGTCATCTTGGCAAAAATAAAATAAATCAGTTATTGGAAATATATTTGTCAGATGGACAAGATTTTTAATGATCCAAACACAAATAAACCAGAAAACAGACCCACACATTGGCTGGATATTTTAAGCATCAGCAGCATAAGGAAAGCTTTTAATCATAAGGGAAAAAAAATTGAAGCATGCAGTTTACCATCAATCAGACTTTTTACTTATTTCTTTTTACTTTTGTCACTTAATTATAGGCTTGTGAAGCTGTTTTTGAGATTGCATGCTGAAGCACAAATGAAATATGATGCACTACACACAAAATCCATTTTAATAAGGACATTGTAAAGTACTTATAAAATGTGACTAATATAAAATTGACAAACACTGTCTATTCGTTCAAAAATGAACAGACTCAGTGACTAACCTATTATTATTACAATATTATCAGGGCCAAAATAATCATAGCCACAAGATTAATGGTTGAACAAAATGTACAAACAAGAGAAATCAGAGCAGAGCTGCATTTTTAGTGTCAGATTGAATAAATTTCAATAAAAAGCTTTTGAAAGAGTATTCAAGTCAGTTAAATGGAAATCTGAAGACTAACAATTTGCCAAACAGAAAGATTTAAAGCACTTCAGTACTTGTGCATGGGGAAATCTGTCCTTCTGATCAGCGTGAAGTGAATAAATGGCACAGATCTTTTTACACAAGCTCTCGTATTCCATCAAAAGCATCTCTGTGTAGCATTTGTGATCATTTATTGTACAATGATGTTCTCCGGAGGGGCACATTAAATCATTTCTTGCGTGTTTCTCAGTTAGAACAAAGTCATTTACAGCTGTTGCTTTGAATGAATCATTGCTAACATATGTGCTTAACTCTTTTAGATTTCTGCATGTGACCTTTAATGTGAACATAAAAGTATTATTGACTTCAAACACATCGTTATATTAGTTTTAGCACTAACTTCCAGACAAACAATTCTTTCTTTCTTTCTTTCTTTCTTTCTTTCTTTCTTTCTTTCTTTCTTTCTTTCTTTCTTTCTTTCTTTCTTTCTTTCTTTCTTTCTTTCTTTCTTTCTTTCTTTCTCTCTCTCTCCCTTACTTTGTTCTGGATTAATTTATCACTGAATAATAAAGACGCGTTAACTCTCTCTTGATGGATGACAGGGAAGTGTTTGAGAAAAGGGAAACGTTTCAGTGACAGAGGATTGATATGGATTTATGGATACATGTCATCTCTTAGGTCATACTGGATACCAAATCCATTGCAACATTAACAAATATTTAGCACATTTATACACTAGCAAACAATCCACAAAAAAACATGATGTAAATGCTGCTTCAATATCCATCTAAATCTACTGTGTGACCAATATAGATTTTTTTTAGAATCAGGGTCTCTACAGGTTTTATAAAAGTAGATATAAGACTTATTAAAGGCTTTTATGTCCAAGTAAGTGAAATTTAAGGAATAAATCTAAAATGAAAATTCTATCATAAGTGGCCCACTCTTGGCTTGTTCACCAGTTGAACACAAATGAATATAATTAGAATCATGTTGGAAACCTGTATCCATTGACATAAGAGGAAAATCTAGTACAATGGAAGTCAGTGGTTACAGGTTTCCAACATTAATTAAATAAATTAAATAAAAAAAAAACCTTTCTAATCACCAGAATATGGACATAACTTCTAAACAATAATTTTAAATCTAAAACCTGGTAACCAAAAATCTCTCTAAAAACAGTCTGGAAAAGACAAAAACCAGCCTGGAAGTGGCCAAACCCCCTCTAAAACCAGCCTGGAAATTACCAAAACTAAAACCCCTCTAAAATCAGCTTGAAAATTACCAAAATCATTCTAAAACCAGACTGGAAACCCTCTTAAACCTCTTAACCTCTTAAACTGGAAGTGGCCAAAACCCCTCTAAAACTAGCTTCCAAGTGACAAAAAAAACTTCTAAAACAAGCCTGGAAATTAGCAAAACCCCTATAAAGCTAGCCTGGAAACCCTCTTAAACCAGCCTAGAAGTGGCCAAAGCCCCTTTAATACCAGTCTGGACGTGGCCAAAACCTTTCTAAAATCAGCTTGTAAGTGGCCAAATCCCCTAAAACCTGCCCGGAAATGACATAAACCTCTTTAAAACCAGCCTGGAAATGAGTAAAACCCCTCTACAACCAGCATGGAAACCCTCTTAAAACAGCCTGAAAGTGGCCAAAGCCCCTTTAAAACCAGCCTGGAAAAAACTCCTCTAAAACTAGCCTGGGAATGTGCAAACCCCCTCTAAAACCAGCCTGAAAATGAGCAAAACCCCTATAAAACTAGCCTGGAAGTGGCCAAAGCCCCTTTAAAGCCAGCCTGGACGTAGCCAAAACCCCTCTAAAATCAGCCTGGAAATGGCCCAAAAAAAAAACTAAAATCAGCCCGGAAATGACATAAAAATCATTTAAAACCAGCCTGGAAATGACTAAAACCCCTCTAAAACCAGCATGGAAACCCTCTTAAAATAGCCTGAAAGTGGCCAAAGCCTATTTAAAACAAGCCTGGAAGTGGACAAACCTTTCTAAAACCACTGTGGGGATGACCAAAACCCCTCTAAAACCAGCCTGGAAGTGGCCAAAACCCCTCTTAAACCGACCTAGTTAAACAGCTAAAACCAGCCAACCAGCTTAGGCTTGTTTAAGCAGTTTTTTTAAAAGCAGGGATGTGTCATGTTTTCTGAAAAACAAAACAAAATGTGCCCAATATTGAATGACATGAAGGGAGTCTCATTGGTTATACATCTTTAGACTTCAAAAGTGATATGCCTGATTGAAATTCCATGTTCTCTCTATATAAATAAATGCAGGTTACTCTGCTTCAGCTGTTAATAGTAGTCATTTAAGTTGCCACAGCTGTAGATTATGGCCCCTTCAGCCTCCAATCATGTTAAGTTAAAGCTAAGCAAGGAGCATCTCCAGACCAAACGAATCAGCTCAGCTGGAGTTGGAGTTTATTGGCAACAGCAGCATTCCTGTGTCCATTCCGAATCAATCCCTGCCTAGTTGTAGTGTTTCTCTGAAAACAGAGGCTGAACATGAGCCAGCAGGTTCAAGAGATACTCCTATTTCAGCAACAAGCCCCTTTTGTTGCAACATAGTTTTTTTCATTAAAGAAATGATCCACAGACACTGGATTTGAAAGCCACTGAGAAACGTGAAAGTGCTTAACAGTAGGAGAAACGGTACTGTATGTTCTGTTCCTTCAGTTGTTTGGGAAAAAATGGGATGCGCTAATTTGTACACACACACGCACACACGCACGCTTCTGTGTAATGTCATCCGTAATTGGGCAAATTTGGGTTATCTAAGCCGCCTCATTTGAGACATCATTATCTGCCTCAGTATGAGATTGTTAGAGCACATCTGGCCATGACCTCTGAGGGGTCGTTCTTGAGGTCATCGCCACGGTAACCAGAGACCAGAGTGAATGGGGAGCCGCTGACGTCTCTCAGTTTCCTGTGTTTTAAGAAGCTTATCTGGTTTCACACTCCGGGTAAAAAGCATTTGACAGAGGGACAAGATTCAGACAGCGCAGTTTAGAAGCAAAACCCCTCTTCTGAGACCAGTGCTTTCATTAGCAGAAACTTTACATTAGAAACTAAAGGTAGACTATTGTTCACTGGGAAAGATGGTGATAAAATATAAATACAGCACTACTATAGCACATCTGTCTTTCATTTCAGGTCTTTGGGTGTGTGTAATGTTGAAATGCTTCCTCTTGGATGTTTGCAGTCTTTTAACTCTCTTTTTATCTCTCGTTTAACTCACAGAGAGTTGTGGGACAGATTCGTTGAAAATGAACGCAGATGTGTACCCGCACATAGAAATCTGATATAAATAGCAGTAAACTGAACGGCCACTTTATTAGGTACACCTTCCTAGTACCAGGTTGGACCCCCTTTGCCTTCAGAATTGCCTTAATCCTTCATGGCATAGATTTCATAAGGTACTGGAAATATTTCTCAGAGATTTTGGTCCATATTGCATGATCGAGACTCATCATTTTGGTGAGCCTGTGCGAATTGTAGCCTCAGTTTCCTGTTCTTAGCTGACAGGAGTGACACCCTGTGTGGTCTTCTGCTGCTGTAGCCCATCTGTCTCAAGGTTGAATGTGTTGTGTGTTCAGAGATGCTCTTCTGCATACCTCGGTTGTAACCAGTGGTTATTTGAGTTACTGTTGCCTTTCTATCAGCTCGAACCAGTCTGGCCATTCTCCTCTAACCTCTGACATCAACAAGGCATTTGCGCCCACAGAACTGCCACTCACTGGATAATTTCTCTTTTTCAGACCATTCCCTGTAAACCCTTGAGATGGTTGTGAGTGAAAATTCCAGTAGATCAGCAGTTTCTGAAATGCGTAGACCAGCCCGTCTGGCACCAACAACCATGCCACGTTCAAAGTCACCTAAATCACCTTTCTTCCCCATCCTGATGCTCGATTTAAACTGCAGCAGATCGTCTTGACCATGTCTACCTGCCTAAATGCATTGAGTTGCTGCCATGTTATTGGCTGATTAGAAATTTGTATTAATGAGCAGCTGGACAGGTATACCTAATAAAGTGGCCGGTGAGTACATATTGGTATTACAGATACCAATATATATATATATATATATATATATATATTATATATATATATATATATATATATATATATATATATATATATATGCACACAATTTTGTTTAATATATTTGAAATTCCAATGGTTAAAAAAATTAAAATTGACATTTTTGCATTTATTAAAAATATTTTGCACATATGACATTTTATATATGTGAAATCCAAATTTTAACTTGTATGTCATACAGGTAATTTGCATATATTTCTATGTATCATATTTCTATATGGGGCAAAAGGAAAAGGACACTTCTCTCTTTCTCTCTCTCCTTCTCTCTCTCTCCCTCACACTCCCCCACAACATCCTTCTCCACCCTCTCTTTCCCAGTGGACGAACGTGGACGTAAAAAATATTTGACAAATCCTACATCTGGTTGGTTGTTTACTCCCTCATATACTTAGACATGCAGAGAATCGCCTCAACTTCCACAATGGGAAAGTCTGCTGGGGGCTAAAGCAAGCTTTCTTTGGCTGGCTTTTCTCGGGAAACGTGCGCCAAGGGTTTATCGACACCTCAGAGGGACCGAAGACTTTCCATAACTTTTCACCGGAAACTGAAAGGTACGTTGAGCTGCAGAGTGCTGCGTTCACTTTTCCTGGAGTTTTTTGCATTGAATTGAAAACATCTTGCTAGATAAATCACTAACTTCTTTAGTTCTTGAATGTAAAAGCAGAAAGAGACCTGGGAAATCTCTGTTGCAAGTATCATGTCAGATATTACAAAACCTTTTTTACAGTCAGCCCTTTTAGAACTGCAGTTGCTCACACTGAAGCATAAATCAATATGATGCCAGAGCAGTTTAAAGTATTTATCTTGATACATGTGTACTTTGCAGGAAAGACAGTAAAAAAGTGACTCCTGAAGCAGTGTATTAGAAAACCCGATTGTATTTCATTTAAATCACAAATGCACTTTTACACAGTTAGCCGAGATTCAGTTTGAGAGTCTCGAACTTGAGAGTATTTTCCCTCTAGGCGGGTTTGGGCTGGCTGTTTCTCTGTGGTATATGAGATATGAAAAAAATGAGGGAAATAGTTTAGATGGTTTTTGTGATTATACTCTTAGAGCATCTGAGAAATTCTTAGCTTTTTTCATTTACGTTATTAGATAACTACAAGCTTTTCTGATGACTTCAACAGAAATGTCGTATTGAATTGACAGGCGTAAGATTCTGATTAAGAACATGTACAACTTTTGAAATATGACTGGGATTATTTTCAACAGCTGTGAGGATTATTTAGGTCTCAGAGTGTATACTGTTAATCTTCATAAATGAATTATCATGACACATATTTGATTTATGAGAAACTTGGATATTCGCACTGATTCCTAAAGTATTAAACATACTGAAACTTAAAGTTTGCTTAAATACCACCAGCCTTAAATTGCAAAATTACTTTCAAATAAAAGAAAAAGTTAGATTAGATTTTTTTTTTGTTATTGATCAGTAGTTATATGGGTTTCTGTGGGTTTTATTAAGGTATAGTTAATTTATATAGACTGTTATATGCCTTTTATAGATTTATATAAACTTTTATATGCCTTTTTTGTAACATGTCAATACATCACCTAAAATGTGAATGGAGGAATTAATTGAGCTTTTTAACAACACTTTAAAGTAAATATGTCTTGTTTTCTGAATTTTTATTTAAATTGAACTCTTATTTAAATTGAACTTAATTCCAGCAATGTTTATTTTTGGATCACTCAGTCAGCTATCTTAATGTAAGAGAAAACATTTAATGATTTGCAAACCTGGACCACAAAACCAGCCATAAGTGTACATTTTTGGAAATTGAGATTTATACATCATCTGAAGGAAGAATAAATCATCTTGCCATTGATTTATTGTTTGTTAGGATATTATATTAGGCTAAGATACAGTTCAAATAATAAAATCTGAGGCTTCAGAAAAATGCAATCATTGAGAAAATTGTCTTTAAAATTCCCCAAATTAGGTTCTTAGCAATGCATATCAAAATAATGTTTTATTAAACTTGTGGAAGAAAATGTACAAACTTTCTTTATTTAACATGATTTTTACCTAATAATGTTATTTCACAGTAATAAGATGCAGCTGCAAGAGCATCCACTGTATAAAACGTACAGGTATGCCAGAGTAGTTGGCGGTTCATTCCGCTGTGGCGACCCCTGATAAATAAGAGACTAAGCAGAAGTCCTTTTTAACAACATTTTAAAGTAAATATGTCATGTTTTCTGGAAAAATATCAAATTGAAATACATTTATAATTAAAGCCACTTTTTTATTATCTTTTTTACTTGAGTCAAATATTAATTCCAGCGATGTTTATTTTTGATTTATTTAATGAAACAGAAAACATTTAATTATTTGTGACACTGGACCCCAAAACCAGCCATAAGTGTATATTTTTGGAAATTGAGATTTATACGTCATCTTAAATCAGAATAAATCATCTTTCCATTGATTTATTGTTTGTTACACTGTAAAACCTAACATTGAAAATCACTAAATGAAATAAGTTAGTTTAACTTATAATTTTTAAAACTTTACGTGGATTCAATGTAAAGGGTTATGGTAAACTGATTATATTAAGCAGAACTCTAATCGAATGAGTTCTGAAGTAATTATAAGTAAATATTTTTGTGTTAACTCTAATGCTATCAGGAACACCAAACCATTTGAGTAGCTTTATAGTTGTTTGGACTTAATTTAAGTTAATTGAACTAATAGTGATTTGATAACTGAACTTAAAATGTTTTAAGTTACTAAAACTTTTACTAAAAGTTTGATGTTATTAACAGAAAATGATATTTGTGTGTGTGACACAATATACCAGTTTACAGTACTCAAACCATTTTGTTTCAAAACTTAAATGGTTTGCCACAACCGGTTTGCTTAAGCAGTTTGAGTTAACTTATCGGCAGGGCCAGACGGAATCTGCGGACGTTTTTTGTTATTTCTGCGCAGAATTTTGGTAAAAACCTGCGGATTTCTGCGGAATTATTTTGGGAATATCATAACTAAAACCTTTAATATGTTAAATAAAAAATAATATCTTTTTAACTTGTTTTTAATGTTTAAAATGCAAATCTAATTAGATTAACTGTAAATAGGTAACTTTAAGTAAATAAACAGAATTAATGATGGGCTAAAAATCTGCGGAAATCTGCGGAAAATCTGCAGAAAATCTGCGGAATTCTGTGCGCGCAGATTCCGTGTGGGCCTACTTATCGGGTTTTACAGTGTAGGATATTATATTTGGCCAAGATACAGATCAATGAATAAAATCTGATGGTTCATTAAAATGTAAACATTGAGAAAATTGTCTTTAAGTTTTTAGCAATGCATACTAATCCAAATAATGTTTTATTATAATTGTGGAAGGAAATTTACAAACTTCCTTTATTGAACATGATTTTTACTTAATATTCTAATGTTATTTCCCGGTACTGGGTTGCAGCTGGAAGGGCATCTGCTGCGTGAAACATATGCCAGAATATTTGAAAGCATGATGCAAATTACAGGGGGGTTTTGGGGGGATAGACCCCTCCCCCCCCCAATTAACGCTTGATCCCCCTGAAAGACATTAAAACAACATGTAAAGGAGGGTCAGCTCTTTAATACAGAGAAATAAGTTGCTCTGCTTTGTATTTTTAATAATAATGTTAATAGTTACAATTACTAAAATAAATATACTCCTGACCACCTCTATAATTGTTCATACCACTTTGAAAGCATAATCGCACCAATCAGTCTGCTAGAAAAAACTCATTCAACAGTCTGAAACCGGCAGCGATAGACAACGTAACTGTTCACAAGACTGTTTTCTCATTGTTTTTACATATAGCCTAAAAGTAAAGCCAAATTAGATGCATAGTTTGACTTACAGTAACTTCAGAAGTAGCTGATATGATACTGTAGGTCAGAATATACTAAATATCCCACAAAACACTGAAAACTTAAATAGGTTTTTATTAATAAATTAGATTTAATTGAAATCAATACATACGTTTGATTCAATGAAGCATGTATTACAAAAACTAACATTACTGAAAAAGTTGACCCCCAAATGTCAATGTATAATTTGCACCCTGGTTGGCGGTTCATTCTGGTGTGGCGACCCCTGATAAATAAGGGACTAAGCCAAAGCAAAATGAATGAATGAATTCTAATGTTATTTGACATAAAATAAATTTCAATAATTGTCACTCATACAATATATTTTTGGCTTTTTCCACAAATATGACTGCACAAAATAAGACCAGGGTCACGTTTAATGATGTTTCATTTGTACTAGAAAACCAGCCAAAAAAAGAATCAAACTGTGTAAAACACTAAATTATGCATAAATTACCTGAGCTCACTGGAGAAATATGACAAGAATGACTGGATACCTACTTTGTGTCATATAATACTGAAGAGCTGGACTGACTCCTGCTCGTACGGCCCCCTGTAGACCCCAAAACTGATTTCCCAGCCAATCAAATGTCTTCATGTGCCCCCCCGCCTATGTTAACAGTAACCAGATGTATTGCGTGCAGCCTACTGAGAGCTATAAAACACATCTGTGCTGGACACAAACTAACCCGAGTTATAGTTACACGCTGGCTTTCTCACATTTCTCTCTCACACTCACAGATAGTCCTTTCTCACACTGGCGAGATGTAGAGGAGAGGATGCTGCAACATCAGTCCCAGTGGACTGTTCACGGTCAGTATATGCGCTGGGATTTTTGTTCTCTGTTTTATAGCTCTAATAACATAACAGACAGACAATGAGGCTGTGTCCACTGCCATGGGACGAGTACTTTAAATAAAGTGTTTCAATGTCCGTGGAGGATTAGAGCATTTTGTGGAAACACACGCACGCTTTTTAGCTCACTAGAGATATTTTCTCACTTTTATTTATTGATTTATTTTATTATTATATTTCTTGGCAACCTGTAGAATTTTGTCTGTGATTTATGGCTGTTTTATTATCTTTTTTTCTTGCTTCTGGGCGAAACATTTAGGCGTTTCACAATCCTGTATTTTTGTATGTGGGAAGTTTTAGCAAAGGTTTAAGATAAATGGAATATGATAAATGATTTTGCATTTTATCACAACACTAGAATAACAAATTTCATTCAGGGTTTCCACAAGGCATGGATTTTATTTAATCTCATGGAATTTGAAAATATCTATTCCTGACATTGAAAGTCAGGGATTTATATATATATTTTATATATATATATATATATATATATATATATATATATATATATATATATATATATATATATATATATATATATATATATATATATATATATATATAATTATATTATATAATTATATAATTTATTTATTTTTTCCAAGCAATGGAATATCATGAATTTTATCATTTAAAATTTTGCTTTCCATTTATCAAAATGTAATTTTTCTATACATTTTTTGTGAGTTTTTTTTTTAGTTATTTTTTTTTTCAGCAGTTAAATACACTCACCGGCCACTTTATTAGGTACACCTGTCCAACTGCTCTTTAACGCAAATTTCTAATCAGCCAATCGCATTGCAGTAACTCAATGCGTTTAGGCATGTAGACATGCTGCAGTTCAAACCGAGCGTCAGGATGGGGAGGAAAGGCGATTTAAATGACTTTGAACGTGGCATAGTTGTTGGTGCCAGACAGGCTGGTCTGAGTATTTCAGAAACTGCTGATCTACTGGGATTTTCACGCACAACCATCTCTAGGGTTTACAGAAAATGGTCCGAAAAAGAGAACATATAAAGTGAGCGGCAGTTCTGTGAGAGCAAATGCCTTGTTGATGCCAGAGGTCAGAGGAGAATGGCCAGACTGGTTCCAGCTGATAGAAAAGCAACAGTAACTCAAATAACCACTCGTTACAACCGAGGTATGCAGAAGAGCATCTCTGAACGCACAATACGTCCAACCTTGAGACAGATGGGCTACATCAGCAGAAGACCACACCGGGTGCCACTCCTGTCAGCTAAGAACAGGAAACTGAGGCTACAATTCGCACAGGCTCACCAAAATTGGACAATAGTAGATTGGTAAAAACTTTGCCTGGACTGATGAGTCTCGATTTCTGCTGCGACATTTGGATGGTAGGGTCAGAATTTGGCATCAACAACATGAAAGCATGGATCCATCCTGCCTTGCATCAACGGTTCAGGCTAGTGGGAGTGGTGTAATGGTGTTGGGGATATTTTCTTGGCACACTTTGGGCCCATTAGTACCAACTGAGCATAATGTCAACGCCACAGCCTACCTGAGTATTGTTGCTGATCATGTTCATCCCTTTATGACCACAGTGTACCCATTTTCTGATGGCTACTTCCAGCAAGATAACGCAGAATGTCATAATGCGCGAATAACCTCAAACTGGTTTCTTGAACATGACAATGAGTTCACTGTACTCAAATGGCCTCCACAGTCACCAGTTCTCAATCTAATAGAGCACCTTTGGGATGTGGTGGAACGGGAGATTCACATCATGGATGTGAAGCCGACAAATCTGCAGCAACTGCGTGATGCTATCATGTCAATTTGGACCAAAACCTCTGAGGAATATTTCCAGTATCTTGTTGAATCTATGCCACGAATGATTAAGGCAGTTCTGAAAGCAAAAGGGGGTCCAACCTACCATTAGTAATGGAGTACCTAATCAAGTGGCCAGAGAGTGTATATTAAAACAATATGATTTATATCAAGCAATATGACAACATCAAGCAGCATACGTTTTGTTTAGCTAAAAGCTAATGGTAGTGAATGAGACTGAAAGTATTGTCCCATTTAAGTTACAGTGGCCATGCCACTTCAATCTAAACTATTAGTCATTGAAAAGTCAGTGAATTTGACATTTGGCTTAGATCAGGAATCCTTTACATCATTTCTGCTTCATATGAGAGTCTTTTTATTTCATTCCAGAACTTCAGAACTCCTGTTCCAGAATCATCCTGCGTAATCAACAGTGACGCCATGGAAACAGACTCCACCTACAACCTGACTTCAGCCAATGTGTCATTACACCATAATATGACGAACTCATGTGAGCACACGTCCACCCCAGAGTACCAGAAGAAGGTGATCCCTGCCTTTTACAGCCTCATCTTCCTATTCGGTTTTCTTGGTAATATGCTGGTGGTGTGTGTGTTGTATCACAGTTCAGGCCGAAGGACTGTTGCTAACACCTATCTGATTAATCTAGCCATGTCGGACTTGCTGTTCCTGACCTCGTTGCCATTCTGGGCTGTGTACTACTCGCTGGATTACAACTGGGTTTTTGGGGAGATCATGTGCAAGCTTTGTGGGGGTCTAATAACGATAAACGTCTACGCTAGTATATTCTTCATCACCTGTATGAGTGTGGATCGATATCACGCCATCGTCTACCCACTGCATTCTCAGAGCAGCAGGAGCATAAAACAGGCCAGGTGTGTTTGTGGCTTCATTTGGGTAGTGGCGGCTTTGACCACGTTGCCAACAGTTGTGTTTCGTGACATACACCCTTTACACAACAACATCACGGCTTGCGTTATTTTTTACCCGAACAGCTACTGGCACACTGGGTTAACTCTTGCCAAAAACACTCTTGGGTTTTTCCTGCCATTTGTGGTCATCGCGACCTGCTACAGCCGAATCGCTGTGCACCTACTGGCCACTCCCAATCACCTGGAGCTCGACTCTGGCCGGTTGGTTCATGTGTTGCATTTGGTGGTCGCCGTTGTGTTGGCCTTCTTCTTTTGCTGGTTCCCGTTCCACGTCCTGGCATTCCTCGAAACTCTGGGACAGTTAGGAGTGAAGATGGATTGCTGGGTTCAGGAATCAATCGATAAACTCCTGCCGTACTTCATTTGCCTGGGCTTTTCCAACTCTGCCATAAACCCTTTCCTGTACTGTTTTGTGGGAAATCACTTCCGGGAGAAGCTGTGGCAGTTTTATGGAGGTGTGCTGACACAGAAAAGAGATTCTATCAGCACCAGACTCTCTTCCTTCTCCAGGAAACTGAGTGACCTCAAAGAAACGGTGCCTATGGAGATTCTGGATCAGCACAGCTCGTAAATCTATCATTACTCTATAAGCTGTATCATTACAAACTGCAGAGGACTATGTCAGTGTCATTTACCACGGTCTGACAGATTGTGTGTATATTTGTGTGTTAGATAATGTTGTTTTTGCCTTATTTCTAATCAGGCTGTGGTTGTGATAAGCAGCAGAATCTATAAACAACATTTGGTTACGTAATTTGGAAATATGGCCTAGACTCTATCTAGGATGCGGAAGTTGCTCATTTTCCCTTGCAAGCCATGGATAATGCTAAGGGACAAGGTTTCGGGTCTTAATGTTTTCAACATTGACAAAATAAATGTCTTTCATTATACAGCTGTTTTAATGGCATTTTGTGGCCAGACAGACGGCGGTAATAGAAAAGCAGTAATGTACTATAAGCTGTATATTATAAAGCCTCGTAAATTGAATTATAAGTATATTATAATGGAGCATCATAAATAAATAGTGATTTAAAGTCAGTAACATCGTTGTTTTTGATCTGTGATTTACTTGATTAGATTGTCTGTCTGTGTGTCTGTCAATTAAGGAAGCACCAATGTGGACATTTTGGCTGATTCAGTAAGTGATGATAACTCTTTATATTTAGATGCCAATATATATAGGCTGATAAATCTTGATATGAGTCTGATTACAACAACAACATAAGGCAAATAAATACGGTGGACAACTGATTTTATTTTACTGCAGCACTGAAAAAGACATAAAACCAAGAAACTGTAGGGAATCATTTAGATCTTTTTCACACAAAATAAATAAATTCTAAATCGATCCACCTCTCTATTCAACCCAGGCTCATTCTGAATACGTACTCCTATATACATTTCTGGAGAGCGCCAAATATGTCCCAGGAGCTACGTTTTTTTGCAGTTTTTGTTTTCGCGAATCCACCAGAGGCCGCTGTGTACGCTTTCAAATAACTCTTGCGAGTGCCATTCGCGCTTGCTGTTCTCCCGTTAATCCACCAGAGGCCACTGTCGACTGACTCACTGACCGAATGATTGACTGATCTACTGACCCACCCTCCTCCTTGCCTAAACCCAAACAAAAGTATCTTCAAAAGCACAGATTGACCTGATCACCCACTTCTCTAAATCCAACCGACAATTTTAAAAAGCAATCCAAAAAAAGAAAAGCCCTCGCCTAATTTTTACCACGTTTTAGATTTTACCACATTCTCACCCTGTTATTTACTTGTTTATTTTATTTTTTGGTTTCTGTTTTTGTCTCACCCACTTTCTGGATCCGTACTTCACTGGACTCAAACCCTCATCATGGTCAACTCCTCTCTTCATCTCAAGTCCACAGGTACATGGTGAGCTAACTAGACAAACTAGTAACAGCGGGAAAGCTGTCCATACGGAGGTAAGCGGTCAGCTGGTAATCGCGAAAAGTAATAGTGTCATACCTCCCCGTAGCTTTTGTTTTAAAGATGAAATACAGCCATACAGACTTTTGTCTACATAGTTCTCAATCTCCAGAAACATGTATAGGGCTACATTTTCAGAATGAGCCTATGTTGTCTCTATTTGTCTCTAAGCATAAATAGAATAAAGTTCAGCTTCATGTGAGCTTGAAAGTTAATTTTTGATGTATGTTTCACTGATGCAATGTCAAATATTACTAGTCATACTAGCATCATGCTAATTCATACTAGGAACATACAACATACCAATTCATGCTAACAAACATACTAATTCATACTAACAATATACTAATCCACACTAGAAAGATACCAATCTATACTAGAAGCATGCTAACAACATACCAATCTATACTAGAAACATGCTATTGACATACTAGCATCATGCTAATCCATACTAGGAACATACTAACAATTACCAATCTATACTAGAAACTTGTTAACGTCATACTATTCATACTAGCATCATGCTAATTCATACTAGAAACATAATAACGACATGCCAATCTATACTAGAAACATACTAGTAAGGTAATTCATAGTAAATTCATGATAACAACATACTAGAAACATGCTAGTGACATGCTAAATCATACTAGAACCATGCTAACAACATGCTAATTTATGCTAGAAACATGTTAATTCATAATAGAACCTCTGTAATTTTTGTTAGCACCTTAAAAACCACTCAGAACACCCTAGCAACCACCTAGCAACACCTCAGCAACCACTCAGAACACCCTAGCAACCACCTAGAAACAATCTAGAACACCTTAGCAACCGCCTATCAACGCCTTAGAAACCACTCAGAACACCATAGCAATGGCCTAACAACACCTTAGCAACCACTCAGAACACCCTAGCACTCACCTAGCAACATCGTAGCAACCACCTAGCAACCACTCAGAACAATCTAGCTTTTCACTATGGAGGGTCGACTGCGCTGGCTGATTGTAACCCTGCTCATAGTATTCTATATAGTTTGAATATGTCACTTTAGACAAACTATACATTTCGAGAATGAAGCGCGGCTGTGGTTGGAAAACAATGTTTTAAGGCATTGCAAACGGCAAAGGTGCATCGTACGTCACTTCAGGAGGAGGCGTGAAATAATTTAGCTAAACTGCAACATGGTCATCTTCCGGAAATATTACTAACGATCATCCATCAGGTAATGTTTTCCCCTCTCTCTCTTTTGGTAAATCGCTGTCAACAAATACTTTTCCTTCACATTCCATAATGCACAGCGCATTGGCCTATGGCAGCTAAATTAGTCCAAAAAGCCGCAGTACTTTTAGCGGTTGGGTCTGTTCTAGTTTGGATCATGTTCTCACCACAAACGATGAGCTCCAGGATTCGTTTGAAAGCGTACCGAGACCACCTCTTCAAGGAGGTCTCGGTACGCTTTTTTAGTCCGCTTTTGGTGCACACTCGAGTACGACTGCTACATTCACACCTGCTCAAACCTTATCAAAAGGGAAAACTAACTCTAGTGCGACTCAACCGAACTAAGTAAGGCAGGTGTGAAAGCACCCTAAAACGACTTCAAACTTTCAGACTAGACTTTCTCAAGCCACAATAAATTTTGTCTATGAACTTTACTTTTAGTTAGAAATGAATCTGCCTCATTTTTAACTGTGCAAGCTGTAGCTGTTTAATTAGGCCTACTGTATTTCAACACTGATTATCACTGGTGGTACTTGGAGAGACAATTTTTTCCTGAGGTGGTACTTGATGAAAAAAGTTTGAGAACCACTGCTCTAAAAGCTTCAGATGATCAGTTTGGAGTGCGGCGTGTGTGAAGTGTGGCTAATCCAATTCATTCCCTGCTCTGCCTCATCAGCTAAAATGAACCATTTGTTCTCGTTCTTCTTTCCCATTAATATCCCACCTGCTCCATGCCCTTAATGCTTCTGAAACTATCAACATCATCATGACAGCTGCTTTATTTTAGAATCTGCATGTTGCTCTGTCCCAGTGTCCTGTATCGCTTATCTTTAAAAGTAGATGTAAAACTGTTTGAACACCTGTGGTAATAATAGTAATGGACACACTTAAACAGCAGTACAGTACAGAATCTGGAAGAACCTGTTTTCTTTCAGTGAATGGATTCCATCTGTCTCTGAGACTTCTGGCTGTAGTTTAGTCGTGTAGTACATAGTTCTCATGTTTTACTTGATTAGTTGGGTTAACTAAGGTCTGCTGTCCCCTGTAGGCACAAGTGCTGTACATGTTCATACTCTGTAATGTTTTTCACAATCATTTTTGCATTTCAGGAATTCTGTTAATGTCAGTTAGTTGGAGGCTAATTATTTGCTCCACTGATGCAAGTTCTTCTCTTAACCTTAATCATAATTATGTTCCCATCTGTCAGTACATATTTCATTTTTTTCATAAAGATCATTTGATTTGATTTATTTATTTTGAACAGAAAAAAAATCCCACACAAAACACATTTCAACATGGTCGAAATGGTGCAGGATGTGGCACAAGCTTATTATTTTCACACACATAATGTGTTTATTACTTCAACTTAATACTTTCTTTTCTTATCTCTTCTTTTTACATGAGATATATGAGCTTTACATGAGACATATTTGATCCTTTTGGCCTCTTTGACATATTTTATGTTTGATTCCATTTGTACATTTACGTTTTATAACATAGACCCAAAAAATACATAGTATCGTAAAGACATTAAACAAAATGTAGGATGTTTTAGCTAATGAAATTAAATGGATGCAACACAGCACTGGTGCTCTTTTTGAGATGTAATGCTTCTACTTATGTCTGAAAGTGGTGGAATAGGCTGGCAAATACAGTTGGTTTTTGTTAATTTATTAAGAAATGAATGCAGTATGAGCACACAGAGGAGGATATTTTTAGACCGATGAAAAATGTTGATATGCAAAAGAAAAGCAGGGCAGGTTGTTGCACAATCGTTAAAAATCTAGACTGTTGATGAATACGTTTCAGGTTCAGATCTTAATAAAAATTGATGAGATAACCACTCTATCATCACCATTGTTCCATACAGCACTGATCTGCTGATACTCACACAGACATACTAATAGTGAAATTGTAAACTGAAAGTTTTCACTTTTTACCACACTTCAAAATCTCAAATGCTGTGGCTCATTTAACCCACTATAGCAGAGATGCTCAAACTAGGGCCCGCAGGCCAAAGTTGACCTTTTGTATCATTTGATTTGGTCCGCCAGAGGGAAAATGATTGGGAAGGGTTGGGGAATGCCTTCAACAGAGATTCTCATTTCTATTATGGGTTTTTGAGAATGACCTTCCATGCACTGTGTAACACAGCTCTAAGTGAAGTGAAATATCCAGCTACGGCTTAAATGTGAAAGTGCACCATGTTTAAAACCATTGATTCGTCTATAAAAGAGTCGACTCATAGTGGTTTAAATGGGGATTTATTGGTCGTTTGTTAAAGGAAGGATGTGAAAAGACTAGTGATGTATGGGACTTTGTCAGAGCTTGACAGGAACTTTTCAGTACACAGTTCATGGATCAGTTTCTTCCTCCATTTCACAAGTGTAACTTAAGTGTGATTAAAATGGTTGCCTCCTTGTTTTCTCTAGCTTGCAAATTATGTATTTAATTGTGTTTTGTTACTTGTAACTAGGGATGCAACGATTATAGATTTTGGTTGTACGATTATAGTCTGAGAAATAATCACGTTTTCACGGTTATCACGGTTATTATGCATTTATTAATTTCAAAACACGACTTAACACGACGAAAACTCCTTATATTTCTAAGTGTTGTATATTGCTGCTCAGTAACCAAATAATACAGCACATACTAATATTAAAAACAAACAATAGTCCAATTTTTCTCTTTGTGCTTAATAATAAGTGACATTTTTGACATTTAAACATAAAGAATTTTTACGCTGACAAAATAAATGACAGAACAATGAGTAAAGAAATAAAAATGAGAATAAAAAAAATAGTATTTGTCTAATGCAAGTATTTGTCTCCGCTGTTTGTCATTGCTATGTTCCCCGTCAGCTGTTCCTACACACGTGCGGCGGTGAAGTTTCAAAATAGTTCAGCTTTTGCCACTGTGTGGATTAATACTGAACGTGTCATGGTTAAGAATAGAGCAATATGCTGGTGTTAAACTGCATTGTTTTAATGCACTCCTGCATTGGGCTCACACATACACTCTGCACTCTGACTGCTTCAACAATGTTGATAGAGGCGTTTCTCTCTGTCTCACGCTGAACTCAGTCTACCAATCACAACAGACTGGGTCATCGGATGTTACGAAAAGTGTTTTTCTTATCATGATTTCCTTTCTGTATTGCGCATTGTATGTGCCTTTTCCTTGTCCCGCCTCCTTGTTGTTTTTGTGTCACCCTATAGGTTCCCATTCTAGCGTGATTTCGCGCTCTGATTGGCTGCTGGTTTTGGAGGCCGGTATAAAAAGGAACATCCGGCAGGGTTCGGGGAGCTCATTCGTGTTTCGATCGTTGCTGGGAGTGGAGCTCCTGGATTTCCCTTACCCCTCCGGCCGACGACAAACATTCAGTTGTTACCTTTGTTCATACGTTTAATCTTTGAGAGTTTTGAGCTTGTAGGGGTGGCCTGCCTATTTATTTGATAACTTTTGACTATGTTTATGATTAGGGAGACAGGTAAGCTTTTTGTATTTTTCTTTAAATATTTATAGGTAATTTAGTTTATTTACTTTACAGATTCTTTTGTTTGTTATTTTGGCCTGGGGTCACCCTGAAGAGATGCTCACTTAAAAATGACTATTTTTCTACAATAAATCTATTCAATTACTCTCAACTGAGTGTCTGAGTTTGGTTGTCGACCGAAGGGGATCTTTTGTCTTAAGTTTTGTTTTGTTTGGGAAATCCACCACCCCAACACCTTTGTTTTTCCGTTTATTATGCCCATGTTGTTTTCCTCTAGACTTGGGGCGTAATAATTGGGGGCTCGTCCGTTTTTCCTCATCCAAATTTAGTTTAATTTGATATTTTCATTCGTTTAAATTCTCGCGTCCGGAGAGAAATCATGTGACATTGCTGGTGAGTACCTATCTTCTATTTTTTGTGACTGGCAGTTTGATCTTGTGCTGTGGGGAAGGTTGAGATTATGGAGTTTAGCATAGAAGCGTTTAATCAAGCTCCTTCGTGGGAACTTTTAGAGTCATGCCGTAAAATTGATTTATTTTTAGTGGCTGATTTCTATGATATTTCTGTTGTGAAAACTGCTAAGAAAAAAGAAGTGCGAGATTTGATTTATGGTTCGTTGGTGCAGCAAGGCGTTTTACAGTCTAGGCCTGCTGGAGCGGCGCAAAACGTGAGCGCAGGTGTTGATAGCCATGCGACAGATGATTCTATGTTGCATTCGCTTAGTGGAACAAATTTAGATGATTTAAAATTGGCTATCCAGTTGAAACAATTAGATCTCGAAATTAAGCGTCAAGAACATACAACTCAGCTCCTACGTTTTAGGCAATGTGAGTTAGAAACGCAAGCTGACCGTCGTTCACCCGTTTCTCCACCTAAATTGTCACCTATACCTACTGTGTCACCATCTGCTTCACTTGATGTTAATCCTAATCCAACTCCGGTTCATTCGTTGTCTGTGCCCTCTAATAATTATGCTGACTTTGATATTAGTCGTCATATTACCCTCGTACCCCCATTTCGGGATAACGAGGTGGATTCATATTTCGGCGCTTTCGAGCGAATTGCTGCAGCGTTGCGCTGGCCGAGAGAGACTTGGTCTCTTTTGATTCAGTGCAAATTAACGGGAAAAGCCCAAGAGGTTTGTTCCGCTTTGTCTGTTAACGATAGCTTGGATTATGATAAATTAAAAAATGCAGTGCTGAAAGCATATGAATTAGTCCCCGAGGCTTATAGGCAAAAATTTCGTTTGCATTTTAAGAGTTCCAGTCAAACTTTTGTGGAGTATGCTCGGGAGAAGAGCATGCTATTTGATAAGTGGTGTCACTCCAGCAAAGTCACAGATTTTGAGCAACTTCGTGAACTACTTTTGATTGAGGATTTTAAAAATTCGTTGCCGGACAAAATTGTTGTTTTTCTGAATGAGAAAAAAATTTCGACCCTTGCTGAAGCCGCCGTTTGCGCGGATGAGTTTGTTTTGACGCACAAGAGCACTTTTGTTTCACGTCGTGAGTCAAATTTTTCGCCAGCCGTAGAGAAAATGGGAAAGCTTCAAAATCACTAAAGCAGTTAAAAACTGCGGAAGCTCGGGAGTGCTATTACTGCCACGAAATCGGTCATTTGATTGCAATGTGTCCAACTTTGAGAAAGAAAAATCAGGTAAAGGCAGCTAAGAGTGTTGGCTCTGTTAGTAGGGAAAGCAAACCCGATTCGGATATTGACGCTTTGTATGATCCATTTGTGTGTCAGGGAATGATTTCTCTGAGTGGATTGGCACAAGATTCAGTTCCTGTGGCCATTCTTCGAGATACAGGGTCTGTACAGTCCTTTGTATTATTTGATTCGTTGCTCTTTTCGGATGAAAGTTATTGTGGATCTGATGTCCTTATTCAGGGGATTGAGTTAGGGGTTTTGAAAGTGCCACTACATAAGGTATACATTCAGTCTGGTTTGGTAACAGGATTTGTGAAACTGGCTGTACGTCACCAGTTGCCCGTGAAGGGTGTATCTGTTATCATTGGTAATGATTTGGCTGGAGGAAAAGTTCTTCCATATCCTGAGGTTATTGAGAATCCTCTTTGTGAGACGGTTAATTCTAATGATTTAGCTTCAGAATTCCCGACTGTATTTTCTGCTTGTGTAATCACACGAGCGCAAGCTCGTAAATTCGGCGATATGATTGACCTTTCTGACACTTTTATTGGCAGCTCACATGTAGTGACACCTGAGACACAGGGTGGTGAGTCGCTGTCCACGACCTGTGGTGCTGAATCGCTCTCGGATGACTTACCGCTGTCCGCTGATAAAGTGCTGATTTCTGCTGAACAGAAAAATGACTCCTCCTTGTCGCGTTGCCGAAATACCGCGTTAACTGCGGAAGGGATTAAAAATAAACCAATTGGTTATTTTTGGGATGACGAAGTGTTAAAAAGAAAGTGGACTCCAACAGTGTCTGATGGTTTAGGCTGGGATGTTGTTTTTCAGTTGGTAGTGCCTAAGTGTTTACGTAGACAGGTTCTGAGTGTGGCACATGATAATGTCGCTGGACATTTGGGCGTTACCAAAACGTACCATCGTATATTACGATATTTTTTCTGGCCTGGAATGAAAGCAGACGTTGCAAAATATTGCCGCTCATGTCACGTATGTCAGGTTGTGGGAAAACCTAACCAGAAAATTCCGCCTGCACCTCTTAAACCTATTCCAGTCGTCGACGAACCCTTCTCACGAGTGATTTTAGATTGTGTTGGACCATTACCACGCACAAAATCTGGGCACGTTTATTTGCTCACACTTATGTGCACGACTACTCGCTACCCAGAGGCCATTCCATTGCGCTCGTTAAAAGCGAAAGCAGTTTTAAAAGCGCTAATTACGTTCTTTTCCACCTTTGGTTTCCCAAAAGTGATTCAGACTGATCAGGGCACAAATTTTATGTCCCGAGTGTTCCAACAGGTGCTTTCTCAACTGAACATCAAACACGTTACTTCGAGTGCTTACCATCCGGAATCTCAGGGTGCATTAGAAAGGTTCCATCAAACTTTAAAGTCGATGCTAAGTAAATACTGCGCTGAGTCGAGCAAAGATTGGGATGAGGGCTTGTCCTTATTGTTATTCGCAATCCGTGAGTCTGTTCAGGAGTCACTGGGCTTTAGCCCCGCTGAATTAATTTTCGGATACACAATTCGAGGGCCCATAAAATTGTTGCATGAGTCGTGGGTATCAGAGCAAAAACAAGAATGTCATCTTCTTGATTATGTGTGTGCTTTTAAAGAGCGTTTGCACAATGCATGTAAACTAGCTCAGATTAGCTTGGGGAAAACTCAGGCAAAAATGAAAGAGCGCTATGATAAACATGTTGTGTCTCGTTCGTTTTCTGCAGGAGATAAAGTTTTGGTTTTGTTGCCAGTTCAAGGTGCTGCATTACAGGCGAAATTTTCAGGGCCGTATGTCATTGACAAAAAACTAAGTGACACAAATTATGCTGTGCGAACACCCGACAGACGTAGAAAATGTCGTGTGTGTCACATCAATATGTTAAAGCTTTATGTGAGTCGCGAAGATGACACAGAGTCAAAAAGCTCTGTAATCGCTCCTGTGGCTGTCGTGGTCACTTCTGACAATGGCTCGGATGAAGACGGTCTTAGTATGCAGAAGTCCTTAATTTCATGTGGCAAGTTGAATAATTCTCAGGCTCTGAGTATTTTAAAGTCACAGTTGTTGCACTTAGATGACAGTCAGCGAAGCGAAATGCTTGAATTAATTCACAGTTTCCCTGCACTATTTTTAGATGTCCCTTCACGAACTTCAGTATTGAAGCACGACATTGACGTGGGCGGATCCCTGCCTATCAAACAGAGTGCTTATCGAGTGAATCCTGCTAAACGAAAGGTACTTGAAGAGGAGGTTAAATATCTAGTTGCGAATGGTCTCGCAGTCCCGAGCTCAAGCGCATGGAGCTCACCGTGTATACTAGTTCCTAAGTCTGATGGAACGCAACGGTTCTGCACGGACTACCGAAAAGTAAATGCCGTGACAAAACCCGACTCGTTTCCTCTCCCGTTAATGGAGGATTGTATTGAGAAAGTAGGCTCTGCACGCTTTGTCACAAAGTTAGATCTGTTGAAGGGCTACTGGCAAATATCCTTGACTGAGCGTGCTGCCGAAATTTCAGCTTTTGTGACACCAGATGACTTTCTGAATTACACGGTGATGGCTTTCGGGCTACGGAACGCTCCTGCCACCTTTCAGCGCTTGATGAATATCGTGCTCAGTGGGGTGTCTAATTGTAAAGCGTACCTTGACGACATTGTCGTTTATTCTGACACATGGGACGAACATCTGTCAACACTAAGAACTGTGTTTTGTCGTTTGCAAGATGCCTCCTTAACACTTAATTTGAGTAAGTGTGAGTTTGGTAAGGCAACTATTACCTACTTGGGAAAGCAGGTGGGACAGGGGAAAATTCGACCTGTCGATTTGAAAGTGCAAGCCATAGTAGACTTTGCTGTTCCCCGAACGAAACGTGATCTTCGGAGATTTTTAGGAATGGCCGGTTATTATCGGAGTTTTTGTAGGAACTTCTCAGATGTTGTGCTGCCTTTGACAAATATGCTCCGTGTTTCATGTGAGTTTGAGTGGACGGATGAATGTCAGTCCGCGTTTGATTCTGTCAAGTCTCTTTTGAGTAATGCTCCAGTGTTAATGGCTCCGAATTATTCACATGTGTTCAAGTTGGATGTAGATGCGAGCGCTACGGGCGCAGGTGCTGTCCTACTTCAGGATGACGCAAATGGTGTGGAACATCCTATCGGGTACTTTTCAAAGAAGTTTCTGAAACACCAGCTAAATTATAGCACCATCGAAAAGGAGACGTTAGCCTTGCTTTTATCATTGCAACACTTTGAAGTGTTTATTGGCTCTAGTTCTCTGCCCGTGCACGTTTTTACTGATCACAATCCACTTGTCTTTTTATCACGAATGAAGAATGCAAATCAGCGCATCATGCGCTGGAGTCTGTTTATTCAAGATTTTAATATGGACATTCGGTACAAGAAGGGAAAAGATAATGTTCTCGCCGACGCTCTATCTCGATCATTTACTGCTGAGTAATCTACTATGTAGATTCTTTGTGTGTGGGAGTGTTACGAAAAGTGTTTTTCTTATCATGATTTCCTTTCTGTATTGCGCATTGTATGTGCCTTTTCCTTGTCCCGCCTCCTTGTTGTTTTTGTGTCACCCTATAGGTTCCCATTCTAGCGTGATTTCGCGCTCTGATTGGCTGCTGGTTTTGGAGGCCGGTATAAAAAGGAACATCCGGCAGGGTTCGGGGAGCTCATTCGTGTTTCGATCGTTGCTGGGAGTGGAGCTCCTGGATTTCCCTTACCCCTCCGGCCGACGACAAACATTCAGTTGTTACCTTTGTTCATACGTTTAATCTTTTGAGAGTTTTGAGCTTGTAGGGGTGGCCTGCCTATTTATTTGATAACTTTTGACTATGTTTATGATTAGGGAGACAGGTAAGCTTTTTGTATTTTTCTTTAAATATTTATAGGTAATTTAGTTTATTTACTTTACAGATTCTTTTGTTTGTTATTTTGGCCTGGGGTCACCCTGAAGAGATGCTCACTTAAAAATGACTATTTTTCTACAATAAATCTATTCAATTACTCTCAACTGAGTGTCTGAGTTTGGTTGTCGACCGAAGGGGATCTTTTGTCTTAAGTTTTGTTTTGTTTGGGAAATCCACCACCCCAACACCTTTGTTTTTCCGTTTATTATGCCCATGTTGTTTTCCTCTAGACTTGGGGCGTAATATCGGACCAATCAGCACAGATTAGCATCGAACTAAGGAGGGGTTTGGGAACAAGTGAATCGCTGAACAAATCATTTAGGAGTCGTTGGGATAACCGGGTAAAAATAAATGCATATTATAAGACAATGAAAGTGTTTTTTGACCTTGCATAAATATCAGACTGCTGTTGGGAGACCCCCAAAACCAAAATATGACCTTTTTTAATGCATAATAGGGGCTCTTTAATATAACCTTTTGTATGTTTGTTTTATTGTTGAGCTACAAAAAAAAACAAAACAAAAATTAAATTAAATGTTTCTGTTGAATGTTGTAAATGTAATAGATTTTTTAAAAATGTACACAGTGTCACTTGTCAGGGGACAAATCAGAAGACTTCAGCGTGCAAATCAAGGCAAAGTTCGTTAAAATAATATACATTTTCGAAAATTAGAATGCATATGTAAATACGGTTAAAGTAATCCTTTCTTTTATTATTACGAAGTACATTAGAAAATTACCCATGGCAATTTTAATGTAATACAGTTTGCTATACTTACCTTCAGCCTACAGCTCTCAATCAAGCTTGGATTTTGGCCCTTCATAAGAAAAAGTTTGGGCGCCCCTGCACTATAGCATAGGTCTCAAACTCGATTCCTGGAGGGCCGCAGCTCTGCACAGTTTTGCTTCAACTCTAATCAAACACAGCTGATCCAAATAATCAAGGTTTTCAAGTCTACTAGAGACTATTAAGCAGCTGTGAGTTGGAGGTGGTTGGAGCTAAACTGTGCAGAGCTGCGGCCCTACAGGAATGGAGTTTGAGACCATTGCAATATAGCATCAGGCACAATCTCCACCTATGCATTTGTTATTCTTGTAAATATCCAAAAGATGATTAAAATATATGCATTACTCATTAATAATATGACCATGAATATGTGACTGTCAATCCAAGATCTACTTTGAAATTCTGAAAATGAAAACTGTAACCCATCAGCTGGGATTCATTTAGCTTTTTTCGTACTGCAAAATACAGATTCTTTGACGATGATTTTTTTGTGGTTCAGGTATTCTTTATGCTAAACATTTTAGAACAAATTCCCCACAATATGATCGTTAGGCATATAGAATATAAAAACAGCTTATTAATCATGCTCAGATATATCAGCTTGTTTTCAGGGTATTCCTTGAGGGATGTGTTTAGGTTAGGGTATAGTTTAAACCAGTGTTTCTCAACCACGTTCCTGGAGGACCACCAGCTCTGCACATTTTCCGTGTCTCTTTAACCAAACACACCTAATTCAGATCATCAGCTCATTAGCAGATACTAAAAGACCTGTAATGAGTGTGACAGACATAGGAGACATCAAAAACATGCAGTGTTGGTGGGCCTCCAGGAACGTGGTTGAGAAACACTGGTTTAAACAGTAGAAAATAATAATTAAGCCTACTGAATGTTGCCAGGAAGCATGGAAATGTGTGTGTGTTTGTGAGATCAAATGTTTGTCATGTTGACCGATAAAAAAGAAATCTATTCATATAATTAATCCTGCAGTTTCCAGTTAGCATAATATACACTGTACATCTGGGAAAATAGATGGATTTTGTACCTGTTGGAGTCTGTAAAACCCCTGTAGGAAGTCAGACAGCACCACATTTGTCTTACTTTGTCTGTGTTTCAACAGCAGAACAGAACGCAGAATTCCTGGACTGGAAGAACACACACACACACACACACACACACACACACACACACACACACACACACACACACACACACACACACACACACACACACACACACACACACACATATGAATACAGACAACATCACTATCTTACATCAAGGAAATAAATTCACAGGTGTCTGAACGCAAGTTATGTTTAGTTTTTTTTTTTGTGAGAGGTGGGTTCAAGCATGCAAGGGAGGTGTGTGTTTTGTGTCTTTGTCAGTGCATTTCTAGTGTTTGCAGTTTGGTGAGTTTTCATTCACTCTCAGATTAAACTGCACACCGTATCGCACACAGGTAAGAACTTCTGTTGTTTTAATAGTAGAAATAGAGAAATGCACTGCCCTGCACATTTAATCATATTTATGATTTGTGTGTGTATACAGAACATTTTGTGAATCTACTCACAGAGATAAGAATGACTGCATGAGAGAAGCTCACTAATGCAGCTTTCATGGTCTTGTTGTAAAATGTCTTTTCAGAGAGAGTTGAAAAGCTTTTGTTTGAGTGGGTTTGGATTATGTAGCAGGGGTTCTTCCTGACTGTGATCAATGACAATTCAACAAAATAAGCAATGAAGATGGTTTCACTATTCTGGGAAGTGAGGAGGACATCCTGCCATTATGTTTGGACTTAACTGATACATGTGTGATGTGCTTTTTGATCCTGCGACGTTTTTAGCTTTTTGATGCACTAGCTAATCTTGTGAAGGCCAGAAATGTTATCACAAATATAGTGAAACATGTTGTAAACTGATATTTGAAGTCTGCTGAAGTGTCAAGATTTGAGAGGCACATAAATCAGCCAAAATCATGCTTTACTTAATGTCAACAGTCTGAGGGTTAAGTTTATTAAGTAATATACAGTAATAGTCTTACTTGTTTACCTTCGCTGGCGCAGTTGTAGTATCAATGGTAATAGTGGTAAAGTTTTTGTGACACTGTATAACAATAATTTATATTTTTACAGTACTGTGACGGTTGGGTTTAGGGTGGGGGTGGGGGTAGGGGTTAAATAATACATTTTATTGGGTACTTTAATAGTTAAGATAAATAAAACTCGGTACAACTACTGTTTTTACGCTTCTGTGACGGTTGGGTTTAGGGTTGGGGTGGGGGTAGACGATAATAAAATACAATAAATCAGAAGTTTCATAAATAACATAAATAATTCTCGTTAACTTCCGGCCGCAAACGTATCCGATCTAGCAACAACCGGTAATAGTGTCCGCATGTGTAAATCGTACAAGCTAAGGTCTAAATATACATGAGTATTCATCGCGCGCCACCGCTGTCTTTGGGAGCATGCGCACAACGCCAGTGCATGGCATGTTGGGATGTAACAGCAATAACACCGGTGCAAGTCGGGGTAAAGTGTTTACACTATATTTAATCAAATGAATTATTGTTTTAATCCGACTAAGATTGTTTACGGTGACTGTTGCTATATAAATTGGCTAATTAACTTTGCTAATTTATGTGATAGCCTATGTGTAGTTTCATTTCACCTTAATGTATTTTAATTAGGTATTTAACTTTGGAATACATTATAAAGCATGTGCCAAAAAAAAAAAAAAAAAAAACATTTAAAACATTTACTTTTTATGCTTGTATTTGTGTTTGTCTGTGGCAGTCTTCTTCTTTGCTATTGTCCTGATGATTTTCATTTATTTTTAGCTATTTAACTGCACCACTTCAGTGATAAAGAACAAACACGTGCCCACTTAATGCAGTGAAATGCATTTCCAAACATGCATGAAGAAAACATTTTAACAATACATTTTATTGTGTGACTGACAGCACCAGAGATTTTGTTCTGAATGGCAACCTAGACAACACAAACATGCAGAAAAAATGCAGTTGTGCAACATTTTTTTTATTTTATGTGAATGGATCTCTTGAGAGTCAAGGAAATCGCAGCACCTGTTTGTGCCAAAACAAAGCTGTTTATGAATGTCACAACTGGCACAAAATATAAGTACATAAAATAATATATCTAGATAATAACAAGAAGAAAGATAATGATAACTTAATCAGATAATGAAATAATCTTTTATATATCTTGTATTTCAAATGTAGGTTTGTCTGTGGAAGAGGATCCCGCAATGTCCAGTGGTACAAACATGCATAAACAATAAAACATACACATTTGTGCATGTAAAAATATACTAACAGAGTTTTCTCTCATTATTATAGATGTTAACAGGAAGGCTGTGTTACAGGCGACAAAAGTTCGAAAAAATTTGAAACAAGATGGATGTTGGATTAAGAAATCTCAAGAGGTTCTGGAGACTCAGTCAGATGTAAAACCATGGTAAATGCACACCTACACTGTCATCTGCTGGCTGAGAGCGGTAGTATCAACCAAACAATGGTCTTGTTTCCTTGAACACTAAATTTGGTCAATGTTGACATCATTGTCTCTTTCCTTCAAACGCTCAATTCAAACATTTTTCTGCTTATTCTTTACCAGGAAACCAATAAAACTAGTAAAGCCTGTGAATGTGTCATCACCTGAGAGCAGTCCAGTTTCTTCCTCCATCATGCCATGTGCACAGAGCAGTTCGGATTCATCCACACCCCCTCGAAACTCTTACGTCACCTCAGCCTTGAGGAAGTTTGAGTGAGAGTTGTTTTATTGTTTGGTCTGCAATTACTGTATTCAGTGATTCTGCATTCGATGCATGTTTTGATGCATTAACTCCAGCAATCTGTGCTCCTTAGGCCTGAAAACACACCAGCCAAAAGTGGACCATATCTGGCCAAAAGGTTAGGTACATTTCTCTGTACTGGGTAGGGCCTTGTATCCTTTATTTTTTCAAATGAAAGTTGGAAATGGAACAACTGAAGCAGAAATGCAGATGTCCATGCATTACTTCTTTAATGACCATTTTTCTGAATGTTTTACAGTCCACATACTGTGCTTAAGGATGCAAAAAGAGCACATGTAGATGAAACACCTATAGTCAAACCCACAGAAGAACCACTCAAGACACCTGCAGGTACTCCTGTGAAAGGCATAGTGGAGAAACCTGTAGTCAAACCTACAGAGAAAGCACTGAAGACATCCACAGATTGTCCCAAACACTATGCAGTGGAGAAACTGGTAGTCAAACCATCAGAGGAAGCACTGAAGACATCTACAGACACTCCTGAAAAGGATGTAGTGGAGAAATCATTGGTCAAAACTGCAAAAGAACCATCGAAGAAACCTGCAGATGCTCCTGTGAAAGGCATAGTGGAGAAACATGTGGTCAAACCTACAGAGGAAGCATTGAAGACGTCTACAGATACACCTAAAAAGGATGTATTGGAGAAAACTACTAATAAATTTACAAAAGAACCACTGAACAAACCTGCAGTCGCTCCCAAAAAGTATGTATTGGAAAAACCGGTAATCAATCCATCAGAGGAAACACCGAAGACACCTGCATATACTCCTAAAAAGGATGTATTGGAGAAATGGGTAGACAAACCTTCAGGTGAAACACTAAAGACACCTGCAGATACTCCTGTAAAAGGCATAGTGGAAAAACCTGTGGTCAAACCATTGGAGGAAGCACTGAAGACATCTACAGACACTCCTAAAAAGGATGTAGTTGAAAAACCATTAGTAAAAACAGCAGAAGAGCCATCGAGGACATCCATACATACTCCTAAAAAGGATGCAGTGGAGAAACCATTGGTCAAAACTGCAGAAGAACCATTGAAGACACCTGCAGATGCTCCTGTGAAAGACATAGTGCAGAAACCTGTGGTCAAACCTTCAGAGGAACCACTAAAGACATCCACAGATACACCTAAAAAGGACGCAGTGGAGAAATCCACAAACAAACCTGCCATTGAACCATTGAACACACAAGTAAAAAGTGTAGTGGAAAAACCAGTAGTCAAACCTTCAGGGGAAACATTGAAGACATCTAAAGAATCTCCTATAAAAGACACAGTAGAGCAATCTACGTGCAAAAATGCAAAAGAGCCATTGAAAACAAGTGCAGACACTCCTAAAAAGGAAGTAATGGAGAAACCAGTAGTCAAACCTGTAGACGAACCATTAAAAACACCAGCAGATGTTCAAAAAATAGATGTACTACAGAAACCTGTAGTCAAACCTGTTGAAGCACCACTGAAGACACAAGAAGATGCTGCTTTAAAGGATGTAGGAGAGAAACCACTAGTCAAACCTGTAGACAAACCATTGAAAACACCAGCAGATGTTCAAAAAAAGGATGTAGTAGAGAAACCTGTGGTCAAGCCTGTTGAAACACCACTGAAGACACACGTAGATATGCAGAAGAACGGTGTTGTGGAGAAACCCATAGTCAAACCTATAGATGAACCAGTTGGTGAAACAGAGAAGGCACCTGCAGATAAAACTTCAGCAGATCATGGACAATACAGAGGAGAGATGCTGGAGAAAACAAGACAAACTCTACTCAAGAATCAGTCTAAACCTTCGGATAGTTTGCCCACAGATAATAAAGAAGATGGTATAGTTGAACAAGTCACAACAGCTCACGCACCTGTAGTACAAGCTCAACTTAAACCAAGACAAGCAGAAAACCAGCCTACAAATGATCACAGCACTCCTCTGAAAGCTCCAACTGCAGAGCTTCTAGTGGCAGCAGAGAAAAACAGGCTGAACAAAGAATCTGCACTGAAGTAAGTCAGTCATTTATAAAACAGCTTCATTTTGTTATTTTAACTGTTTAATGTATACTTAAAATCTGTGGCAAATTAAAATTTACAGCATTTATTTTACTAGTGCACATTGTTATTCTTTACGTGAATAATTAATCCACACAAGTCAATCCACTGAAGAAGAAAAAAAACGTTTTGGTAATCTTCAATTAAAATCTGAACGTTTGCGATTGGAGTGGCAGTGCTTCTCTGTTAAAGTCAGTTCAACAGCTTCAGCCACAATATTCTTAACCACACCCATCTAACCTTTAGTTTGTGTTGGAATTTTTAATCATCTTCACGCGTGTTCAATAAAAAAGGTCAGAAGAGGGTTTTGTTCGATGTTTAACATATTAGCAATTTATGGTATACGAATGGATATGTGGATTCACAGAATTCTGGTATCCTCAATGCAATGCAAAAGTTACATTCAGGAGGTGTGCATAGTTTTCATTTCCTGACTTCAACTTATGGAGGCAGCTGATATTAACGGGTGGAGTTTACTGAAATTCGTCACCAGTCCTCCATTGGCTGCACCCATACATACTTCCTCTTTTCTGCAAAACTTCTCCGCACACATGAACTTGATGGCACTCGGGCGAGCTGCCTTTAGACAGCTTACTCTGATAAAAAAAAACAGATATGGTATATGCTAGAACAGTGGTTCTCAAACTGTGGTACGTGTACCACTAGTGGTACGCAAGCTTCCTTCTAGTGGTACGCAGAGAAATCGCTGAATAATAAAAGTAAAAAAATGAACACGCTTTTAACCCTTTGACGCATACGATAACACCAATATGATCAGTAAATTGATTTTAATAGGCTAAACCTTTTATTTTATTTTCAATTTTCTAATGTTTGTTATGTATTCTATCATTTGAAGCTAATTTCCTCTCCATATTTGTAACGGTTGTTGGGGCGTATCCCGTATTTTTATATCCAATTGTTGACAAGTATAGTTTAATCACTTGCTTTTCTGGCACACATATTCTAACACGCAGTAAGCAGATGTAATTTCTAATTTAAATATGTAAATATAATTCATATATGTAAAATACAAGTTAATGTTTAGATTTCAAAGATATACAAATAAGTCATATACACATGCATCATATATTTCAAAATTTATCAAAAAGGGTTTATATATGAATATGATGACTTATAGCCTATATTTATGAGGTCCAAGGAACATTTCTAGGTTTTGATGAATAGGCTACTTTATAATAATACTTTACATTTAAGTACAGCAATTTTCAGCAACTATTTAGAATGTTTAAAGTGGCTGACAATAATAAATATTCATAATAATAATAATTAATCTGCCTCGTTTTTGAACTGTGTAAAGCTGTAGCTCCTTAATTAGGCCTACTACGCTACTGTACTTCAATACCGGTACTTGGAGAGAATTTTTTTCTGATGTGGTACTTGATGAAAAATGTTTGAGAACCACTGTGCTAGAATATTCAGTTCTTAGCTGTCACTTGTGCCTCTGTATCACAGGAAATTTCGCTGCAGAGCTCAAGCTAGTTTTAGACAAGCTTCATCTACTTCTGCAAAAATGCTTCATTAGTAAGGAAAACATATCACACTTGAGAAGAAGTTCAGTCAATATATCACCTTTAAGAAATACAAATCCAATTGTTTAATAAAAAGAAAAAGAGACAAAAATTATAAAAATATATATTCCTTTTTCACAACATTTGCTATGACGGAATGATGCGCATAAAGAAAGCTCCGCCCTCTACTCAGTATTCCATTTTAGTTGGAAGTCGGACAGCACTTATTCAAGTGAGATCTAAGGAATCAGAAAGAGGAATGACAAATGATTACACTGTTAACAATTCCCTGTAGAATCTACAGTAACTTACTGGCAGCAGTTCGCCAATAACTTACTGTAAATTTAATTACAGCAAAAATACTGTATTTTTATCATTTATGTTACTTTAACTGTATTTACAGTATTGTATGTCTTTATTGTAAAATATACAGTAATTTTCACAATGCAACTTTTAGATGCAGAAACACTGTATAACTGTCCTACAGTAAAATACAGTTCGTATTACAGTTAAATACTGTGCAATTTGCAAAAATCATTAACAGTGTATGATTTGGCCAACATTTTCTGTTAGAGTATGTGTCATTGTATTTTGCATTATACATTTTTTATTGCAATAACATTTCAAATATTCGATCCTTGGAAACATGACATTAACACGGTATAATTTATTAGTATAAATCAGTACACAAAGCATCATCAGCACTGTAAAATCACTAAACAGTAAGTTCGACCTGTCCTACTTAAATCTGCGCATATTTTTTTTTTTTTTTACATATTTCTATTAGTATATAACAGAGTATAATATTTAATAATAGGTGTTGTGTTTGTTTCTTTGCAGTGTGAAAGGTAAAACCATGTGTTCCTTCTGCAAGCTGCCCTTAAATGGAAATGTGAAAATCAGCATCAACATTCCTGACATTCGCTGCCATCCAGATTGTTTCAAGGTTTATTTCTTTAAATCTCTTCTTCATCTGTACTCAGTCAGGATTAGAAGCCAGTGTCTAATGCTTCCTCAAAATTGTTTTGAATCCTTTGTGTATTTCCATCTGCTGCCAGATCAAACAAGGTCAAAAACCTATGAAATGCATTATTTATTTTTTCCATTAAAGGGGACTTATTGTGCAAAAATCACTTTTATACAGGTTTAAAAAGTTGTGTGGCAACAGTGTGTGAATATAGCCAGCCTCTAATGGTAAAAATGAATGAATTATATTTTTTGTAATCACACTTGATAAAATGTTTTTATTGACATTCTCCCTTTGTAAATGTCATTGGAGAGGGAAAGTCCTGGCCATTAGTGATGATCTCTCCCTCATTAGCATAGACAACCTTGGTTGAGAAATAGTCATTTTAATTCTGCTATGCTAATGCATATGCATTTTTAGCTCCGCCCTCTTTCAAAAATAGGGTAGTGAGCACAATCTTATTTGAATTTATAAAGACTGTCACCAAAATGGCACAATTTTCAATCAAACCCTATTATTTGTGGGGTATTTTGATCAAACTTCACATACACACTCTAGACAGTAGAGACTTATTTTACATCTTGTAAAAAGGGGCATGATAGGTCCCCTTTAGTTCACCAAAAAAATAATATTTTAATTACTCGCCCTCATGTTGTTCCAATCCCCTGAGGCCAACCTCAGAACAAAAACTCCAGAAAATGAACCAAAGACCAAAAAAGTAAACAAAACAAAAAAAGGACTTTGTTCAATATGGCAATACGATGTGTCTGGCGCTTATGCTGTACTGCCAGTAGTAGACGTGCACCCTGACCTGACACAGAAGAAAGGTCAAAGGCGAACAGTTTTTTTTTGACACTTAGGCCCAATCCCAATTCTAACCCTTAGCCCTTCCCCTTACCCAATGTGTCCCAATTCTCTTTAGCTTGAAGGCGTAGGGCTAAGGGTAAGGGCTAGATAGCTGTTGAAACAGATTTTCCGGGACCACACTCGAAATCAAGAGGTACAAAAAATTCCCAGAATACACCATCTACAACTGCAGCAGTAGATGCACAAATTATGATTTTTTGTCATTATTACAAATTTTTACAACAAACAAGCGTATGTTATAACATATTCATAATGACTTTCCTGTTTTACCGTCATGATTTTTAAAAAAATGATTACAGAGCCCCTATTGTGGGTTTTTGAAAATGACCTTCCATGCAGTGTGTAACACAGCTCTGAGTGAATGAAAACATCCAGCTGAGGTTTAAATCTGAAAGTGTACCGTGTTTAAAACTATTGATTCTTTAGCGAAATAGTTGACTCAGAGTCGAATAAACGAATCGAGTTGGGTTCGGATCTTTTGTTTGATCGATTCGATGTCGATACGGTACATCACCAAATATGTACGTCCAGTTCCGGTAAAATGTGTACGCGCTGTCCCCTCCACACACTAGCGGAGGCGCGGGGATCACGGGACTGATCATGACGCGAAGATGACAATCACAATCGTTGAAAACGTGACGCCTGCTTCTTCCTTTACAGATTAAAATGCGTTTCTGAACTGGCAATCTTCTGCTATTTGCCTTTGATATGGCCACCATCAGCTGTTCCTCACATGCGCGGCGGTCAATTTTTAAAATAGTTCAACTTTTGGCACTGTGTGGATTAATACTGAATGTGTGTCGTTGTTATTACTTGGGGTTATAGTTAAGTGAAAAGTAATATGCTGGTGTTTAACTGCATTGCTTTATTGCATTCCTGCATTGGGCTCTCACGTACTTTGTGCTACTTCATACTGTAGCGGTGGTGGGCATTTCTGTCTGTCTTGTGCTGAACATAGTCGACCAATCACAACATACTGGGTCATCGAACCAATCAGCGTAGATTAGCTTTGCGCTAAGAAGGGGTTTGGGAACAAAGGAATCGCTGAACGATTCATATGGGAGTCGCTAGGATAATGAGGTAAAAATAAATGCATATTATAAGACCATGAAAGTGTGTTTTGACCATGCATGCATATCAGCATGTTGTAGGAGACCCCTAAAACCAAAATATGACCCTTTTTAATGCAAAATAGGGGCTCTTTAAAAAACCCCACTAAATTTCGCTATCTGTAATCCATAATAATAACTCCTGTAGAGCAGTCCCACAACATAATTCAGCACGTTTAGCTAGTGTGAAAGCTGTCTTCTGAACTTGGGTGCGCACCTGTGAACCGTACCCAAGTCTGCCTGAAAGAAGTGGTCTGGGATACGGTTCGCGTGAACTCTGGTCCGGTTCACTTCTGGTATGAATGCAATTGTACCAAATTATGGAAGTGAATCGTCAACAGTACAACAAACTACTGTTTTCATAACGTTCATTTGTGTGTGTGTGTGTGTGTGTGTGTGTGTGTGTGTGTGTGTGTGTGTGTGTGTGTGTGTGTGTGTGTGTGTGTGTGTGTGTGTGTGTGTGTGTGTGTGTGTGTCAGGGCAAACACTGTGATAATGTCTGCTTGTGTTCTCCAAAAACACCTAGCAACAGCCGTACACACAACAGCAGCTCGATGATGCAAGCGTACCAGGGTGCAGAATGAAAAAAGACAGTGTGGACATAAACCAGCCTAGAAGGTGGCTAGGGGAGATAATCGAACTTGGCTTCGGTCCAGGCAATTGAACCTAGTGTGAAAGCACCCTTAGTACAGTTACGAGCTTATTGCCACATTATATCATCATAATAACATGATATTGTTGCCTTCAGTGATTTTTCTAAAGATAAATACCAAAAAAATAACTCAACTGGAATAACTACAGCAGTTGCTGATGTCGATCTCATATGTAATAAGATCTTGCGTAGACATATGATGACGTGTGCAGGTGTTGTAGTGGTGTCCCATTTCTTAGGGGTAAAATTTGAAGCCCTTCCCCTTCACACTCTGTTTTAAGGGCCAAGGGGAAGGGGTAAAAAAAATATAATTAGGATAAGCCCTTAATTTCTTTCTGAAGAATGTTGGAAAAAAGCAGCTATTGACATCCATAGTAGGAGCAACATCATTTTTTTTGTGTGTGAGCAAGCAAGACCCACAATATACTATTACCACACCTGCCAGTGAACAGTATGTTTAACAGCCATAAAAATGTTATCTCAGCCAATCTTTATTGGGATCTGAACCTGAAACATTCATCAACAGTCCAGATTCTTAACTGTTATGCAACAACCACCCTTGATTCTCTTTTGCATATCAACATTTTTCATCGCTCTAAAAACATCCTCCTCTGTGCATGATGTTATTACACCAGTGCCATGCATTTGGAAGTAGTCTGATTTTTTTTATTGCTTTAAAAGTATATTTCAATTCTCAAAAATAAAAGTGAATCACTTTGAAGTGAAGATAAACTATATGTGGGTTGATTGTAGTTTTAATACACTAATTAAACCACTGGTTGCAGCAAATTGTCATATTTTGACCCTTGAGCTCTAGTGGAAAACACTGAATGCACTTTGAAAGATCACTTTGCATTATTTTTTAGCATCTGAAGGCGCTTTTGCATGATATGGGCTCACAGTTTTTCTAAAATGTTGTGTGTTCATCTTAAGAAAGTCATATACATTTGGGATGGCATGAGAGAATAAAAATCTCTAGACAGAGTATCCCATTAGTTTTTTTTTTTCTCTGAGCATCCACAGTGCATTGCAGTGCTCAGTAATGCTGTGTGTTTTTCCAGTGTAATGGCTGCAGCAGTCCTCTGGGGGATCTCTCTTTATCTATGTACCACCACGCTGGGAAAGTCCTCTGTGAAAAATGCTTTGATCAAATCTTCCAGCACTGATGGCTCTTCCTCAATAGGACTTGTCAACATGATAACCAACACTACAGAGTCTGCAACTAAGTGTGCTTGAATTCAGCAAGAACGGTTGGAAATGTTTCTTTATTTACAGCACATTGAAAAGTGATTAGTTACTTTAAATAGTGAGTAAACCCTTTGTAACTTGGAACTGTTAAGTTGAAAATCTTTATAATTATGCATATACAGTATGTTCATTTACTTAATTATTTGAAGTCAACTCATTGCTTTTTACAGTGCAGCTACAAAACGAATCTTTGTTTTTCTTATTTGTTCATAAGTGCACAGTGTGTGATTTTGGACACAATCAGTGATTCAAAAGATTTATTTTGCAGCGCACTAATAAAATGTATTCCTTTTGTTGTTCTTTTATTTTTTGCTGTATTTTATGGTTTTATTGTCAGTCAAAGCATGAATGAAAATATAGATTGCATTTTAGGTGTTGTCAATTTGTTGTCAGTTTGGATACCTTTAATAAATCAATATTGTGTGTTTCAGTGTCTATGAAGCAAACCTTTAAACAGAGTACATTCCATTACCCATCAAATCATCATTAATAGGTTCATTGTACAGTACATGAGTATAACTATTTTAGTAAATTATCATTGTTGATCATACCTACTGACTAAATTCCCTGGTTTAATACAGTAGTTCTCTTTCTGATCAACATATTTGTCATCTTCTAACTATTCATTGTTTTTCTTTTATATCTTAAATCAACATTTTTTGACCTTAAATAATGTCTCTAAAATTATATCAGTGGTTGCATTTTTGGGTGAGAGACCCATACACACAGCCCTGCCAGTGGAACCATGGACATGTATAGAAATGTATGGAAGCACATTTCCACCAAGTAAGAAAAAATTTTGTCATAACAAAAAAATTTTTTAAAGCATATTACAACTATTTATCTTGTAATTTTGAAGATCTGTCATAATTTTAAAAAAAAGTTTCTCATAATTTAGATTTTTGAATTTATAATTTTGACGTTTTAAAGTCACACTTTTTTTTGACATTTTAAATAATAATTCAGATTTTTTTTAATCTTGTATTTCCACTAAAAAGTATGAAAAGACAAGATAAAAGTCAAAATCTCATTGTAAGCCATAATTTCAACTTTTTAAGTCATAATTTTACATTTTTGTCTTGGAATTTGGACTTTTTAACTCATTTCAACTTTTTATATCATAATGTCAAATTTTAAGTCATAATTTTGACTCAATTTAAATTTTTAAATGTGGTCATTTCACTTTTTTATCTCGTAATTATGACTCATAATTAAAAACAATCTCATAATTTTGACTTTTTAAGTCATCATTTCAGCAATTTATCTTGTAATTTAAACTGTCAATTTTATTTTTTTAACTTCTAATTTTGAGTCAAATTGACAAAATAAAAGTCATCATTTTTACTTTATCTCATAATTATGACAAAAATTCTACTTTTATTTTGTAATTGACATTTTAAGTCATTATTTCAATTTAGATTTAGATTTTTTTTAATTCACAATTAATAATATTTACAATAATATAATTTATAATATAATATAATAATAATTTATAGTGAAAATCATATTTTTACACAAAATGTCAAAATCAAGTTGGTCAAGTTTTTGTCACAATTTCAACTTTTTATCATAATTTTGACTGTCATGAATTCACTTTTTCAAAATCAGATTTTTCACTTTTTTATCTTGCAATTTTAACCTAAGTTATTATTTCAACTTTTCAGTCATAATTTCAAAATTTTATCTCATAATTTAGATTTTTTAATTAATAATTTTCAGATATAAATCATAATTTTTAAAGTTGAAATCATAATCTCGTAGTTTTAACATTTTTTTTGTCATAATTTCAACTTTTTATCTCTTTAATTTTTGACTTTTTGAAAATCATAATTTTCAATTTTTATTTCGTAATTTTTACCTTTTTCCAACTTTTCAAATCATAATTTCAACCTTTTAATAATTAAAAATGACAAAATAAGTCAAAATCATAATTTTGACTGTCATATCTTCAAATTTATCTTGTAATTTTGACATTTTAAGTCATTTCGACTTGATATTTATCATAATTTCGACTTAGCATCATAATTAAAACTTTTTCTCTTTTTAAAGTCGAAATTACAAGATAAAAAAAAAATCTAAATCATGACAGTATAAATTATGAGATAAAAAGTAAAACAAAATGTACTGTAATTTTAACAAAACATACTTTTCACTTTTTTAATCTAGTCATTTTTAAGTCTTCATTTTGACTAACTTTTAAACCCATAATTTCAAAGTTTTTAATCCAGCAATTTTGACATTTCAAGACAATTTTTGTTTTAAGTCATAATAAATTTTTTTAAGCGTAATTAAGAATTTTCAAGTCATAACTTTGTACTTTAAATTTTTTTTTACTTACCTTCTGGAAATGGCTTTCCACAAAAATGCCTATGAGCAGAACAGTGTGATCTGCTTTGTTACCAACAGGTAATTGCGTTTCTCAAGCACAAGGGGAGCCATATGAGAAAGTTGCATAGTTTTGCTTTTTTGGAAAAAATGATCATCAAAATGGCATCAGGCCTTCATTAAAAGAAATTAAAGTTTATTGCATGAGTTTCAAAGAAGTCAACAGAGTTTTTACGTAAACTCACTTTAGTTTATATTCTACATTCATATTAATCACATAGTTATTCATAAGAGTACTCTAGAAATAACTTTTAGTTGTCTAAAACGAGTCAGAACAATAAAAAATGATTAGTTGTTTTGACCGAGCACCATCATTGATCAGGTTCAGCATAATGCTAAAGTTAGTCAAAATATACAACAAACATACAATCACACACAGGAGGACTAACATTAAGAGTGTCTGTAAATAATGAGTTCTCTGTGTGTCTCACACAATACAAACCCACATCTGACAACAATCCCACTCTCTCAAAAAGATGTGTAGTGTGTGTGTGTGTGTCTAAAAGAGAGAGAGAGCTGAAAAGCGAAAATCCTGGCAAACTGCAAGGCATTAATATGACCATGAAGCACAATGAATACAATCATTAAAATGAATAAATGGCCATGAGAGCGGTCTAATAAAGACACAGCGAGAGGAGAGGAGTGAAGAAATACAGAAGCAAGATTCCACTCTGCCAGAGATCTACACTACAGTCGTTTGTGCTTTTATGTGTTGTGCTTTAAAGAATTCATTTGTATCCATTGATCAGTGTTTTAGTGTGTGTTCAGTTTGTGGTCATTCCTCTAATGAATCCAGTGGTTTGTATGTGTTTGTTCTCTGTATGCTAGAACTCTGCAGGAGCTTCATGGAGCTCTTTTGTGTTTCCTCACTGGCTGCAGTGAAGACACTGAAACCGCAGCATCAGGCAGCTGGAAAGCAGGCGTAGAAACACTCAACCTAGTAACGAATTCCCTTCCTTCCTAGAAACCGCAGAATAGCGTAGTTGTAGGTGGTGGCGACCATGTAAATGAACTAGAAAACAAAAGTGGATGAGAAAGGAAGACATGTCTGATCAGAAGGTGTCACAGATACTATTAGTCTCACTGTACTATAAACATCAGACAGGGCATGTGATTCTAATAATTGCACAACGTTTCTTATTACAACAGTGTTATTACAACATTTCCCTGCATCTTTTAAAGGTGATTTAAATTTATTCTATATTTTAAAATACACTTCTGATTGTTTTATTATTATTACTAATATTATTATTATAAATTTATTTTACCAGTAAAAATACATTGAGGTTAAAAGTCTCTTTTATAAGAGTGTCCTGGCCAAGATTAGGCAGTACATGTCGCATGGGTCTAACAGACAACAAACAAAAAACAACAGTTAACATGAAACACACATTGACAAATAAACTATTCAAAACATCTACAAGCCTGTGTTTCAATTTCTAAATCATTTATAATCTTTTTAAAAGCATTTAGTGAAATCAATTCATTAAACTGCAACTTTGTTTGTAGATTATTTGTAGGTTTTAGTCAAGAACGGTATAAAAAAAAATCAGAATTCTTAAAATAATTATTTTCATCCTGTTTTACTCTATATTGATCTAAGAGCCCATCACACCATCGAAATGTGCAACAATGGGAATCTAAAAGTGTGTTGGTATTAGAGATGTACCAAATTTTTGGCCACCAAAAATTTATCGGCCGAAAATACTTTATGCCACTTATTGGACTCTAAATTTTGTGGCTTCAGTCATTGTTGGGGTACCCTTTTAAAAATAGAAGCAACTTATAATGAAATATATATATCGTTGCCATTCAATATGGAAAATAATTATCAAGATTGCATTACTGCTATATAGTTTTTTTTTTATTGTAGGTATACAATTAAAACACAAATAAGGCCCTTTTTTACAGTAGGTACACCATTAAAACACAGAATCTGTCTGTTTTTTTTTTTTACTGTAGGTAAACTATTGAAACACAGAATATTTCCACTTTTTTACTGTTGGTATACACTTAAAAACACAGAAAATAACTGTTTTAATATAAAAAATCCTTAAATTGATATAAAATATTTCATTCTTTTACAGAAGTTTAACCGTCAAAAAACGGATATTTTTTAGTTTTTTTTTTAAATGTGAGCACACTGTCAAATAACGGAAGTTTTCTGTTTTTAATTTACGGTAAAACAATCTGTGTAATGAGCTGCCAGTACATTTTTCAGTTTTTTTACAGAAATTTTTTTGGAGTGTATCACCCAGGCCTAGTCAATATTATAACCCTCTTAAGCATTTTTTTTTTGCAATTGTCTGCAGAACAAACTATCGTTATAAAATGACTTGCCTAATTACCCTAGTTAATACTTTAAATTGCACTTTAAGTAAAATATTATGTACTGTCATCATAAAATAACAAAATCAATCAAATAAATCAGCTATTAGAAATTAGTTATTAAACTATTATGTTTAGAATTGTGTTGAAAAAAATCTCTCTGTGAAACAGAAATTGGGGGAAAAATATACAGGGGGGGCTAATGATTCTAACTTCAACTGTAGCTACTAAACAAGTCAAACCCTTTAATAAAAAATATCCAAAGAAAGATTTACTCTATTGACCACCAATCATTTTTACCAGGCCTGTTCTAGTAAAACAGTATATGCAATATACTATTATAACTATAGTATATAAAGCTTGCAAGTTGCAGTCAGAATTATTAAACCCCCTGAATTATTAGCCCTTGTGTTTATTTTTTCCCCAATTTCTGTTTAATAGAGAGATTTTTTCAACACATTTTTAAACATAATAGTTTTAACTCATTTCTAATAACTGATTTATTTCATCTTTGTCATGATGACAGTAAATAATATTTTACTAGATATTTTTCAAGACACTTCTATGCAGCTTAAAGTGACATTTAAAGGCTTAACTAGGTTAATAAGGTTAACTAGGCAGGTTAGGGTAATTAGGCAAGTTATTGTATAATGATGGTTTGTCCTGTAGACTATTGAAAAAAAATATAGCTTAAAGAGGCTAATAATTTTAGACCTTAAAATGTTTTTAAAAAAATTAAAAACTGCTTTTATTCTAGCCGAAATAAAACAAATAAGACTTTCTCCAGAAGAAAAAATTATATCAGACATACTGTGAAAATTTCCTTTCTCTGTTAAACTCACTTGGGAAATATTTAAAAAGAAAAAAAATTCAAAGGGGGTTTAATAATTCTGATTGCAACTGTATATATGGCCAACATATTTGGCCAGAAATTGAGCTCTACAAGCTAATTACACATTAATCACACACACATGTTTTCCCTAAGCCATTATGATGAACATGTTTAATAAGGCTTAAAGCATTTAGAGTGTGTTCATGTGTGTAGACCAGTTCTCTTGATTCATTTGGTCCTGATATTCATTGGGTCCTGGTTCACAATGTCTTTAAAAATGGCTTTTATGGCATGTATTTTGTACTAGTTTACCAAACATCCAAAACAATGATGGCTCAGATAATAGGAATTGATAACTAGACAAAACAACACATGTTTCCATCACACAAACAAAGATCTAATGCAAAGAAACTCTGAAATGGGAACCTCGTGACTATGAAAAAGCAGTTTGTGTCTTTGAGACTATGAGAGCAATTCCATTTTTATTTACAATGTTGGTGTTTGCATGAATCTCACTGTGTATCTCCTCAGCAAGACAGAGGAACCCTGGCTGCACCTAATGAGCTGTGCTGATAGTCAGCGTTCTGTGATTCTCTTTACATAAAGCCTGAGAAATGACTGCTGCCAAATATACAGGAAAAGGGAGTAGAGACACTGGGGATCTGCCATTAGCAGCGAGGTCAGTTTCTGATCGTAAACTAAACATCCCTCTGCTGCACTTCCCTTATCAACTTCATGCTGTTTGACAGCTCTGACCTCTGACCTCAGAGAATACCAGTGGGCTTATTTACCCGAACAGGCAAATAAACAAATATAAATACATTTGTTAATATAACAAGAAATAAATGTACATTGTTAGTACATACTTTTGTGCAAATAACATCTTTGCATTCTCAACTGTGAAGACTGACGCTTTTGTAATTAATATATGTAAACTGGGAATACTACATAAATTATTTTCTTTTAATAATTAAAATGATAATAAATGTATACATAAATCCAATAATATATTTTTATTAATTTATTTTATGTAGAAATTGTGTCAAAATAAAATAGTAAATGTTTACATGTTATTCATATATATCAGGCAAACAAACAAAAATATAATATAATATAATATAATATAATATAATATAATATAATATAATATAATATAATATAATATAATATAATATAATATAATACAATATAACCTAATATAATAACTAAATTAAATAAGTTAGTTTAACTTTTTTAAAAAGTTACTTTAACTCAATGAAAAGCAGAACTCTAATCTAATGAGTTATCAATGAATTAATTATATTTTTGTGTTAACTCTAATGTTTCCCAGTGATGGGTTGCAGCTGGAAGGGCATCTGCTGCTTAAAACATATGCTGGATAAGTTGGCGGTTCATTCCGCTGTGGTGACCCCTGATTAATAAAGGGACTAAGCCGAAAAGAAAATGAATGAATTAATAATATAATATAATGTAATATAATATAAATTAGCGCAACGCAGTGGCGCAGTAGGTAGCACTGTCGCCTCACAGCAAGAAGATCGCTGGTTCGAGCCTCGGCTGGGTCAGTTGGCATTTCTGTGTGGAGTTTGCATGTTCTCCCTGCGTTCCCGTGGGTTTCCTCTGGGTGCTCCGGTTTCCCCCACAGTCCAAAGACATGCGGTACAGGTGAATTGGGTAGGCTAAATTGTCCGTACTGTATGAGTGTGAATGAATAAACTAAATTAATATAAAATAAGGTACATTAATATAATATAATATAATATAATATAATATAATATAATATAATATAATATAATATAATATAATATAATATAATATAATATGATATAATATAATATAATATAATATAATATAAATTAATATAATATAATATAAATTAATATAATATAATATAATATAAATTAATATAATATAATATAATATAAATTATATAATATAATATAATATAATATAAATAATATAATATAATATAATATAAATTAATATAATATAATATAATATAAATTAATATAATATAATATAAATTATATAATATAATATAATATGATATAAATTAATATAATATAATATCATATAAATTAATATAATATAATATAATATAATATAATATAATATAATATAATATAATATAATATAATATAATATAAATTAATATAATATAATATAATATAAATTAATATAATATAATATAATATAAATTATATAATATAATATAATATAATATAAATTAATATAATATAATATCATATAAATTAATATAATATAATATAATATAATATAATATAATATAATATAATTAATATAATATAATATAATATAATATTAATTAATATAATATAAATTAATATAATATAATATAATATAATATAATATAATATAATATAATATAATATAATATAATAAATTAGGGTGACGCAGTGGCGCAGTAGGTAGCACTGTCGCCTCACAGCAAGAAGGTCGCTGGTTCGAGCCTCGGCTGGGTCAGTTGGCATTTCTGTGTGGAGTTTGCATGTTCTCCCTGCGTTCGAGTGGGTTTCCTCCGGGTGCTCCGGTTTCCCCCATAGTGCAAAGACATGCAGTACAGGTGAATTGGGTAGGCTAAATTGTCCGTACTGTATGAGTGTGAATGAATAATATAAATTAATATAAAACAATGTACATTAATATAATATAATATAATATAATATAATATAATATAATATAATATAATATAATATAATATAATATAATATAATATAATATAATATATAATAAATGTGTGACCCTGAACCACAAACCTCTTATGCTCCATGGATATATTTTTGACAATAGCAAAAAATAAATTGTATGGGTCAAAAATATAATTTGTTTTCATGTCAGATAAAAGACAAAGATAATTTCCATGAAAATATTTATTAAATTCCCTACTGTAGATATATATAAAAAAACAATATTTGATTAGTGATATTCCTTTTTTTTAAATATAAAATAAATAAATCTAAAATAAATACATTTGTAATAAACTTTCTATTCTAAATCGTAATCAATAATCCAGTAAACCTCATATTGTGTTGAGGTTTTTGCCCATGACTGTGGACAATGGGGGCTCTTGCAGTCAAAATAATTGAGAACTACTCTTTTACAGTAAATAAAGCTGACTTGACGGTTGGCAGATGTAGAAAGCGAGCTCACTAACCAGGGCAAGAAGGGTGATTCCTGCTCCAGCGAAAGCACAGATGTAAAGGTCATTGGTCACGTGGAACTGCAAATATGAAAAGAAAAATAAGTGATGCGTCCTCTTGAAATCTGAGCGTACGTATGTTTGTGTTCAGTTCTCTGACATCTAACCTCTGGTGATTTGCAGATGTCGGCCAGCGTATTTCCACAAACAATCCCCGGCACGGCATCCCAGGAAATAAACCCTGCACAGAACAATACAACACAGACATGATTCCCAGCAAGCATTTTTTGTTTTAAAAAGATGTCTTATAGACGTCTAATAGACATCTAAACATAGTCGTCTTGGCTAAAACAAGGCTAAATTTGGGCTGTCAGTGAAAATCTAATAGATGTCTAAGAATAGGCCAAAACTAGTCATCAAATAAACAGAAATGAATGACTACACATATAAAGTCTGTCTAATCTGTCTATTTGACGACTAGCCTAGTTTTGGGCTATTCTTATATGTCTATTAGATTTTTACTGACAGCCCAAGTTTAGCCTTGTTTTAGCTAAGCTGTCCACGTTTAGATGTCTAAAGATGTCATTAAATACAAAATTGTTTGCTGGGTTGTGAACACACATACACACACTGATGTGTGAGCGCCGACGTACCATACATGCGTGCATCCATGCAGACCCTGGACTGCTGGTTGAATATGGTGGTCTCGGACATGACTTTGACTTTGTGACAGGAGCTTTTCATGTTAATTAAGAAGAGCACAGGAACAGCCGTGAAGCCGAAGACAATCAGCCAGATCAGAGCGAGCACGTACGTCAGGATTATAAACTGCACAAGAGAAACAACCAATCACATCACTGCAACTTTAAAACGCACAAACACATGGCAATCTATATGATAACTTCAGAGAAAGTTGACTTATGTAATATCTTAAGTAACACATAGAGCAAATTAAATAACACAGAGAGCATATTAAATAACACAGAGAGCATATGAAATAACACCGAAAGCATATTAAATAACACAGAGAGCATATTAAATAACACCGAAAGCATATTAAATAACACAGAGAGCATATTAAATAACACAGAGAGCATATTAAATAACACCGAAAGCATATTAAATAACACAGAGAGCATATTAAATAACACAGAGAGCATATTAAATAACACAGAGAGCAAATTAAATGCGAGTAAACTGTCCACTTTAATTTTTAAATAACTTTTACACAAATAAATGTGAATATACAGCTGAGGTCAGAATTATTAGCCCCCTGTTTATTTTTTCCCCAATTTCTGTTTAACGGAGAGAAGATTTTTCCAACACATTTCTAAACATAATAGTTTTAATAACTCATTTCTAATAACTGATTTATTTTACCTTTGCCATTATGACCATACAAAATATTAGACGAGATATTTTTCAAGACACTTCTATACAGCTTAAAGTGACATTTAAAGGCTTAACTAGGTTAATTAGGTTAGCTAGGCAGGTTAGGGTAATTAGGCAAATTATTGTATAGCAATGGTTTGTTCTGTAGACAATCAAAAAATATATATAGCTTAAAGGGGCTAATAATATTGACCATAAAATGGCTTTAAAAAAACAAAAATGCTTTTATTCTAGCCAAATAAAACAAATAAGAATTTCTCAAGAAGAAAAAAATATTATCAGACATACTGTGAAAATGTCCTTGCTCTGTTAAACATAATTTGTGGAATATTAAAAATAAAAATTCAAAGGGGGGCTAATAATTCTGACTTCAACTGTATGTGTGAAATAAGATTCAGTAACATTTCTATATATAAAAATACCTAATAATAGTTATTCTATGGGTACAAATATGTTAAATTATTATGAATTATTATATTGGGGCTATACTGTGATCCTTAAGCATTTTACAATTTAGATTTTTCACCAAATGACAACTGCTCAAAATAAGTTTGACAAGATTTTGGATTATACACAATGGCATTTTAATGACTGTTTCCTGTAAATCATGGTTTAGACAAGCATGACATTATGGTAGTAACTTAATTTAGACAGAATTTGGAAAAGCAGAATACATTTAAAGCTGTATGGCACTTTTGATTCTTGAAAACTTGTCAGCCATTCATTTTTGCCTTGGAGACAAATAAGAAAATAAAATGGGCATTTTAGAAGTGCTGACTAAAGCAGCTGATCATGGCTTGTCAGGGAATTTACTAGCCATGAGTGTCTAGCTGGAGAATATTTCAGCAGTCCTACAATTTCTGACTAATGATTTTCCAGATTGATGTCAATTTATATTTAAATGTATTCATTTTATGTATTCTTATTATTTACAACAATATTTAGAATTTTTTTCCCCTTAAATTATCAAGACATTTTGTTCAGTTTTTTGTTCCTCGTTGTAAAAAATCTATTGGTAAAAAAAGACCATTTATGGTTAAGGGTCCAACAGATTAGAATAATTTACCTGCTAACATATGATCCATTGCATCATTTAAGGTGTTTAAGCAAACTTTGCTGTACTTTCCTAAGGATGTTGCTATTTATGTGGTGATTTGATTCACTGATCTGTACATCTTTTTTTTTGTACAATGTCTATGCATGTATGTGTACTACCCCTTTTTTAACGTTTCGTTGCGTTTCGTTTTTTTTTTTTTGGGATGTTGTGTAATTTATGTTTTGTTTTTGTCTGCTGGTGTTATTATTATGTGATTGTAATTACATGTAAATGAGATGGTACATCTCAAGGGGTTTATCCTAATAAATAAATATCAAATATCAATGTGAAAAATCTTTTCAAAAATCATTTGACAAAAAACACTTTGAGGAATAGGCATGTCATTTTATTTTAATAATCATTAATAATAAATATAAAGTGAATAATTATTTCAATAGTGCCTTTTTCATTGTTTATATAATATATATGTATAAAACAGTATTCGCCTTCCTAATTGTTTAGATCTGGAAATCACATTTGGATTTTTTAATACTTTAAAATTGCATTAATCAAATGATGCAAATGAACATTAAATAATTATAAAAAAAACTTGCACACATGCAAACTCACAGTGAGACTTATGCAGCGCCCGAACTGTGTGCTCCTGAACTCCCCGAACGTCTGCTTTACTGCACTGGTGGTGTAAAAACCTTCAGCCAGCAGCAACAGTCCATAGAGGAAGAAGAAGGAGGCCAGACCATAGATCACATACTGGAAATACTTTATACTGAAACACAAAATGTAGACACAATGAGTCACATAAAAACTAAATAAAAAGTCAATTCCCCATTATTTACATCAGGGGTTCTCAAACTCGGTCCTGGAGGGCTGGTGTCCTGTAGATTTTAGCTCCAACTTGCCTCAAACACACCTGCAACGATGTTTCTAGAAGCCATAGTAAGAGCTTGCTTAGCTAGCCCAGATGTGTCTGATTGGGGTTGGAGCTAAAATCTCCAGGACACCGGACCTCCAGGACTCGGATTGGGAACCCCTGATTTACATCTTTATACAATGTACATTGTGTCAAACAAGCTTTAAAGGCATAAACATGCAATCATTGTAAAACAAGTTCAAAACATAAAGCACATTTAAACAGCAAAGTATAACAGAATCATTCATTTTCCTTCGGCTTAGTCCCTTATTTATGAGGGGTCGCCACAGTGGAATGAACCGTCAACTATTTCGGCACTTGTTTTATTATAGCAGATGCCTATCCATTTGCAACCCAGCACTGGAAAATACACTCTCACATTCTCAAACGCACTCATACACTAAGGCCAATTCACCCATAGTGCATGTCTAAAAATTTGGTGGAAATCGAAGTGTAACAGAACCAATGACTTAAAAAATAAAGCAAATCCAAAAAGCTAACAAAACAACAACGTCATTGTTCAGCTCAATTCATTCGTCATGAGAAATAAAGTGCCATTCAACAACTCCAGTGCCATCAAATCGATGATTTTACTAAGGGATAGGCAACTTCGTTCCTGGAGGGTCGGTGTGCTGCAGAGTTGTGCTTCAACCCTAATCAAACACACCTGAACAAGCTAATCAGTGTTTTCAAGATCACTAGAAAGCTTTAGGCTAGTGTGTTTGAGTGGAGTTGGACCTCCAAGTTGTCCATCTCTGCTCTAACGGTTAAAAAAAAAGATAAGGACTCACAAGTCTGCCATCACAATGAAGTCCTGGACGTCCCTTGCGAAGAAGAGCTCTATGAAGGTGTGTGTGTGAGTGAGTGCCTCATGGCCGGCCCCGCAGAAGAGCCCCACGCCGGCGTAGCAGAGCAGGGTGGCCACCAGGCTGGTGTAGGGCACAGCGCCCAGGCAGCGGATGCAGCAGTCATAGCAACCTGTAGGTGAGTAATAGATCAACACACACACTGCACATGCAGCACACACAATACACACACACATCTATACACTCACACACTCTCTATGCTAACATAATCACCAAGAATGAGGTAGCACACTTGGCAAAGTTAGTTGGCCTACTGTTAGTCAAGGGCACACACACATAACGCACATTTTTATGTAGTCAGTGTATCATGGGATCACAAATGAAGAAGCGAAACGCAAACAAAATGAAAAGCCTTGCTCGAAATCTCCAACCACAAAAGAAACCACAAAACCTCAATGTAGTAGTAACAATGCACTACAAAACATTAAAAGGCAAATCAACGGCACTGATAAAACACTATTTAGTGAAGCAACTTAACCAAAGGAAGCCAAACAAGCGAAGGAAGGCTCGGCTGTGGACTTCTGCTTTCTCCGGCATGTGAGAGAAGATGACGGGTCTCAGGTCACCTAGAGCTTTACACAACCACGGCTGTTTCACTGGAAACATTGACACTGCTGAGTCGAACCCACGCAGACGCTCGTACGCTCACTCCAGAGAGGCTGCTGTGCAAATTGAGGGAGGTAATTTGGCTTTCTTTCTTCAGATACACTCCAGTGTCCACCTCAAGGAAGAAAAAAAACGCATCGCTTAAGCTGCTCCTCTCCCTCCCTCGCTTCTTTCTCTCCTTCTTTCCCTCTCTCTCTCTCTCTCTCTATTCTGAGCAGCCTGGTGTCAGGGTGAGGTTTGGGGTGTGAGTGTGAGTGTGCGTTTTCATGTGTGTTTGAGGTTTTGTGGTCAGAATAAGAAGCACTTGTGACGGGCATAATGGCTTTTGTTCTAACAACAAAAAGTATCATTGTGAACAAACAAGACACACACACTCAGCAGCGGAGTGCGTCACTGAGTTTCCACCCATAGCGGCACAGACAGACACACACTGACACTGGGGTTACAATTGGGATCATGGCAGGTCATCCTGTTTTATACACTGTTAACGTTTTTTGTAAATTGCACAGTATTTAACTGTAATATGAACTGTATTTTACAGTTTATGCAGTATGTTACTGTATTTTAAAAGTTGCATTGTGAAAATTACTGTATATTTTACAGTAAAGATACGCATAAAATTCTGTAAATGCATATAGAGCAAGATAAATGAGGCTGTAAATGTAAATACAGTATTTTTGCTGTAATTGATTTACAGTAAGTTACTGGCAAACTGTCGCCAGTAAGTTACTGTAGATTCTGCAGGAAATTGAATAACAGTGTACTCTTTTGCTGTTTCTAACTCATCCTCTAAATAATAGCTAAGCCAAACACTTACAATAATATGATTACAATAGGGAAGAAGCACATTGCACTTTAACTTACAGTGCTCAGCATAATTGAGTACTCCCCATTTTGAAAATGAATATTTTTATTTATTTCTCAGTGAATATAGGCAATGCATTTTGGTGCATTTAAACAAAATAGATCGATGCAATAGTCACCAAACATTTAGAAATCGAAAGATAATACAATTAAATTCAAGCAAAATATTGCAAAGAAATATTTACAACCTACAAAATTTCAACTATATTTTTCGATTTTTTTTTTTTGCTTCTCTTGATATTTACTTAAATTTGTATTTAATCATTTTCTATAACATATACATTTGTGTGTACTAGTTTTTGGATCGTTATTGTAAGTTATTTTGTTAGATAAGCTCTAGATTTGGTTTCAGTACTGACTAATCTAATGTATATGCACAAATAAAATATTGTATAGCTTCCTAGTAAAATATGGATAAAAGAGAGATTTGTGAGGGGTGTACTTATATATGCTGAGCACTGTAACTCTTTAAATGCTGTTTTAAATGGATAGTTCAAAAATTTTAATTTTTTCAAAAGATTATTCACTCTAAAAGATCTAATAGAATCTAAAAGTAGTTTTTACAGTGATGCCAAAGAAGATTTTTTTGGGGTTCTCTGAAGAAGCTTTTAGTGAAAAGATCTTCAAAGAACAGTTTTATTTTTCTTCATATTTTTATTGTAAATTTAAAAGAACCTTCCCTTGTGGGATGAAAAGTTTCCATGGATGTTAAAGGAAATACTAATTCATTAGTTTTTTTTTAACTTCATAATGTTTTATTTATTGTGTTACTAGCATTTCTTAAAATCTACTAACAATTTCTGATCAGCACTTTTTTTTTTCAAACAGACTTTTGTGACAGAAAATGTTTTTTTCAAATCAAAAGTCAAAGTCAGTATCGACTAACTACTAGCACTTTTTGTAAATAAAGGAATGCGTATGGCTTCGGTACAACATGATGGCAAATAAATGACAACATTTTAATTTTTAGGTGAATTGTCCCCAATTCTGGGGTGAAAAAAAAACATTTGCTAAAATTTGATCTGCAGACGGCTAAAAAAGCTCAACTAAATGGCAAAAAATAGAAGCCTACAAAAATAATGCAATGCATGCACGCATTTAAGAATGCTCGAACCCTTCACACGACTCTTGCAAACATCTGCCCATTCTTAGAGCGCCACTGGGCCGTACAGGAGTCACACACACAGAAGAGAATATTTGACCTAGAGACCTGGTGTGACCTTTGGCCGGAGTCTCCTGAGGTTACTGCTCTTCTCATCCACACCTCTGAGGCGTCGTGGCAACTGTCCTAGCCAATCAACAGCGGAGGCAGCTGCTTAATCAATCAAAACAACTTATTCAATTAATTAGGAGGCAATAAAAACATCTCCTTTATAAATACAGGAATGATGCTTCTAAGCTTCTGACCAATCAGATGCCACCTTACACACAGCAGACAAATAAAAAAGATGAAAACATTTGCATACATGTTTAGAAAAACAACACATCAATTATTAAAAATGATGCAAGTATGCAAAATGATGGAGTAATGTAAATGATAGTAGTGGTTAATTGGTTGTTGTGAGTTCAGGTAAACTTACCCATGTGAGTATGTGTGTGCGTATCGCGCTCTGTCTCTCTGATGTGCCGTGTAGTTTAAACTCCCTCGATGCTTTTATGATTCTCACCCACACTTTTGTCCCTGGGACAATAAACAAACCCCTCTGCTCTCTCTCACAAACACACACACGCGCGCACACACACTGGGGCAGATCTTAAAGACGCAGCGTCCTCTTTCACTGCCATGATAAATAAAGAGTGAGTGTGTTTGTGTGTGTCAGTGCAATGAACCCTAAATGTTCCCATGCATGATAAAATGAACACAAGGGCCAAAACACTCATGAACAGATGCTAGTAGCTCTAACTTCTGGCTTATTCATTAGTTTTTCTACATAAACAGACACACACACACACAACACACACACACACACACACACACACACACACACACACACACACACACACACACACACACACACACACACACACACACAACACAACACAACACAACACAACACAACACAACACAGCACGCACACACACACACACACACACAGAGGCAGAGAGTTGTGTTTTCATGTTTTATGGGGACTTCTCATAGACGTAATTATTTTTATACTATACACACAGTATATTTTGTCCTCCTACCCCTAAACCCAACCCTCACAGAAAACAATCTGAAGTTACATTTTCAATATACTTTGTATGTTTTTGAGGTGTTCTTCTTATGCATGTATCAAAATAATATGATGTATCAAAAATGCATGTATCAAAAATGTCCCCATATGGTCATAAAGTACCGGTACTATACTGGAGGATAAACACTTATCTCTAAGAAAACTTTCTGCAACTTTTTGTAAAATTTTACATGTATTTTATTGTTTATTTTTAAATTTTTAAATAAAAACAAAAAGTCCCACATTTTAGGTTTTGTTCAGTTTTAGTTCACTAAAGGGCATAACAAAAACCCACAAATGTGGTCAAATACACACAGATTTTGAGAAAAATGAGGGAGGTTTGACCTTTCTAGAGTCAAATTGGGACAAGAGCACAGTCAATACAATACTACAGTTGTGTCAGAAATAGGAACACAGACTATTCTCTCTTTCTGCAACACAAACACACACAAATGCTCTCACTCAATTGTACACACGCACACAATACTATTACAGTGATGACCAAAACAATAGGGCCAGTGTGCAGTTTGAAATAAATTTGTATGCTTCATTAGAAGCATCCGCCAAACACCCGTGTTAAATTTTTGTACACACAACATAAATAATGACATTGTTTTCATTATAGTAGTGAAAACTGGAAAGAGGCTAATTTTAATAGGTAGTTTATTATAATGGTTCTGTTGTTGTTCTTGCTTTCTTAAAATCAGTAAGACACATTTACCAGAACTTTTGTAAAACTTGTTGCACAGCAGGAGTCTGTGTGAAGTAAACTGTGGATTGTATTGAGCACACCAATAATTTAGTCAGGCCACGTAGGCAAGTGCTGCCATAAGTTGATGCAATCAGCTGACTATCTGCGCCAACCACCATCTTTCTTCTGTTAGACTATGGGTTCCCAAACTTTTCAGCCAGTGACCCCCTAAAATAACAATGCCAGTGACTCGCGACCCCCAATATCCTCTGAGGTGGATATAAATATTTAAACCTTGCATACAATGGTGCAGACATACCAATAGGCCCAAGTCTATTTATCATTTAATTTTGGAGAACGCCACTCGGAGACCATCCTCCATGTTCAGTTGTGGCCTGTATTTATTTTTAATGTACGTGAGTGCAGTAAAGGTGTCAAAGTTTAACTTGGTGCTATAAAATCAATGTGCTGCATCTGACGCTATTGCTGTGTTTTTACAGTTTTTTCTGAATGCTTAAGCAACATTTTTTGTAACTATTGGCTATTTTTGCAAAACTCTACACACTAATAAGCAACCCTTCACCAATCTGCAAACAGTTTAGTTCTCTTGCAAAAGCTGATAAACCTTGCTGAACTCTTCACACCTTCGTAAAATAGTATTTTTGTATCAAACATTTAACACAAGCCATCACATTAATAAGCACACAATGCTCCAACTACACACTGATGGAATAAATAAAACTACATCTGGCTTTTGCTTTTAAAAACAGCTTTCTCAACTGATCTTTAAAAAGGAGTTTAGAATGTAGAAGCTTTAAAAATAATGAAGAGTGAGAAGACTAAACAGTTATATGATTTGTTTCAAGAATATGCCTTTATTTAACCCCTTACAGAGTTTCTATTTGATGTCTCTGCATGTTATGTTGTTCTTTTTTTTGTCAAGTATTATATATATATTTTTGTTGTTTGTTGGTTTATTGTATGTTTGGTTTGTTTTGTTGTGTGTGTGTAATTTTATGGCTTTATATTTGATTCACTGTATGACATGTCTCAGTCAGTGTGTGCAAGATTATGTTTGAATTGAGTTTGGCCTAAATTGTTGTGTTTTGAAAGGCAAATATAAAAAAATTATAAAGAAAATAAAGAAAAACGTCTGGCTTTTGCCTTCTCTGAGCACAAGCTAGGCTATGTCAGTTTGGGGTCATACCTTTCTCATATTTCTGTAAACATACAGGGATTGCAAACTTCAAGTACTGGTGTTTATTTACACACATCAAAACAAACACAAGAGATTTTCCAAATCAAAAACACAAAATAAAAAAAAATAATTTCACTGAGAAAAAAAAAATCTGATTACATCGTGTCGTCTCTCTGGGTCCGGCCACAAAATTTCATCTACATCACATGCAATGTCCTCTAGTCCAAGGCACCGGGGGAAAGTATCTGATTGCAAAGTGAACTAATTATCTAAATCAGTTTCGAAAGGCTAATTTCTTTTTTAATTTAAAAAAAGCTAATTTTCTTTAATGTTAATTATAAACATGTTAACAATGTTGTTATTAACTACTATTTTTTTCTTCAGTAGGTTATGGATAAAATATGGTAATTCCAATAGATTAATAAAATGAATTAGATTTTTGTAAATCACCAAGCGACCCCCCCCCTTATTGTCCCGCAAGCCCCGGGGGGTCAAGACCCCCACATTGGGAACCACTGTGTTAGACCACATAATGTATGTATATGTGGTCTAGCAAAATATATATACAGTATATATATATATATTTCAGACGACCAAGCCCTCAAGTCCTAGCTGTTACATTGAGGGACAGAGGGACAAACCTTAGCATTCTAAAGGAAATGCGTCCTACACTCTCAGAAATAAAGGTACGAGAGCTGTCACTGGGGTGGTACCTTTTCAAAAGGTAAAAATTTGTACCTAAAAAGTCCATAATAATACCTCAAAGGTACATATTAGTATCTAAAAAGTACAAAAGTGTTCCTCTTAAAATTTGTAGGTACTAATATATACTTTTTAGGTCTCAATATGGACCCTTCAAGTACAAATGTGTACCTTTTGAAAAGGTACCACCCCAGTGACAGCTCTCGTACCTTTATTTCTGAGAGTGTAGGATCAATCACCATTCTTTAAAATACACCATGATTTAATCCTTATCTCCTGTAAGATTCCGGGTGGTTAAAGCAGAAGGTTTTAGAACAATAGCACAAAAGCACAATAGTTTTATGCGCTAACAACCTTGAAGCGAGAACCCCAATTAGGAACCATACTACCAAATAAAAATGGAGTTAACTTGTTAACAAAGGTTTGGCAGTGAAACCACGCCTCACTTTGTCTCCTTAACCAATCACCTACTTCCTAAAAAACTTATTTAAGTTATTTAACATATTTTCCTTCCCCTGTATCCCACTGTTCCCTTACCATCCCTACATCCCTACAATAAGGTCTAGCTCAAAGTGTGGCATGGTTCATGCTGGTGAAATTTGTATTAAATGCATCTTAACTTGAAAAAGTGGTCTTCTACGAATAATCATTGCTTTGGCACAAGATGCATTTAATAAGTACATCTTTTAAATTACAACTTCAACTAGTATGTACTGGGCCAATATGTACATGCTTAATCTTTTCAAAATATGTAAACTTGTTCATAAAAATGGCAACAAAAAAAAAAGAACTGAACGTCACCAATTGGCAGTACAGCAATATTGCACATAAATACATGTTGGTAATTTTAGTATTTTAAATGTGTAATTATCTTCTGCACCAAGCTGAAATTTGGTTTGGAGAACTGTAAGTTTTAGCAAAGATGAAAAACCCCAAGTGATAAGATAAAACCTAAAACTTAAGTGTTTGGATTTGCAGCACAATAAGCAGACCCACAGGGTTTTATTTATTATTATAAAAGGTTTTTATCTGACAACATTTAAGTTACCTCATGGGACAGTTTATACCAGGTTTTTGGACGACATGTTATCTAATTCCCAGTTTCTTGCATTGTTTACAGTTTTTAAAGTGATTCTAATATTCTTCTGTCATTGTTAGCTGTGGTGTGGACAAATTGTAAACACATTTTTAAAAACTACATGCGAAGGTATCTTGACTGTTAATTGGTTAAACTAGTTCTTAAAGGGATAGTTCACCAACAATAAAAAAATGCTGCACTCATTTTCTCACCCTCTACTTCTTACAAACCTGATTGAGTTTCTTTCCTAAATAGAATAATGAAATTCATAAAAGTTTAGAATCATTTGAGTGTGAGTAAATGATGCTGTAAGTTTTTTGGGAGTGAACTATCCCTTTAAGTACACCATTTAGGCTAAAGCTAGTACTAACATACATAGGCGAAAAGCAGAGCAGATCAGTATGTCTGAATTTATTCATGAACCAAAAATGCCTGGGTGACGTTCTAATTCAACCGCAATTCAAGAACAAATTTATTTTTTATTTTTTTATTTTTTTAATTCTAGAACACATTCGATGGACACAGTAGGCTACGAGTGCATGATGTCATCTGAGAGGATCGATGAACGTGAGAATAGCGTCACACAACTGATGTTTTGTCAAGTTTAACTCCCTAAAAGTGCACGAATTATGCCTACCCCGAATGTAAATTAGCGGAGAAATCAATTTCGATGAACAAGAAACAGAAACTTTAGGCAAACTCAATATTTACTGCAAATTTGAGGCAGAAATGTACAGAGTATAAAAGAACAGACTTCAGCAAGCCGACAGACCTGAGCAGCAGCACACAGGTCACCCTCACCCTGGAGGAGAGACACACTCCCCCTGTCCAACTCCATGCATCCCATTCTTTCCTCTTCAAAGTTCAGATGAATTTAAATGGTCGTAAATACTGCAAATTCTTAATTTATAAAGCTGTTGAACTTTCACACAAACACGTTAAGAGACAAACTTCCCGCTGGTTACCAAGGAAACTGTATCGCAAAATTTGGCACAAAAATCATGGCAGGGGTGGTTAGAATGGCTAACATGGAGAATCTAACCATCTGGCTGGATACGACACCATGACTACACGACTGTGTCCCCTGTGCAAACTCTGTGCAGGTCCATAGTAAACACGATATTTGAGAACGACCTTCATTAGAGAAGCCCTAGTGTTCAGTACAAATCACCACATTCATGTTTCATAGGAAAGATTAACATTGTAGTTTCTCAGCAAAGCCTGTATGTCAAAATCACAGCGTGAGTGATGCCATATTACTGTATGAGTGATGTCATATCACTGATAAATACTGAAAAGAAAAAACCTCAGTGCTTTCAAACTGAGATCCAACATCTTCACAAAACATATCAAACAAACTCAGATACAATACAGATTTAAGATGACCGAAAAGCATTTGTCACAAAATGATAACATTTAGCAAGACACAAATTATCTAAAGATGCTTAACTTGAAAATCTCGCTCATGAATAATCTTCACACTCTGTGTTCTGTAAAATACTCTCTGTTTGCGTAATCTACAACTAAATCAATCGATTATACCAAAAGTAAAGTACACATCTCACCCGTTCCTATAGAGAGAAAGAGGGAGGAAAAAAGAAAGACAGCGAGAGAGAAATGTGGTATAAAATAGAACATTTGTTGCGATTATAAAGAAAGAAATAAAGGATTAAGGATTCAAAACCAATCTGGGCTTCAAAATGACCTTCTTGCTATGGATATAATCTGAGTTTAAAAACGATTAGAAATATTTTTTTTTTCTGACACATTCAAAAAAGCTGTCTGTACATTGACGTTAATATATGTTATACTGTACAATAGCCATTAATATGTTTGTTATTACAGGTTATTATTATTATTATTATTATTACACATTTTAGAATAAGTGCTTGCTTGGTTCGTTATGTTGAACCACTGATGGGACTCCAGCGCCCCCTACTGTTCAAAACACGGATCAAAACACCTGCAGGTTTTTTAAGAGTCTTGCAGCACCACCTGGAGGCGGCAGCGGTACTGCAGCTCAGCCTCAGGGAATCTCGTCGTTCTGTCTGTCCACAGAGAACTGCTCTCACAAAAGCTTGTCTCTTCAGAATGTTGTCACGTGAAGTTCTATATCAATCCAACTGAGCCGTGTTTTTGCTAGTGATATTTCCTTCTGGTTTACATTGTTCGTGGTTTATTCCAATAGTCGTACTGTTTCATATTAGTGCCGTAATTCGGAGGTGATTGTGCTCATGTATTTTGTATTGGTTTCACCTGCTATTGTACTTTCAAACTCTGCTAAACAGTTTGCACTGTTCGATATGGTTTACAGTTATCAGTCGCTGTGATTGTGTAGTAAGGATCTGTGGGATGCTAGTGTCGAAGTGTCGCATGTTATACACGTGTTGTCGAGTGTGGGTGGGGCAGGGTGGTGGAGTTGTATCCGTGTGTGAAAGTATTGTAAGGGTGCATGCTGGGATATCCCATCAAAGAATTGGGTGACATGGTGATGGTGTTGGGGGTCATGGTAACGCTGTTGGGCGTCAAGGTTACAGTGTTGGGTGTCATAGTGCCACTATTAGGGGTCATGGCAACAGAACTTGGCGTCATAAGCGGGATATCATCTGGTGAGCGGCGGAGTGTAAGAGCGTAATCCCGTGGAGATGATGCTGGGGTCAAACGCAGGGGGTCACACAGTGACAACTCCTCTTGATTCCCCCCTGAGATGGAAGTGGGCGCGTAGTTGAGGTCAATAGGTGGGGTTTGGCGCTGAGGGGCGGGCTGAGGGGGCGTGTCTTGCCGACTCCGCTTGTCTTTGCGGTAGTAGAGTGCAGCAAAGGCCAGGACGTTGAGGAAGAGAAGTGAAGCTCCGACGGCGATCGTGACACTCAGCTCTGTGGAGTAATCACGAGGATTGGCAATGACTAGTGGCCCACTGCGGGCTGTCGACTGGGGGGGTTGTTTACCAGAAGTACGGGCCTTGTTGCCCCCTGGACGCGGCGTGGCACTGTGAGAGCTGTGTGTGGTCAGAAGAGGTGGAACCCGTGTGGTAGTGGACGTGTAGTGGAACATATCATGCAGGTTGTACAGGTGAGGTACCAGGTGCTTCCAGAAGGCCACTTTAGTTGCCCGATAGTGATCTCGAACGCGAGGTTTCAGCCCAATATGCAGGTAGAGTTGGTCGTGAGGACCGTACTTGGCCCATGTCACTTCTTCAAAACGGTTCGCCTTGGTGTGGATGAATTTGGTGTCCTGAGGAACTGGCTTGTTTGGATCCCTGAGACACACAAAATACAAGTAATTAGATCTGAACTATAACAACCCACTGTAAACAATTAAAGGTCTGTAAGATTTCTAAAAAAAATATTTAGCAGTACAAATGTTATCATCACTAATAAATGCATGATTGAATGAACTAATGTGATGTAATGTGTATTTATATAGCGCATTTATCGTGTATGGCCATACTCCCAAAGCACTTCACAATCACAAGGGGAGTCTCTCCACACTACCACCAGTGTCCAGCATCCACTTGGATGATGCGACAGCAGCTACAAGACAATGGCACCAGTGCGCTCACTCCACACCAGCTACTGGTGGAGTGGAGAGACAGTAATACAGCCAATTCGGTGGATGGGGATAATTAGGAGGCCATGATGAGTAAGGGCAGATGGAGGAGATTTGGCCAGGACACCGGGGTTACACCCCTACTCTTTACGAGAAGTGCCATGGGATTTTTAATGACTACAGAGAGTCAGGACCTTAGTTTAACATCTTATTCGAAAGACGGACGTCTCATCCGAAAGATAATCAATGATAATAATAATGATAATTTATTTATTAGGATGATTACTGAGCTGTGACATGACACTGATGCCCTGTATAAATAAATGCAGATTGCATGAGAATAAGAGAATAAAATAAAAATATTTAAAAGGCTTCAGACTTTTCAACAATATATAATTAATAAATATGTTCGGATTTAAACACATATTAAACATAAAAAATAAACAAAGTAATGTGACAGTAATCCCAATGTGATTATATTGTGTAGAAACGGGTCATCGATCATCTACAGGTGCATTGTTTGTAATGCCACCCTTTTCCAGCAGAGGGCACCGTTTCATATCGGTTTAATACTGGTGCTCTGTTTTACATTGAAATTTACTTACAGCATTACTCCTCCCACAGTTTCTCACTATGCTCTCTGTGACCTACTTCAAGGTCATGGTGACTGTTTACCAGTTTACCAGTCATTTCTGTTTTGCTGTAGTAAACCTGGAGGCTGGGTGAGACGGGAGCGAGCTGTGTTGTGACCCAATGCTGTAATGTGCTACTATTGCTAAACTGTTATGTATTATTACACATTACATACAAATCTGTAAACTTGTATGCTTTTTTACTATATCTTTTTTCTAAATCATGTACAGATTTTAAACCAATTTGATAAAATGATGCATTATGACACTGTATAAACTATCTACTGTAGATCAGGGGTGTCCAAACTCAGTCCTGGAGGGCCGGTGTCCTGCATAGTTTAGCTACAACTTCTCTCAATACACGTCCCTGAAGTTTCTAATATACCTAGTACGAACTTGATTAGCTGGTTCAGGTGTGTTTAATTCGGGTTGAAGCTAAAATATGCAGGACACCGGCCCTCCAGGACAGAGTTTGTACACCCCTGATCTAGATCATAGATCTCAAACTCAATTCCTGGAGGGCCGCAGCTCTGCACAGTTTTGCTCCAATGATCAAACACAGCTGATCCAAATAATCAAGGTGTTCATGACTCTTTTAATCACCTTGATTAGTTGGATCAGCTGTGTTTGATTAGGGTTGGAGCAACATTGTGCAGAGCTGCTTCCCTCCAGGAATTGAGTTTGAGACCCATGATCTAGATAATCTAGATATTGTATTGTTACATTCATTGTCACTTATAATGTTTCACTTTGTACTGCTTTTCTCTGGCACTGAATGGTAATTTTGCATGGTGTTTTGATATGTTGCTTATGCTGTTTTGGAGTGTGGTCTGTTTTACCCGGTCTTTGCAAAGTTGGTCCAGTAGGTCATGACGACAGCACTCAGCATGATATCATTACGGGAGAAGTTGCAGGGAAAGAGTTCTGTCGGACCGATAAGAGGAACACCAAAAACGTAGGGCAGCTCGTCACCGTGTGCGGAGTCGGCCCATGGGGGCTTCATGGGGCTCTGGCAGTGATGGTAGAAGGCATAGAAAAAGGTTGGAGAACCATAACGTGCGTGCAGGTCGGCCGTCACCACGGCTGGCTCCACCCATTGATGATCTGTAAACATGGCCACAAGGGTTTTCCGGCGGGTCTCAGGATTGTCTCGATCAGCCCAGTCAGTGTACATGAACTTTATGGTCTCTCTGAGAGTGTCCTTCCCTTCTGGATAACCATAGAGACTGTCCACAAAATCAGACACAGTGAAGTCAAAATCGGAGCCAGAAACTCCGCCCTCTTCTGGTTCCACCACGCCCTCCACAAAGCGGAATCCCTCCCCCTGGTTGACGCCCAACATGATGTCATAGTTGAGAAACTCCCCCTGCTCCATCAGCACTTCAGGATCATCTGGGATGAGGTCGCCATCGATGACTGGACCAAAGGCCACATGGAAACGTGCAGGCTGGATTTCCTGCTCCACCAACTCCCTGTAACTGCGCTTCTGCATGCAGAGGACCAGGTCCTGCGTAAAACACACACACACACACACGCACACACACACACACACACACACACACACACACACACACACACACACACACACACACACACACACACACACACACACACACACACACACACACACACTATTAAATTGGTTTCCTCACATACACAACCTGATTGGCATTAAAAGATAGACACACCCACATGAAAAATTATTGTAGTAGTCTAAAGTATACAACAGTGTTTTTGAACAGTACTATATTAAGTTAATTAAACTGTTCATATTATAAATAACACTTTGTTAATAAATGCTACAGAATGCTGTGGGGTTAACTGATACATTGTAATAAATATTGTAGTGTACTTTAGATTTACTACAGTAAACTGTATACCTAGTTGTAGAAAACTTAGTACAGTATTGGGTAATTTGTTTATATTACTATAGTTGTTGTGTTACCACACTATATATATATATATATACATACAACAGTTCTGTCTGGTTCTTGAATCTGGCTGATCACTGTGCGATATTTCCATAATAACAGAACTCATACAGCCTCCTCACCCTTCTGTATTTCTCCGCTCACATAGAGTGACAGCAGATAAATAAACTCACTACAGTTCGACAATCATTGCAGCTGTTGGACAACATGATGTACTTTTAAGGCTTTATTAGGCAAGAATGTAGTTTTGCAACTATGCATTTTAATTTAAAAGGACAGTGCCTATTTTTAAATATTTATAATTTCGGAGATACATTATGTCATCATCCATCAGCCTGTCACACTGAGCAGAGCAAAGATGGTTGACATTGTCCATCCACAAGATGGCGACAGAGACCGCATAATAAGCCCTTAGAGGAGGACAACTCTGCTAAATTTCTAGCTACAACTGATCAAATTCTTATTAAACTGGTAAGTGACATTTTAAGTCAGTTGTAGTGCTTTATTTATACCATAGGATTGTAGTGTATTGAGTGTGAGATGGGAATGTATGTATTTTGTGTTGGCCACTCTTTGGATAACCTTGAGTTACTTTTTGGTTGGCCATCTGTTTCTAATGAGTCTCCTGTTTTTGTTACTGCAGACTTTTCCTTATCGCAAACTCAACAGTAATCTGGTAGTGTTGGCACTGCTTTGGCCTTTTTGGGGTTAATTATTATGATATCCCAATTGCAACAGAGAAATACTGCGAAATCTCTGTAGACTGATGGCATTACATGCTGTTCAGCCTTTAATCTTAAAATGTGCACAACATCACCTGTTTTGTCATCACTTTGGACATTACGCTAGAGAATCATTCAAATACTAGCTCTAAAGTGACATTGGTAAATTAGCAACAATTTCTGCTGTTCTGACGTCAGCTGCAGATGTGAAGGAATGGCGGAAAAAGTAGTTCCTCATACAAAAGGGCTTTTAGATTTTAGTGTTTGATTTTCTTTTTTTAAATACACGATAATGCCATCAAACTGTTGTATAAACTCAATATCACACTCGTAGCAGTGCGATATGGCTGTATATCGTCACTGGTGGGACACTAAGTCGCCTCACCATATAACACATACTTATTCAAGTACTTGACTATAGTTAGGTTTAATAACATGTAGTATTTACTATTAATTATGATAGTGTTTTTCATGTGGAAATATAGAGGGATAGTTTAGCCAAAAATGAAGTTTACTGTTAATTTACTCATCCGAGATGTAGGTGACTTTTTATCTTTAGTTTAACATTTAAGAAAAATGTTTAGCTGAATCTGCTGTCCTTGGTGATACATAAAACGTAACTCAGCATTTAACAGCACTTTGGGTGTCAAAAATGTTGTGTTTCTGAGCACATTACAACAGTCTGGACTTAAATGACTTAAAGGAGCACTTCACTTTTTTGGAAAGAAGCTTTTTTTACAACTACCCTAGAGTTAAACAGTTGAGTTGTAACATTTTTTAATCCATTCAGCCAATCTTAGCTTAGCATAGATCATTGAATCGGATAAGCATCTCCCTCTAAGTATTAAAAAAAAAAGATAATGATATATGATATCTGATATCTGGTTTGTAATGGTATCACGCAGTGCCTGAAAATAGTCCCCAGCTAGTAACAGAGCTTCAAAATATCATTATACCTGTTGCAGCCAAGATACAGCAGCAAAGTCCCTTGATTATTACGCTGGAATAAGAGTATAGTTCATAGTCATATAGAAAATAGCAACTTCTTGTTTTCCGTTGGTCTTAGTAAATGCTGTAACTACAGAAGTGTTTAAGAAGCATTAAATAGTAAAATCATTAAATAGGAATTTTTTGGTGAGATGCTAAGGGTTATGAGTGCGAGTGGGAATGCAAGAGTGTATGGGTGTTTCCCAGTACTGGGTTGTGAACATATACCGAAATAGTTGGTCGTTCATTTTGCTGTGGTGTCCCCTGATAAATATGGATTAAGCCGAAGGAAAATGAATAAATGAATGTGATGCTAATGGTCTAATCCGATTCAATTACTTCTGCTAAGCTAAGCTAATCTAAAAGTGCTCCCACCACACAGAGATCAACTGAATTGATTCAAAAATGATAAAACTCAACTGTTTAACTTGTTAGACGTGTAAAGAGAGCCTATTTTGAGTGATCCTTTAAACTAGAACTGTTGATGTGTGAGTTTCTAACCTCATTTACAAATGGTGAAAACCAGTTAATGCTAACTGTTGACTTGCATATCACTTATTTATCACTATTGTGTAAATTTTAATTTTTGCCTGAGCAAGTGCTTCAAATGTCACAGACTGACCTCAGACGTTTGCCGTTCCAACGTCTGAGAGCAGTCAAAGTGTTTTCGAAAGAAATTAATGTTTTTATTCATCAGGCATGCCTTGAATTGATCAAAACCGACAGTGAAGACATCTATAATGTTCCGCAAAAGGAATCCTTTTCTGAACTCTCTATCCTGAAAAAATCATGTGAAGCCAAAGACTGCAGTAATGGCTTCTGAATAATCAGCTATGCCATCACAGGAAAACATTGAAAATGTATTAAAATAGAAAACAGTTATGTTCAATTGTAATCGTGTGTCACGATATGACTGTTTTTCTCTATATTTGATGAAAGAGATACAGCCTTGGTGAGCAAAAGAGACTTTTTCAAAAGCATTAAAAACATACAAAGAAATGTTTCATAATCTACATTTGGGTGCAGCTGTGTGATGTGTTTTGGCCTTTTATTTCCATCTCACTTGCTTCTGCACAAAAAACCCACAACTGCTTTGTCATTGTCATGATAATAACTCGGAATGCTCAAAAGAAATGACAACAAGCCCCTTACTTGTGTGTCAAGGACATTACAGCCGACGCGCTCAGCGAGGAGACGTGTGTATTTCACAGGCTGATAGTTCACTGACCAGCTGGACAGAGCGGAGCCACTCTGAATGATTGCTCTGTGGAACAAACCTAGAGAGAGAACAGAGAATGTCAGAAGAAAATAAAACAGTAAATGCCAAGTCAATATTCCAGATCAGTAATTATGCTAGTATTGTATCCGCAAAGGGCAGAGTTGCAGTATCCTTCACTTGTCATGAAAGACGGGTCCATGCGCATCCAGGCTTCTTAGAAAATGGTGAATGCCATCTCTGTGTGTATTTTTGTCATTCATTCGCAATTATTAATTGAGATTCATTTGAGGTGCCAGTATGAGCTGGACAGGTAATTTCTTCTTACATCTGCCAAATGATATGTTCAGTGCAGTGTTTGAATAGAGGGGTAATTGATTTTCTGAGACATTTTTTCCTTATCTAAAAACAAATATTTCACGTTGTTGAAAGCTTCAAATGAATCATTTATTTGACTCATTAAGGCTGTTGATTAATTCAGACTAAAACCACTTCATACTCATCTGCATTCATAGTTTAGTCTTCAGTTTGATAATCTAATATCATCAATTGGCTTGAGCTTTAACCCATGAAATTTAACTCCCGTCTGGTGTGTGGTGGGTTTTTGTATTTATGATTTTATTTTTTGCTCATATAAAGCCTAAAGTATACATTAGTATTTATATGTATGCTTGGGTTTGCAAACGGTGCCCATGACAGGAATTTTCTGATCAGTAGAGCATTTAAATGATGGTAACTCTTTCTCCGCCAGGTTTTTAAAGTTGTCATTAATTAATTAATTAATTAATTCATTCATTCATTCATTCATTCATTCATTCATTCATTCATTCATTCATTCATTCATTTTCTTTTGGCTTAGTCTATAATTTAGAGGATGCTACAGTGGAATAAACCACCAATTATTACATGCACATGTTTTATGGAGCGGATGCCCTTCTAGCCGCAATCCAGTACTGGGAAACACCCATACATACTAATTCACACACACACGCATACAATATATAGCGCATGCCTTTAGATGCATTTGCAGAAACCGGAGCACCCGAAGAACATGCAAACTCCACACAGAAACGCCACCCTGCCGGGACTTGAACCAGTGACCTTCTTGCTGTGAGGTGATAATGCTAACCACTGAGCCACCGTGCCGCCAAGTTGCCATTCACCAAAACCGTTTTTCATAATTTTTTACAAAACCTTCATGGCCTCCAGAATATTCTGTTGCATGAATAATTTAATATATATTCATTCATTCATTCATTTTCTTGTCGGCTTTGTCCCTTGCGGGGTCGCCACAGCGGAATGAACCGCCAACTTATCCAGCACGATTTTACGCAGCGGATGCCCTTCCAGCCGCAACCCATCTCTGGGAACTTCCACACACACATTCACACTCATACACTATGGACAATTTTAGCTTACCCAATTCACCTGTTACTGCATGTCTTTGGGACTGTGGGGGAAACCGGAGCACCCGAAGGAAACCCACGCGAACCCAGGGAGAACATGCAAACTCCACACAGAAACGCCAACTGACCCAGCCCAGCCGAGGTTCGAACCTGCGACGTTCTTGCTGTGAGGCAACAGCACTACCTACTGCGCCACTGGGTTGCCAATTTAATATATAATAAAATATATATAAAAACATATAAAATACATATAGAATAAAAAAAAAAAGAAATTGCACAGCAGTCTATTTTTGGCAACATTTAAATGTGGGGACATTTAATAAACAAAACTTAAAAATCACATTTTCACATCACATCATTTTCAGAACTACTATCAAAACATAGGCATAAGGCATAATCTAGCAGACTGAGCCCATCAACACTCTCAAGGGTTGCACAGTCATAGATCTCTTAATGGTGTCCACATTTTATTAGGGAATTTATTTCAGTTTATATACTACTAAATGCAGTGCTTCCCACAGGTTTGAAATTTACTTGCGGTGTTAGCCAGATTGAAACACCATTTGCCCACATCACATAAATAGTTTACTCTATGCGTCAAAAAAAACAATTTAATTTTTAACAATAATTTAATTTATTATGACAATATTATTCATTTTTATTTCTTTTCAGGGGCGTTACAGTGGTGCAGTGGGTAGCACGATCGCCTCACAGCAAGAAGGTCATTGGTTCGAGCCTTGGCTGGGTCAGTTGGCATTTCTGTGTGGAGTTTGCATGTTCTTCCCGTGTCCTCCGGGTGCTCCGATTTTCCCCACAGTCCAAAGACATGCGGTACAGGTGAATTGAATAAGCTAAATTGGCTGTAGTGTATGAGTGTGAATGCAGGTGTTTCCCAGTGATGGGTTGCAGCTGGAAGGGCATTCGCTGCGTAAAACATGTGCTGGATAAATTGGCGGTTCAGTCCGCTGTGGGGACCCCTGATCAATAAAGGGAATAAGCTGAAAGTTAAAGTTAAATGGGTTAATGTATATAAAAAAAGGCATCCACAAATTGTTTTATTTTTATGCTATTCAGAAGCCATGTGCACCCACTGACAGGTAAAATCTGCTTCTCTCTTTCAAGTTCAAAGCAAACTTAAATGCCATAGCATTTTATATGTGTATAAAATAATAATAATAATTACTTACATTTATAAAGCACTTTTCTAGACACTCAGAGCACTTTACACTACGAGGGGGATACCACCAGTGTACAGTATCCGCCTGGATGACGCAACAGAAACCATATTGCACCAGACTGCACACCACACACCAGCTGATTGGTGGAGAGGTGACAGAGTGATTAAGCCAATTATGATATGGGGATGGTTAGGAGGCCATGATGGACAGAGGCCAATGGGCAGGATTCCAGGGTTAAACCCCTATACTCTTTTTCGAAGAACATCCTGGGATTTTTAATGACCACAGAGAGTCAGGACCTCGGTTTAACATCTCATCCGAAAGACAGCGCTCACTGAGCAGTATAGAGTCCCCTACTGGGGTGTTAGGACCCACACAGACCGCAGGTTGAGCGCCCCCTGTTGGCCTCACTAACAACACTTCAGGCAGAAACCTAGCTTTCCCATTTGGTCTCCCATCCAGGAACTGACTGGGCCAAACCCTGCTTAGCTTCAGTGGGCGACCATGTGAGAGTTCCAGAGAGCTAGCTAGCTTTGTAATATATTAACATAATCAAATTAAAAATAAAATAATAAATAATAATAAAATAATCAGCAAATGAGAAATAAAGGAGAGAAAAAGAAACAAAACAGACAAAATCTCTAAAAATAATCATAATTACAAGATTAAAACGTGTAGATTATTAAGGCAAATGGGTTGATTAATCATTACCAATGGTGTACATATATTGTGCAGCCAGTTTAGGCCAGTCATCTCTCCCTCTCTGAGTATATCGTCACCTTGGAATCATAAGCTTCTATCTGTGTTCTGAATGATTTTGAGATATTGAACTTCAAAGTTTTTGCATTCCATAGCAAACAGTTGTTTTTTAAATAAAAAGTTTAAAAATGTAAACAACTTTTAAAAAAAACATCCCATAATGTAAATAAGTTGTCATTTAATAAGAATATGTCAATAACCCAATTTTGACAAAAATGTCAGATAGAACTTTATAATTCTAAGGTGACGATATAGTAAAGTTTTTCTAAGTCGTTTACATTTAGAAAAAATCAGTTATTTAATGTTTCTTGCTCTCGCAAATGTGCCCGTGCAGTCAGCTGCAAAGCCAAGTGTAAGTAGGCTTAAGTAAAAAGGTAATGCAAAAATGCAGACAAGCTTTAGAAAGCGAAAGCAAAAGTTGAATCCTGGACATTTTACAAGATTTAGAACCCGGGCTGGACTAATTTTTTATTTCCCAAAAAGGTGCGTCTCTGTGGGTTTCGGCAGAGCACGTGAGATTTCCTGTGGGAGTGACAGGTCTCGAGCATGAAACAGGTAAACGAGAGATTTTCCACTGCCTAAATGTGTCAGGATTACAATAATTTATATTAGCTTCTTCTAACACTTATACTGTACCTGTATTTGGATGCCAAAATTCTGTATTATTTCATAAAATACACATTTAAATCCCCTGTTAAATAACAGTGAAAGCATTACAAAATGTGAAACACTTTAAAACTAAATGTACTTTGCATGCACATCATTATACAAGTGTTTTGGGTTGTTTAAAAGGGATAGTTCACCCAATTATTAATACGTTATTTAGAAAAATGTTAGAAACCTGTAACCATTGACATCCATAGTAGGAAAAACAAATACTCTGGAATTCAATGGTTACAGGTTTTCAGCATTTTAAAAATATCTTCTTTTGTTCAACAGAAAGTAATCAGGTTTGTGACATGTGAATGATGAGTAAAACATGTTTTGGGTGAACTATCCCTTTAAGTGTTTTGTCTACAATATAAATTTTTCACTTATAATAGAGAGAAAAAGTACAGACACTGGTCAAGGAAGAATCTTTTTAGTGCACACATTTTGAAGGCCTGAATTTGCGCACACTAACGAATGGAAAATACTTTGAGAGCAACTTTGTGCATTGGACTGCGAGCATATGCTAACGTATGCGTAAAAAAAAGCGCCTACTTTAGGCTTAAAACTTCACACTCAACTATCCCCTCTGAGACAGCGAACACAGATATCTGGCAGCTAGCATGTCTTCAGAGACACTAATCCCAAACTCGATAGGCCTAAAATACAATATCATGCCCATCAATATCCTCAGATGTTCTACGCAGAGCACGAGCCGTGAGTCATCGGCAATGTGGCCTTGAGCAAGACTCTCACACCCGACTGCTCCAGCAGGACCAAGGCTGAAATGAGCATTACGTTTCTGCTCTACTCACTTCTATCGTGATTTCAGCCAAAACAAGGCTTCCATAATCAGCTCTGACTCATGCAAATGAATACCAGGAAACAGTGGAGAATCAAGTTCAACTTCCATATCCTACTGGGAGGCCCTACTGGGTGTAAAACATGCCCACCAGATGGGGGTTGGAATTTTGGGGGATGGAGATCTAGCCAGCTATTATAAAGCTGAATGCAAAAATGAGTAGTTTAGCATTATTTTACTAATGGCCCAATTATACAGTATGAAAATATAAACATTAAAGACCAGATTTACACACTACTCATTTCCAAAATGCATTGTTAGTCATTTACTGTAGAATATACAGCAAGTTACTGGGAGCTAGTAGCTTACCATAAATCTATTACAGCAAAAATACTGTATTTACATTTACAGCTCCATTTATCTTGCTGTATATGTTTTTTCAGTATGCATTTTATCTTTACTGTAAAATATAAAGCAATTTTCATGCACAATATTCATTTCATTCTCATTTTCCTTTGGCTTAGTCTCTATTTCAGAGGTCGCCACAGCGGAATAAACCTTTATTCCATAAATAAACAAACCATTCCAGCATATGTTTTACGCAGTAGATGCCCTTCCAGCCGAAACCTAGTACTGGGAAACACCCATACACACTCATTCACACACACACTCATACTCTACGGCCAGTTTAGTTTATTTAATTTACCTATAGCGCATGCTCTCGCTCTCTCTGTTAGTGACAGTACTGCGCACTTCAGTTCCCCGCATTCGTTAGAAGTTAACCCTCAATTTGACACAGGTAATAAAAAGATTCAACTTCAGTCATGTTCATGTTGTGAAACACTATCAAAATGTCCACTGCTGATTATATTAGACTTCTGTTTTCAATAGAGTTTTTAAAACTTTTAATAGAGGAAGTCCTCGGCTATGCAGTGGTTATTTTTAATCAGAAATTGACTGCACATAGTTTTACGTTAGGAAATGCAGTCTTGAACTTACAAACAGTCGGCAAGTGCCGGAGAACAGATGTAACACATTGATCCAGTTTAGTTTTCAGTCACGCTCATGTAAAAGTCATATTCAACTCGTTTAGTTTTGCCTTCATTCGTTTTTGATTTCAGTCGTGACATAAAGCACAGAGTCATCAACACATTTTTAAACATAATAGTTTAACCAACTAATTTCTAGTAACTACTTTTTTTTGTTATTCCCATGGTGACAGCGCACAATATTTTACTAGTTATTTAGCAAGATAGTTGTATACAGACAAAGTTCCTTTAAGTATTCTATAGTCTTTGATTCAGATTAAAGTGTAATTTAAAGACTTCACTAGGTTATGTTAACTAGGAAAGTTGGAATAATTAGTCAAGTTATTGTATAACTGGTTTGTTGTGTAGACAATAAAAATATACACAGTAAATATTTCTTAAAGGAGGCTAATAACACTGACTTAAAATAGTTTAAAAATAAAAATAAAAACTGCTTTTAATAAATAAGAAATAAGACTAATTGTGACTCCAGAAGAATTATTTGTGTTTTATAGGAAATACTGTGAAAATCTCCTTGGTTTGATTTAGATCACTTGAGAAACATTATTTTAAACTAATGGGAGGGCAAAAAAATGGACTTCAACTGCATCTGTTAAAGTTTACAGGTGTGAAAATGTGCCTTGATGTACTTGAATGTTAGAAGTGTGTTATCCTACAATGCAAAGTTACTTGTCAAATAAATGAACATGGAAGATTATTTTGAGTTTAAGTTATTTAATTAGCTTATTTATGGAGACAGGGCAGCATGGTGGCACAGTGAGTAGCACGATCGCCTCACAGCAAGAAGGTCGCTGGTTCGAGCCCCGGCTGGGTCAGTTGACATTTCTGTGTGGAGTTTGCATGTTCTTCCCGTGTTGGCATGGGTTTCCACCAGGTGCTCCGGTTTCCCCCACAAGTCCAAAAACATATGGTATAGGTGAACTGGGTAAGCTAAATTGTCCGTGGTGTATGAGTGTATGGGTGTTTCCCAGTGATGGGTTGCAGCCAGGAAGCGCATCCGCTGCGTAAAACATATGCTGGATAAGTTGGTGGTTCATTCCGCTGTGGCGACCCCAGAATAATAAAGGGACTAAGCCTAAAAGAAAATGAATGAATGTTTATGAAGACTGCAGATTGATGCATAAAAAATGACTTCGAATAATTGTTTAAGTAGTTTGTCATGTATGTTAAAGTGTGCCCCCTAAAAGTACAAGTGGCCCCTGCCCGGCCACTGTGGTCTAGAACCGCCACTGCAGAGCACCCAGACGAAACACGGGGAGAACATGCAAACTCCACACAGAAATGACAACTTGTCCAGCCGGGACCCGAATCACTGACTTTTTTGCTGTGAGGCAACAGTGCTAACCACTGAGCCACTGTGCCACCCTCATGCACAATACAACTTTAAAATACAGTAACATACTGCATAACCATCCTACAGTAAAACACAGTTCAGTTCACAGTTAAATACTGTTTAATTTACAAAAATTGCTAGCAGTGTGGCCAAAACAATCTACCAAAAGCAGTGCAAATAAAAAAGATAACATGTCTTAATATAAACACAATGATATGGGTGTTTCCCAGCACGGTGCTGGGTTGTGGCTGGAAGGGAATCCACTGTGTAAAACATATGTCAGAGTAGTTAGCGGTTCATTCCGCTTTGATGACTCCTGATAAATCAGGGACTAACCCGAAGGAAAATAAATGAATGAATAAACAAAATGTCCAGATTATGTTCCAAACAGAAACAAATTCTCTCTTTTTAACCACACACCCTCTGTTCTAACACATCATAATAATGGTGTAAATATCAGCAAACTGACGACCGCAAACCTTAGTTAATCACATTCCATGATTTATTTAAATACTCTTTGCATACATTTTGCATCTTAAAAAGAAAACTCCTACAAACACATATTTAATAAGGACAGCTGCAAATAAATGTAATAACATCTATCCTTGCCCTTTCATCAAATCTTTTTTTTTTCTGTGTCAGTAAACCTTGCCAGCATTTTTTAAAGGAAAAACAGGGTTGGTGCAAGCTCTTAGTTAATGTGGCTCTAAGGCCCTGTGTGTGTACACCTACTACTGAGATGCGTTTTAGATGATCGGATCAAAATCTTATGCAATCTAAATAATATATCAAAGAAGCTTGGGGAATCCCAGTATAAAAACATGGCTTTAATTGATTATGCAATTTATGTTAGCGAAGCACAGCATTTCTCAATGCTGGTCCTCTTCTCGCCCCACCAATCTGCATATTTCGCATGATTTAGACTGTGTTCTGACTGACACGTCCCTAAGCAGTGTGCATTGTTCACTAGTCCCTTCTCCTTCATTGCTCTTTACTAGAGCACAAGCAACCTTTATTTATAATTATATTATTGTATAAAAAAATATACCTTTTTAAATAAATACAATATAAATGTAAATTTACAAAAGATGATGCAACATCTCATCTTTAAGGAGGTCCCATAAAGACATGACAAAAACAGAAGCAAAAAAATTCAGTTACAAAGACTGAAGCTCTTCCACACCCCAAACTAAATTCACATATCACACATTAAAAGGCCATTTGAATGAAACATATGCTCCCTTCAAGCTGAAATCATGGCAGAATATCGTGTGGATATCCTGTTGCCGAATCAGAACAACATCCTACATGAAAAGAGCAACATTCAATATGTACAGTGTGGTGAGGCATGAGGACTAGATTAGGATTAGGATTGAAACTGCTGGAGTAGCCACTTTAGCAAAAAAACATTGTATAAACTAGAGTTTTAATTAATAAATTGTTATATAATACATATAATTTTCCATAAATTTATAAATAATAATATAATATCATTTTTTCCCCTAAAATTTCTCATTTCCTTAGTTGCTGCCATGCAGAAAATTGTATTTAATCTATATCATTCAAGTATACAGAACGAATCCGAATCCACATCAATATGCAGATTTATTCTTGTCTGCAGAAGAGCTTTTCTAGTCAACAGTAAAATTGATTTTTAATTGTTTGGAGCAATAGTGTATTTTCACTCGGTCTGGAACAGTGAGAATAATTTAAAGAGAGCTTAAATCTTAATAACTCGGAATCAGTGTATTAACAAAAAAATAGAGGACTGGATGTAGCTAGAGTCCAGTCATTTTAAACATCTGCATAAATGATACAGCAGCAGCAGCGGAGCAATCTGCCACCCCTGACCTCACAATACACACACTGAAATCTAATGTCTGCTCAACACGGATGACCTACTCCTGCAGTCCACATACAAAAGAAATGTAGTGGAGACTCTTCTGCTTTAGAAATAATTGCAGAAATTGATAGTGACAGTCAATTTGGACAAAGCCAGAACTACGGTCTTCCAGAGGATTTATGGGGAAAGCAGTTGTAGAATTTAGATACTAGAATTTAAAGGGGTCATGAAGCGAGAAATGGACATTCCTTTAATCTCTTCATGTACTGTACACACGAGGTCATTGTGTTATAAAATATCCTGTAAATTTCAGAACTCAAAACCTTTTTGTTAGTCTAAAAACAGCTCATATTGAAGCTAATCTGCCAAAACGACAGGTTGTGAATGTGCCTCTTTATTATATAACATTGTGGCTAAACTCTGCCTCCACAGAAGAAGATCAATGTCTGTTCATACAGCGCCAATTTGTGGAAAAACACAGTTTTTACATTGGCTTCCTTCTGATCCAAACATTTAGAAAGAGTAGATGAACTTCATTTTAAATGAAGATCCAGACCGCATCAGTAAGAATTGATCCTTCATTTATGCCATTGTTCCGCAGATTACTTTACAAACAAGACACAATTGGACAAAACAGCTGAATCTAAAAAAACAAATGTTGCACTCAAGTCAATAACTGATTTTAGTATGCGTTCACTATTATACTGTAAAAGTATCCACCTTGAAAAAAGTTGAAATTACTTGTTTTGTTTTTTTTGTTAGTTTGGCAAACATCTGTAAATATGTCTGTAGAACTACATTTAACATGTTTACTTAACCTAAATCAACAATTTCTTCATTAAGTTAAAAAGATTAGTTTTGTGAGTAAAACTTTTCAAGTTCACTCAAAAAAGCTTCTGCCAATTTGTTACTTTAAGTTGAGTTCATCTGAGACCTCCTCACTTGAAAAAAATAAAGGTTGCAGTATTTCTAACCCTAACAACAATGACAAAAATAATAGTAACACCAATAATAACATTAATGTCCTTATATTAACAACAACAAAATACTACTGCAATAATGCTAACATAATTGGAAATTATTATTCACTTGTAATTTATCTTTTGTCAGTATGCGAGAAGTACCCGGATGACTTACAACTGCCGGCGAGATTCTGAAGTGCGCATCCCATGCATGCTGCGCTATCCCATGATGCCCCCGCGAGAGAATTCATGAATGGGAGTGAAGCGACGCAACTGACGCAGGTAGGTCACATGACCATGACAACATGGCCAATGTAGTACGTCCGAATTCCAAAGAGGTTTTTCTGTTTGTCCTGCCATGTTTTGATCCTTGTCTTGTTTACCATTATTGTTGTTTTGCCTCCAGTACTGTTTCCAATTCTGTGTCTAATAAATGTTTTGTTAACATTTGTCTCTTAGTTTTTTTTTAAAATTGATCTATGTTAGTTTGTTCTGATAATGTATTACTTCTTACCAATTTCCAAAATAGTTTTTTTCACTCAACTTCAGACTTTTTAGGTCAGTGCCACTGATGTTTTCAAAAGTTAAGTAAACAAGAAAAAACCCCAAAAGGAAATAATGATTGTTTTCTTGTTTTCTTGTTCTTGTTTTCTTTTCACTCAACTTCAGCCATTCCAGTTCTCCAGACAAAAAATATTCAGTTGGCACAACTTAAAAAGTGTTGTTACAGAGTAGTTCACCTGTCCAGAAAACTAATAATCTGATTTTAACTCAACTAAATGTTTTTTGTATTACTGACAAATAATTTTAGGTCAGGCGTCATGGTGGTGCAGTGTGTAGCACGATCGCCTTACAGCAAGAAGGTTGCTGATTTGAACCCCGGCTAAGTCAGTTGGTATTTCTATGTGGAGTTTGCATGTTCTCCCCGTGTTTGCGTGGGTTTCCTCCGGGTGCTCCCGTTTCCCCCACAGTCCAAAGACATGCACTATAGGTGATTTGAGTAAACTAAATTGTAGCTGTATGAGTGTGAATGAGAGTGTATAGGTGTTTCCCAGTGATGGGTTGCAGCTGAAAGGGCATCCACTGTGTAAAACATATGCTGGAAAAGTTGGTGGTTCATTCCGCTGTAGCGACCCCAGATTAATAAAGGGACTAAGCTGAAAAGAAAATGAATGAATGAATTTTAGGTCAGTGCAGCTGATGTTTTCAAAAGTTGAGTGAACAAGAAAAAGTGAAAGGAAATAAGGATAATTTTTTTTGTTGTTTTACTGGCTTAATTTTTTCCTAATGTTATAACCTGATAGGAATTCAGTATTTTAGCATTTGTAAATCACAGTAGAAATTATATATGAAAGAAAAACATATGCAGATGTTTATATTGATGGACACACAGCTGTCCGGTTAGCAACTGTTAGCCAATCATACAAGTGGGCATTTACTTCAGAGTCTACAACCGCCATGCCTCTTCAAGCAGTGTGATCAGACGAGGGAGAGAACAGAAAATAACCCATTACTGTAAAAATCATGATAACATTATAAGTGGATCTTGTATTTAAGAAAGCAGTTCATGACCCTTTCAAATAACAACGGCAGGGTTTGATTGCGGCTGTACATTTTCCAGTGAGAATGATGCATGTATGATGCATTAATATGATACAGTATGTGCAGCTTGGTTTCCCAGTAGTGGGTTGTGGCTGGAAGGGCATCCGCTGAATAAAACATGTGCTGGATAAGCTGGCGGTTGATTCCGCTGTGGTGACCCCTGATTAATAAAGGGACTAAGCCGAAAAGAAAAGGATTGAATGAATGTGCAGTTTGCTGAAAAATATGCATTCAAGCAAATGCATGTATAAAACGCAGAGGCAGTGCAAAAATAGTGAGACAGAGAAAGATTGATGTGTAGCGTAGAGGAGACAGAGTGTTATCAATACTGTACGTTGAAGCAAAACGTTGATGTAGGATCAATATCCCTGCAGGTGTGTGTGATTGGCTGTGATCTCTGTAAAACACATACACTTGAGGCCCACAGCAGAGGGATACGGCTGATGAGGCAGGAGACGGTTACCATGGTTACAGCAGAGATTACCGTGGTAACGGAGACTGGGATGTGACAGTGGTCATGGCTGCAGAGGCAGCTGTCTCAGCATTTACACACCACATAAATACACCGGACACACCTTTCATTAGCTTAAAGCTGAGTGCAGGTATGATTACAGTAAAGTGCTGAAGTACCATGCTATCTTTTACTATATACACTTACAATTCATGTTCATGACGGAGATTTAAATAAACATTTCATCAACATTACATTTTTTACATTTAACATTATTTGAGGTGTGTGATATCTGACCTTCAGAATGGTGAGACAGAGTGAGCAAACTGACACAGGACGCTCCAATTCCTGAGCCAAACACGGTCACGCGGCCCGGATCACCACCGAAATATCCAATATTCTTGTTGATCCAGCGGAGAGCCTGAATCTGATCCAAGAGACCATAATTCCCTTTAGCCGCCTGATCACCTGTGCTTAAAAATCCTGTGAGAGAGATAAAAAAAGAGGATATAGAGATTAGAAAAAGGACTACTCGTCAGTGATCTTGACAATGAAACATTTCTGTGTGGTCTGGCAGCTTAAAGAGAATTATTTTATAGCAAGATTTCCCATATGTACAGAGAAAAATCTGATAGATTTCACCAAACTAATGACTGATTACATTAATAACTGCAAACATTTTTTTATTAGAAGCTTTGGAATCACTTTATTATGAATGTATTTAACCATAGATATATACACTAGATATCACATACGGACCTTGAGCATGCGTCAATAGCGCCACCACATTTGTTCAGTGCTCCCAGGACAAATGTCATTCAACCGCACTAGTCAAGTCTAAAGTCAATATGAAGATGCTGGACTTTAGGGCTGCGTACGAGTGTAGTAATGAGCAAACAAAGAAAACAGCATGAAGTCACGTTATTGATGATAATACAGTCTCTTACTGCATTCACCATAAGGCAAAGTATCACGGACTTGCTCTAAATTCTAGGCTTATGCTAATTTTGTTGAATAAAATCAGCAAACAATGTAAATGAAATATGATAACAAGACTGCTGATGCCAGAAACTTGTATTATTGTCGGCTAAGTGAAGTAACGGCTAGTTTTTAAAGTAACTTATGAGGGTGCCTGATAACATAACAGTGCCTGCGCCTCAATGTGCATACTTTCCACCATAATATATTGAATATTACTAATCTTATACACCATTTAGATCAGAAAGGTGGCTGATATGCACACTGAGATGCAGGGATATTGATGGTTCACACAAGCCGTTCATAACGGAGATTCATCCACAAACGAATCGCTAATAATACATTTCCATGCACACAAACACACGGTCTTCATCGGCAATGCCCATGCGGTCACTTATCCATTGATGTAAAAAAGTGTTGTAAAATTATAATTTTCGTAATTTAAAAAAATATTTGCATACTGACCACCGGGAAAACTCATAGATATATGTATATATGTGTATATATCTTTGGCCCTGGATGCCCAGTCCTCCACTGCACCTTGGTTCCACATTCATTTCAAAGGAGCGCTACCCTGTACTAAAATGGCCGCTCTATTGACACATTCCTTCCAATAGACAACAATAGCGTAGGCGACATCTAATGTAATCTAATCTAAAATATCTATGGTATTTAACAACAAGGTACTCACTTTTAGATGATGTCACAGTTTCAAAACTGTGTGTAAATACATTTGTCATTAATTTCTGAATTTACATCTCTAATTTAACAATCAAATGTGACATTTCTGACTAACGTTGAATCTACAGTACATTAAAAGTACAACTAAACCTGTACATACCTCAGTAAATACAACAAGAAAAAAACACAAATAAGAACAAGGCCATAATAAAACTATCACATAAATAAGCAACAACAACACAGCAAAAATACTTCAACATGCTTTACATAATTATAGGGATGGTTCACCCAAAAATGATCACTTGACTCACTCTTGACTTGTTCCAAACCATATATATGTTCTGTTGAACATAGAAGAATTTATATCGAAGAATGTTACAAACCTGTAACCATTAGCTATGTTTCCATCCACCTATTTTTAATGCGCATTTTGGACATGCGCATTGAAAAAAACGGTTGATGGTAACGTCAACATGCGCATACATTTTGAAAATGCGCATAAAAACTTTATGCGCATAATTGAGTAGGATAAACTTTGGTCACACTTTATTTTGATGGTTTGTTTGTTGAATTTAAGTTACATTGAATCTACAAGTAGACTGTTAGGTTGGGGTTAGTGTAAGTTGGCATACTTGCAAAGTTTCTTATAGTCAGTTAAATGTCTGTTAAAGGAGCAGTATCAGCAGATATTAAGCAGACAGTCTACTGATACTCAAATAGACTATCAAAATAAAGTGTTAAAAGACGCGCTTAAACTGCGATGGAAACACTTCCAAATTCCAGTATGTGCATTAAAAAGGTCATTGATTAATTGGTGATTTTCTTATAAGAGATAATGTGATGATAAAAATGTGTGTGAGTGGACAAACCAGCAGGCTGAGCACACTGTAAAACATCTGAAATGTTGTTTTGGTCATTCTAAAACGCCTTAACCATTTCACTATTACTGGTATTTTATTATTACTGACCTCCAGAACTGTCAAGTGCGCCACGTCTGTGCGCCACGTCTCACGTCTTCTAACGCCACCACACGTTCATTGTGTGTCAGCATCGTCTTCTGAGATGTAAGTAATTTATTAAATAAGGAAAAGATTAACGCAGATTCTCCTACCACAGGAAATTCTGTTTTTACTGTTGATATTTGGTGCCAGTTAATCAGAAAGAGACGATTTTGTTCTCTTTTTCTTGTTGGATGAAAATGCTGCTTTATTCGCACGTCTTTTATGTGATATTCCTGTTTTGCGCATAAATTTACTTTGCATTTTTGCATGGAAACATAGCTACTGACATCTATACTAGGAAAAACAAATACTATGGAAGTCTCTGGCTACTGATTTCAATATTCTTCAACATATCTTCTTTTGTGTTCAAGAGAACAAAAAAATTATTTGGATCAAGTCAAGGGTGAACATTTTTAAGTCCCTTTAACTCCATAAACTTGACCGCATAAGGCTAATGGTGTTTGATCAGCGTCACTTATATTAAAGGGATATGGCAACACATCAAGTATGCACTCTGCAGCCCTCCAAACATAAACAAAACACTTGTGTGTTGAGTGTGATTTAGTTAAAATTGCAGACCATGACAGGCCTTTATACTGAAGGTTATTATAGCGCTTCTTTTGTTGCTAAATAAATGCTCATATCAAAGATGCTGGAACCTACAGTTACCATGTTATAAGTCTGCATTTTCATACTATCTTTAACATAGTGAGTAGTTTAGAATTTCAATGTGTTCTATACAGTAAGAAAAATCATTTAACAAAAGCATGCACATCAATCTCAACTGGGTGTACGCCAAAGTGTCAAATTTATTCACTTAAAAAAAAAGCTCACAGCGTGTAATGTTTCGAGCACACTGGCTGTGTCTGATGAAGAGCCAGTGTGCTCAAAATGTTATAAGCTGTGAGCTTTTTAAAAATGAATAAATTTGATACTTTTGGAGCTTTTGCTGCCTTTTCATATATCTGTTCTATACAGCAAGAAAAATGGTTCTTTAAAAACTACAGGCTCCTTGTGGAATCTGAAATGGTTCTTTATGGCATAATTTTGTACTTTCAAACGTTTGTGGAATTAAAAGCTTCCATGGGTGTTAAAAAGGTTATTTTTAGTCGAAAAAAAAAAATCTTTAGATTCTGAAAAAAAGGTTATTTGAAGTACATTTCACTAAAAGGTTCTTTTTGGAACAAATATTTTTATTCCTGGCACCTTTATTTTTACATAAAGAATGTTATCCGCTAGATCAGGGTTTCTCAACCACTTTCCTGGAGGACCACCAACACTGAGGCTGTTTCTCAATGTGTTCTTCAGCGATCTTGCGTCCTCATGTTCTCGTGTAACATCATCATCAACTGCCAAAGTTCAGTTCCAAAACTCAGGACCGCAAGAATAGAGGACGAGTAAAAGTTCCCAGATGTGTTCTTGATCTCGTCTCGGTGCAGACTTGAAGTCCCAGATGTCATTGTGGCTGAATAAAGAGGTGAGAAGCGCAGCAATTTACATAGATTTATTAATAAAGTTCAGAGATATAACTAATTTACCTCAGGAGTTTCCCTAAATGAAATGGTGAAAGTAAACACCCCAAAGAAAATCTTAATTAAAGCAAAAAACATTAAGGGTGTTTATTTGCTGAAATTCGTATTAAAATCTGTTTTGTTTGTATTGTGCAGTGTATATTTGTAAAGTCTATGCATAGTATATATTGTGAAAAGGGGAAAAAGAATAAATCGTTGTATGAATGCTGTAATGTCTAAAAAAATTTCTATTAAAAATGTGTGAAGGTCATGTGATCATCAGGAAGAACCAGGGAAGAACGCAGCATCTCATTTCTCACAGGACGTGTTCTCTGTTCTCGGGGTCTCCCGAGTTCGTTCTTCCAAGGTAACGTGGCAAGACCGGTCTCCACAAGAACGCCAGTTCGTTCTTTGCATTCTTGGAATTTCGATCAGCCTGAATATTTTGGATGTCTCTTTAGTCTGTCACACCCATTTCAGGTCTTAGCTAATGAGCTGATGATCTGAATCAGGTGTGTTTGCTTTAGGCGACATGGGCTGTTTCTCCATATGCGTTCTTCAGCAATCTTGTGTCCTCGTGTTCTCATGCGATGTCATCATCAACTGCCAAAGTTCAGTCCTGCAAGAAGGGAGGACTCGTGAAAGTTCCCGCATGTGTTCTTGGTAGGATGCACCGATGCAGACTTGAGGTGGGAGGTGCAGCAGTTTATTTAGATTTAATATTAAAGTTCAGAGATATTAACTTATATTTCTCAGGAGTTTCCCTAAATGAGACGGTGAAAGTAAAAATTACCATGAAAATCTTAATAGAGGCATTAACACATTTAGGGTGTTTATTTGCTGAAATTTGTATTAAAATCTGTTTAATTTCTATTGTGCAAAGTATATTTGTAAGGTTTTTGTGCATGTTATATATTGAAAAAAACAATAAATCGTTGTATGAATGCTGTAATTTTTATATAATTTTCTGTTAAAAACGCGTGAAGGTCATGTGACCATCAGGAAGAACGCAGCATCTAATTTCTCAGTGGACGCATTCTGTGTTGTCGCTGTCTCCCAAGTTCGTTTTTCCAAGGTGGCAAGACTCTGTGTTCTTGGAATAGAGAAACCGCTATGAAACATGTGCAGAGCTGGTGGTCCTCCAGGAACGTGGTGAGAAACACTGCATTAGATGTTTTCTTTCATTCAATTGCGGACTTATGTTGCTTAGGGGAGGCTCATTAGGTAGACTATAGTCATACCATACTAACCAGCTAAAACTTGACCGCCGGATTTTCACCATGTTGGCATTGGAGCACAACATTGCAGTTGTTGTTTTGTTTTTTTAAGATTAGTTTGAAGCCCAAACAATATTTGGGAGAGCTTAGCTCAACGGGTACAAATAAGTATTGATGAGATGTTATCTAACTGTTCACGCTGTCTAACTGCAAAAATCAGTCACTGAAGGACAGTTTTTGAGCTGTTATTGTGTTTGAGTGCTTACATATAGTGCATTTCTTTCATTCAGGGGTTTAACTGCAACTGATAGAACGTCAGAGAAGGAGAATGTGAGGTGATGATGCCTGTTGGCTTTCAGACATGATTGTTGATTTATACGGTTCAGCCGCGCCATTTCATTCTTCAGAGCATCTTCATTCCTAAAGAGGGAGCTTTCTTCATTCAATCTCTTCCTTTAATCACAGGTGATTTTCTGTCTAATAACATTTGAGTAGGAACTCCACGTTGTTTTGATGCTTTAGTTGCAGAGATTAAACAGAATCAGAGCTCTTTTAAAAGAGGCACACTAACAGCACTCTCTCTGAATGAGGCTGTAATGGACAGATCTGCTCCCCAAAGCATTTATAAAACATTATCGAGGTCTTCTTAAGACTCGGGTCCTTATATAATGGCCAACAAGTTTCATTTGGAGTGACAGTATACTTCCTTTAACACATTGATCTTTCCTACAAAACAGGAAAAACACTGTCCTTCTCAATATTCATCAGTGAGGGGCGAAGCACATGAATCAAGTTCTTGAGAGAAGGTACAGATACACTAATGAAATACTATGCCAGTAAAATACTTCTTAAATTTCAATTGAGTGAAAGTACAAAAGTGCTTGGCCTTTTCAGTAAAAATGACTGATTAATGAATGTTTATTAATTATGCAAGAAACTATTTTAGAACTACTACTGATACTGCTTGTTCAAACCACTTGTTCAAAATGAGATGAAACGACACAATTCGTGGGATTTTTTTGGGACAACTTAATTGTTTTATGTTCAATCAGCTTAAAATTGTAAAAACTAATGAGATAACTTAATCATTTTGTGTTAGGATAACATGAAGGGATTGTTTGGAACCCAGCATTTTTTTTTACAGTAAAATTAGTTATAAATTCAAGCAATCACATGGAAACAACAAAATATCCCATAACCAGTAGAAATGTGTATAAATGTTTGTTGACAAATACACGTATAATTAAACAAAGGCAACATAGTTTTCATACTATAGTAGCTGGGAACATGAAGAGGGGAACAATCACCTGGAGACTCAGTCTGATTCATTTGTCATAATGCAACATGCTGACCACTGGACCACAATGGTGCTATTATACTGGTGCGTTTGGAATAAAAATAGTTTTATACTGTCATCTGCAACACTTTTAACCACAGTATTACTTTCTATTGATGGCTTAATCCTTTTCTCCCCTTTTTAGATTTCTGATCAAGTTATGTCAGATTTATTAATGTAGTGAATCATCTGATTTTCATTGAGCGGGTGTAATATTCATTAATATTAATTAATCAAATACTTATATTCACTAAGGTGCTGCTGTTTGGGGTGGAATAATAGTTACGACATCATTAACCTGCAGGCTGCATTCTCATGGAGCTGCGAGAAAATAAACAAATAAAAAGAGCGGAGCTGCGGCAAAATAATGAATAAAAAGAGTGAAGCTATGGTCAAATATATAAATAAAGGAAAAAAGTGCGACTGCTGAGAGTGCAAGCAGCTAGGGATTCCGATCCTCGCGGCTAAAAAAAACGGACCGGCCCACCGGGAATTCTCTCGTTCCTCCCGATTAGCCAATCCGGACCTGGTGCTGACCTGAGTTTATACTAGCTAAACAAACCATACTCTGACGTCAAACAAACCTAGGTGCGGACCAAAAGTGCTAGAGTAAATGCATCCTAAATGGAGCCTGGCTCTGATCAGATCATTTGAATCAGATGTTGACTCAAAAACAGATGCAATCAGATCAGTCCAATTCACAAATCAATTGTTCTGCGAGATTTGTGATTCAATTGATACAGGTTAACAGAAAAGAATCAGATCGTTAACGAATCAGAATTCATTATTGGTTCTAAGAGTGACAATTGTTCAATGCAAAATGACAAAACAACAACAACAACAACATATTTTAAGGACATTTTATGGATATAAAGTCTAATATTATGTTTTAGTTCCAGCAACATTTCATGTACAAAATGGGCTATATGCATATCTCCTGAGTGTGTGAATTCATATAGGAATGACTGCATTTTACACCAGTAAAAGTGACTCCAATTTATTGTACATACCTAATATTCCCACCCTGTAGTTGAGGGTTATGACGATGACATTGCCGTAGCTGGCCAGCACACTACCATCCATAATGTTCCCCGTGCCCTCCATGTACGAGCCACCATGAATAAATAACATCACAGGACGAGGGTCGTCTCGAGAATCCCTAAGCCCTGCATTAACACACACACAAAGAGAGAGAGAAAGAGAGAGAGAAAAACGTGAGCTTCTCAGCATTCTGGAGTGTTTTTCACAGCTGCTCAAAATCACCAAAGAGATCTTCTGCACCACTGGCAGAGCTCAGCTTTAAATAATCGATTTAACTCCTCGACATTCACAACGCTAGTGACTAAAAATACAAACATAACCAGCCAAGATCTGCCTCCGAGACTTCCTTTAAATTACCCAATTTCTTTGAGATTCATTTATTACAATGATTATAGTCATTGCGTGGTGAAGTGTTGTCTTCGAGTGCAACGTTCACAAATAAACGAATAGCATCGGCTCATCAGATGAATGTGCTGATAATTATAAGCTTGAACAGGCACTCAAACTTTAGAAAGAGAAAGTGGCAAAATGTGGACAGCAGATTAAAGATAGCGAGGGAAATGTATGCATATGTACTGTAGTATTGGTCGACAGCGTGGCTCTTTCATCAAAACCAATACTGATATCTACAGAGCCGCCCCAAACACACTGGACCAGCTCATAAAACCATCCTGAAAATGATGCAACATTGTGTAAATATCATCCAGATTATTCTCTCTTGCATTAACCACGACGGGATAAAAAATGAATAGAAAAAACATTAAAAATGAATCGAGCTGAAAGAATGATGAAAACGGGACATACCATCATCCTCTGTGCGCTCGGTGTCAGCTGACATGTCGCCTGTTCTCTTTGTACCTAGAGAGAAGAAGAGAGATGATAAATTAGAAGAGGAGATAGAAACTAGACCACAGAGGCACGTGGGTGTGTTTGTGTGCAAGTGAGGGCCGTGTAAAAGCTCAGTCCACTCTTCTCTGAATTATACTGTGCGATACCAATAAGAGTTCACTTTCCCACTCTGAACCTGGAAATAATGAAGCTTTCAACATTTTACCAGGAGAAATGTGATATTTGCTTGGAATGAGGGCAAAACATAGCTCTCAATGTAGACTTGAGTGGACACAGATGCTGCTTCAGTTGTAGATAAAGAGTGTATGAAAAGTGCAGAGCTGATTCTGGCCGCAGGCTCTGAGCTGGACATCAGAGGAGCTTCAGATGTAGCTTAGAAATGCTGAGAAAGACAGGAACTGAGAGGAAGTGCTGAGGACTGAAGTGTTTTTGTAGGCTAACGCTCCAGTGAAATATTTATCTTTATTTTTTTTGTTTTACAACAAAGAATATGTCTTGGTGCTTTGTGTGTGTTGCGGTATAGGAGAAGCTTTGAAATTGTAGCTTGAAGCTAGTTCTGATTTGCAGTGGTTAAACTACAGTCAGGCGACTTCCCTAAAAACTACTGTACTTTATGGGTCTTCATGGTAAAAAGGTTTCAAGATTTGGTGTTTCTTGAGCACCAAATGATTAAATAAGAAAAACCTATATTATTTAAAATGTAAAAATTATGGTTGAACAGGTAAATACAGCCTAAATAAATAAATAAATAAATAAATAGGAGATTTATATTGAAAAGAATGAAAATCTTACAGTGATTTTCCACACCCGCTTCGAATGTTATAACTTGATTGAATAGGCAATATCAGCTGATAGATATGGGCCAGTAGGGGCCTTCTGCGCCTACTGATATTCTCAGAAGGCTGTTATCATCTATCCACATGGTTAATCAGCTATACTAATAAGGAAGACTCCAGGGGTGCGTTTCCCAAAACCATCGTTAGCCAACTAAGGTCCCAAGTTCCGTCGTAACAAAGATAGTTTGTTGATTTGCTGTTTCCCAAATCCATCGTTCCAACGAACATTCGCAAACTGCGTCGCAAACTTGAGCACTTGAAACGACACATCTGGAGCTGTAGTTAAACATAGTTCCTGGCTGTGTTCTATTCCCACTTATCCCCCCTATGCCCTATTCATTTAGAACATTCTAACATTCAAAGTTGGAATTATTAAAAATAACAAAGCATTAAGGTAAACTCTTTTAGGTGTAATTTGCTTTCAATGTATTTTTACAGTTCAGTTTTAGCAATCTTCATTTTTACAATTGCGCTCCCTTCGCAGTGCACTTTGAAAACGTTGATGTCATTTTGAACACACCCTTATGACAAAAGCTATAGGTGACTATTTTTTAAAAGCGGAATTTATGTTACGTCTCCAAAACTTGTGAAAACAAAAAACACAGCATACGTTAATGCTTTTAATTTATAGTAGGTTATTTATTAAGTATCTGTTCTGTATATGACATGGGCCTGTTGGTTAGAGCATATCTGCAGTGGTTTGCACGTGATAAAATTGTAAAAGCAGACTTTTCAAAAAATAAATAAACAATATCCTACTTAATAATAATAATCATCATCATCATTAATAATATTATTAAAATTGGATTTTTTTTCATTTTCTAATAAATAATAAATATTAAATTCATTTCTTAATAAATCACCTCATTATTTATTTATTTATTTATTTATATGATTTATATATGATATTAGAATTTGTGTTTGCTTTTGTAAGTGATTTTATGTTTTAGAATAGAATATGTAACATTCTCAATAATATTTGTAAAGGAAACACAGGTCCTATATGTGCCATTTACATATATTTCAATTAATATGGAAAACAAATGCATGTTTGTACCAAAACTAATATTGGATTTTATTTTAAATGTGTGTGCATGTAAAACAATATAATTTGCACAAAGAAATTATGGGGTTCTTCTCTAAAGAAGTAGTTACTCCACCCCGTTTTATGGGCGTTTTACGTTATAACTAACGTGGTTCAAATGATGGATCTGCGACAGAGAAACTAAGGGTTTTAGGAAACACTCGTCACTACATCGTTCTTTTCCCAAGTGATGCATCGTACTATGGTAGTTCAGCCACAAGTTATGTCGTTGTTTGGGAAACGCATCCCAGATCCAGATCTGTTTTTACATTACTGTGACGGTTGGGTTTAGGGTTGGGGTAGGGATAGATGTTAACAAAATTAGGAATGCACGATATATCGGTGACATAGTGACTAGTGAGCCATCAGAGAATCGCCAGTCACTGAATCGCATCACACAGCGCCTGAAGTTAAACTTTCAAACTCACAGCAGCTTATCATAAACCTTTCATCGATAATTTTTCCTGCAATTGACAGTAAGAACGAACATAGAAGCGTTGTCTTATTGATAAGCAGCACCCCAGTGTGTTCAAAAGAATCTAAAACGTTAAATTGGACGACTTTATGCTGTATTTTCTAAAGTAAATTCTACAATAACTGTATTTAGCTTTTTGCTTGTACGGTGGCTCTGAACTGTCAAAACACCTCTCAAAACGCCTTTTCGGACATAACATATTTGTACATATGTTCGTTAATGTAACACGTTTTATTCAAGAACATTTGAGCTGGTTTTAGTTCTTAGTTCTTTTATTTTCATTTTACTTAAAATATATTTATTTAACTTGTTTGTTAATTAAGTCCCATTTTGTTACTTAACCAATTATTTTTATACAACAGTCAAGTTGCTTGTTAATTTGCTATGCGAAGAAAAGGAAATAATTTATTTTTGGCATGCTGACTTATGTGAAATCATGAATATGTAGGTCTATATTATCACCTTGCATTTTTTTAATTATTGCTTTTTTGCTTTGAGTAGGCTATTCTAAGATCAGTCCAAACTTTTATGAAGCTTTTAAAATAAAATCAGCTGTTCACTGTATAAAAATATAACATTTAGAAATATTTAGATTTATCGGCTAGAGTATATCGGCAATCGGCCTCCAAATCTTAAGAGTTATCGGTTATTGATATCAGCCAAAAAATCAATATCGGTGCATCCCTAAATTAAATACAACTAATGGGAAATTTAATAAATGATATAAATGATTCTCGTTAACTTCCGGCCACAGTCGTATGTGATCTATAGCTGATAATGCCCATTCAATCGAGTGATAACATTAGAATCGGCTGTTTTCCACAAATGCTTTGAACAGCACTGTCATTTTCAATATTATGAAGACAAGTTACTGACTAATAATTGCTCAATACATCACACATCACAGAGACACAATGCATTAGAAAATAAGGTCTTTTTCTTTCACTTCAATCCCTGATTGGTTAATTATAAATCACTTATTAATGATTACATACACAATTTATTGTAGTCATTAAAATTGATGTGGTTTTAAATTGGTAAAATGTGCTTGGAAAAAAAAACACCATCAGAATATGAATTTGCATAATTATGCACACACTGTATATAATTAAGACTTGCTAAATAAAATATCTTAATTAGGATTAAATCATTGAACTTTAACAGATGAATATTTTATACCTCAAAATTGGCAATACTTCCTAATTTATAAAAAGAAAGGAGATTGTATATTATAGGCTGAAAGAATTAAAACGAAGCACAATAACATGAATGAGTGATTCTGTTTTTACCTGTACAGATCAACGAACTGTTTAAGTACATACATATTAAAAGTGTCATGGATATACCTAGGCAAAACTGAATAATAAATGTTCAGCACATGGAAATAGGGACACACCATGAGCCTCAAACACCATGCAAATGTCATGTAAATCCTGTGAGTGTAAAACAGGCCAATTGGAACAAAACACAGACTGTTACATTGCACGCCCCAGGCTATGTTTTATTGGCCACAACATTTTCTATTGATATTAAAAACAATTTAAATGTTTTAAGCTTATCTAAGATTACAATTAACATCATTTCTATGTGGGACTCTTTTCTTGAAAATAGGAGAAGCATGGAAACCAAAAAAAAAAAAAAAGTAGTTCTGTGAAACGGTTTACAATTTGTCAGAACACAAAACACAGTATATGCAGATTATATATAAAGGTCATTCACATAACGTGTCTAAAAAGGTGTGGAAAGCATGAAACACTTCATTCACCAATTTCAAAGGTCCTTTGTGATTGTGCTACGGTAGGATTTGTTATTACTGAAATGTGTATGAAGCTGAATGGTTAGTTGTAGTCACATGACTTGCAGTGCACTTGCCGTATACTGTACTGAAAAGTTTACATGTTGCCTTCAATGAAAATAATGAACCTGCAAACTTGCAAAAGATGCAATATATGAACGCTTATTCAACGCCACCCAAAAAGGCATAATGAGGTCTGTTTGAAAATATCTTTTGTTAGTTTAATGTGTATTTGTGAAATTTGTTGTGTATGTTTGTAACATGGCAAGAGACACATTACAAACAACTAAACTGCTGAGTATTTTAATGCACGTTTGTGCATCATGTCATATCACTCAGCTCCTACTGTGATTTTTCTTGAGCGAAAGGATGTCAATAAACTTTAGGTTGACGTTACATCCTACATGTTTTCATATACATATATTAAATCTTTAAAATACAACTTTAAATACATCTCTATCAGTTTGTTTTGTCGAGTACAGTATAATTATGATTTGCCATATATTTCATCCAAAACACAACTCAGGAGCAAACTAGTTTTGTCTGGTAGCATAAAGATAGCTCACTCCTACATTTCTGATAGCTAAAATTAACCTCTCCACCACTTTAGTTGAAAAGATTGTCATTTAACAAGGAATCTACTCAATTTATGAAATATATTTTTTAAATGAAGTACCGCATGGCGCAAAAGCATTAAAGGCGTTTCCGAATCCACTTTTGCTATTTTCAGAACTTCTCTTAATGAGTTATAGCTGTGTTTTGAGCATAACGTGCATTAAACCAATCAGAGACTCATCTCACATTCCCTTTAAAAGTCAGTTGTTTCGCGCCAAGGCGCATTTGCTATTTACATGGCGGACTTTGTAAGGGAAAAAACTGAATGGACAAATAACTGAATGCTTCACTAGCGAGAAAACAGTTTAACAGACCATCTGCACTGCGAGGATAAAGAATGAGCCTCTTCCATTTGGCCTCTTTACTTTCTCTTTACTCCTTTACTTTAGTGGATAAAGAAACGGTGTTGTACACAATCCACTGAAGACATTCATTAGCCTACACATTTAATTTTTTTGTTAAGCGCAAAGATTTATTTCAAAACTATTTCTAAATTCATTTTCTTTTCGGCTTAGTCCCTTTATTAATCTGGGGTCACCACAGCGGAATGAACCGCCAACTTATCTAGCACATTTTTACGCAGCGGATGCCCTTCCAGCCGCAACCCATATCTGGAAAACATCCACACACTCGTTCACTACAGACAATTTAGCCTACCCAATTCACCTGTACCGCATGTCTTTGGACTGTGGGGGAAACCGAAGCACCCGGAGGAAACCCATGCGAACGCAGGGAGAACATGCAAACTCCACACAGAAACGCCAACTGACCCAGCCAAGATTTGAACCTGACCCAGCCGAGATTCGAACCTGCGACCCAGCGACGTTCTTGCTGAGAAAACGGAGTTATATTCAAACACACGTCCTATTCTTATTCCCCATATGGGTCTCCAAAACCCTACAGGGGTCTCCAAAACCCTACAGGTGAACAAATCTAAACTTGTTTTTATTAATACAAAAATAAATATGCATATATTAAATAATACTGTGAATAATAACATTATAATAAAATTGCAAATTGTCATGAATAAACTGAAAAAAGGCCCCCACACATGAAGAAGGCATGGAGGTAGTGTTTTTTATATCTATGTAGCAAATAATAATAATTTTTGTAACAATTTAATCCATATTTTTTTGTTATGTAAAGATATTTGTGAATTGATGTACATCCTGTGTGTATTAAGTGTTTAGAGCCGCATAGGCACATAACTAACATGCTTTGCACTGGACTTGAGACCAGCTTTTGCTTGGTTAATAGCGCAGTTCCTCAAAATAGCAACACACCAACAATCCACTTTAACAAACCTCCTTTCTTGACTGGCACACCCATGAGTTCACAAAGTGGCACAAATGGTTTTACTATTTAAACAGCATGCCGCAAAATGTGAAAATTAGGGTTGCGCTGGTCTGAAAATAGCAACAAATCGCACCAAACACGTCTTGCGCCTTATTGCGACAGGTGTATGATAGGTGGCCCAATGTGTGTGTACGTGTGAGTGCAGGCACTGACATGAGCAGCAGAGCATCAGAGCAGAGCAAACATTAACATTTATCAACCATTCCAAATATGGTCAAAGGTGAGCTTTTTATTCCAGAGGTGATTGCTGTAGTTATAAATAAGCATATAAAACAGTGACTGTAGAACTTTTGAACTTACCAAAGCCATATATGTTTGGATGTCAGAGAACAATTTAAGATACTGAATCAATGTCCAAATGAATTGATAGCGAAATTGAATCTATGGCACCTTTAAATACAGATTTCAAATATTATCAGAATTGAAAAATAACAAGAAAATAAAATGCCTTACGACATTAACAGTAAGTTAAACCTTTGGAGAATTCAATAATCAACCCCCCCACCCCCCCACCCCTCATGTTCTATCTATTACACAAACAAGCTCATGTGCATTTAACAAGTGTACTCACCACTTTGTGTTGGCACGTATATATTCATGTACAGACAGTCCTCACTCTGCTCCTGCAGGTACGTGGCGACCGTGTCCATATTATAGGTGGCCCAGACGGGCATCATTATGTCTGGCACCGCGTTGCGAACGGTCTGTGGGCAAACCGGAGGAAATCGTGTGGCATTCCTCACACCGGACCAGGCGGACGGAGCATCGGGCGGCATAAAGCGCTTCTCTCCCACAGGCGGAGCGGCGTAAGGCACACCCAGATACTGATCCACAGGGCCCAGACCCTCCGTGGCCACAGCGACCCGCATCCCCCTCAGTCTACCAAGAGCTGTGTTTACTGTGGGCTGGTAGGTCAGCGCTGATACCACAGAAACTGACCACATCAACCACACGAGCAGCCAGCGGAGAGCGGAGTTTAGAGGCCGGCAGGGCAGGCGAGTGAGCGCCAGGTGAGCTGCTGACTGTGTGTGGATCATCATCCTTCTTTATGGTGCACACAAACACACACACACACACTGGTAAAGCTCTGTCTGTAGCTCAATGACACTCTCGGCTTTGAGACAATGACAATGTAGCACTCAAAAACAAGCATATGCCACGCACTCAGGAAGATCCAGTGGGCATCGCCGCAGCCAGGTATGCACTATTAAGGGCTCCATATTGGTTTTTCCAGCACACAGAGCCATTTAGCACAAACCTGAAACACACAAAAACCGAAAGTAAGAAGCTGTAATTATACTGGACATATACATACACTCAACATAAATGTTAATAATCACTCAGAAAATACAGTTTGCCATAATTTACAGTTAAACTTAAAGGTATAGTTCACACAACTGAAAATTCTGTCATTTTTTACTGGCTGTTTCTTTTTTCTGTTGAACACAAAAGAAGATGTACTGAAAACAGATAGCTATAGACTTCCATAGTGTTTTTTTCTCCTATTATGAATGTTAATGGCTGCTGGTTTTGCACATTTCTCAAAATATCTTCTTTAGTGTTCAACATAAAGGTTTGGAAGCAGTTGAGGGTGAGTAAATGGTGAATAAATGTTCTCTTTTGTGAACTATCCCTTTAATGTCAAATTTAAAATGCATGAATGTCATAGCAAGTAGATAACTAAATATCAAACCTGGTGGCATTTATTTGAAAGAAAGATGTATTTCAAAGTGTAAATTAACTTTCAAATGCAAAACGCCGTAAACAAAACCATTATAAATCTAAAGCACTTCTTGAGAGGAAATGACTTCACGTACAGTTTTGGCATAAAAATACATTGTAAAAAGGAAACAATGATAAAACAACAGCAAAATTTCTTTGCAGATGCTTATTGGCTTGATATTGTTAAATGTAAGAGGTCTAAAAAATGACTGAAATAGAATAACCATGTATGTGATACATTATCATAAGCTTTTCCCTTTAAACATGCCTTAAACATTGTATTTTGCAAGAGATTTCTATTTTTTAAAACGCTGTTCTTTTGAATTAACATCCATCAAAGAATCTAATGAAGATATAGTTTGGATAACTAAATAAACTACATTTAAATTCATTCATTTTCCTTCAGCTTAGTCCGTTATTTATCAGGGGTCCCAGGGGTTTATCAGGGGTCACCAAACTTGTTCCTGGAGGTCCGGTGTCCTGCAGATTTGAGCTCCAACCCTGATCAAATCAAACACACCTGAACAAGCTAATCAAGGTCTTACTAGGTATACTTGAAACATCCAGGCAGGTGTGTTGAGGCAAGTTGGAGCTAAACGCTGCAGGGACACCGGCCCTCCAGGACCGAGATTGGTGACTCCTGCTATATACTATCAAAGACTAGAATACACAAGACATTTCACTTGTATCTTTTTGAATGGGGAAAAGTGTGACTGTCAACATGGTAAATAAAGCCCCGCCTACTAGTACAGGAGCCAATCATCAATCGCTATATGGTGAAAAAAGCCCACCTTCTAGTACAGGAGCCAATCATCGATCGTTATAGACTGACGATACTCTGGGGGAGGAGCTCGGACCAGACGTCAGTTTCTGCAGATTTTGTGTGCTTTAGATGTTTAGAAATGAAACTACAGACAGTTGTTGTGTAATTCAATTGGTGACTCTTAATATGAAATTCAATCGCAAGCTTGGCAAGCAGTTTTGGAGAATTTGATGATTCCCCATTCAAACAGAAGGCCCGAGCACACTGCCCGAGAGGTGTTTCAAAGATGACCACCGAGTGAAATGACTTGCCTTAAAGGGACTTTGATATTATACTACGCCTGTCTTATATGCCTCTGAGCTAACTTACCTGAACTGTCTCTATCACTGCTCTTATCAAATGTCTAATCTGCATCATTCTCATGGTCACTAAAACCCATCCTCACTTTCATCTGCAGGAAGAGCCAGTTCTGTCCTTTTCTTCTTCCACTTACTATAGAACATGGTGGTCCTCACTAATACACTGTTCCCTGTATTTGAATCTAATCAAAAGTATTGCCATTAAAATTAGATTTTATCCATAATGCAAATGCCATTAACACATGACTAATCAACATTATATTACTAGCATTCATGTTGTTATTGTTACAACTTAAAAGTTCACAGCTGACCTTGCTAGCCTATTGTAATATTGCACATTCCACTATTGGACAATGTTGCCATTTGGCAACACACACATTTGATCGATTTACAAAAAACTAACTTGATAAAAACTTTTTTGAGTTGTGAATATGTCATCATAACTTCCTGGAGGTGATGTTTCAGATTTCTTTTGTGGATCTGACATAATTTGATCCTTTGTTTTTATTGATGCTTTCATTTGCATTCAGCAACTCACAATAAACGCCAGTCTGTCAGAAATCGCACTACAGAATAACACTGCACGTCATGTGACTTAACCAAAGCACATCATTGGCTAAACTAAGGTCTTCTCTTTCCAACAAAAAAAATGAGAATGTTGGTCTTATAGAAACAGTGGCAGGGAAATGAACATAAATTTCATGTTGCCATATGGCACCACCATGCGGTAGAGGGCTACTCGAAAATGTGAAAATGGATCAAGAGCGTATGTCATTACATTTATCAATACATTACAACTAAAGACCATGGGTGGTAGAGCTTTTTCGTACAGTGCGCCTAAGCTATGGAATGGTCCACCCATCAGCATCAGGAATGCCGCTTCTCTGGACTGTTTTAAAAACTTCTCAAGACTTACCTTTTTACCGTTGCTGTTAATTTAGATTTGATTATTTTTGTCAATTTAATCATTTTATTTTATTGTCCTATTGTGGTGTTTTTACTGTTTTTATTGTTCTGCTTTCTTACTGTTTGACCTGTATGCCTTGTAGAGCTTTGGGTCTGAGAAAATTCAATTAAACTTAATAAATCAAGGCCCAGCTTCACAAACAGAGCTTAGATTAAGCCAGGACTAAGGCTTAGATAAATTAGGCTATTTAAGCCACTTTTATAAAATGGCCTTAGAAAAATATATTACTGGTGTACACCTGGAGACAAAAAAAATGACACTGACGTATTTTAAGACATCTCACTGCAAGTTATTTTGAGTTGAGATCGCTCAAACATGCAATTTAATCTTGACTAGCCTTAAACCTTGTTTGTGAAACCGGGGCAAATGTATTATTAATATTATTATTATGGGGCGTCACGGTGGCGCAGTGGGTAGCACGATCGCCTCACAGCAAGTAGGTTGCTAATTTGAGCCTCGGCTGGGTCAGTTGGCATTTTTGTGTGTAGTTTGCATGTTCTCATCGTGTTGGCGTGGGTTTTCTCCGGGTGCTGCGGTTTCCCCCACAGTCCAAAGACATGCACTATAGGTGAACTGGGTACGCTAAATTGTCTGTAGTGTATGAGTGTGTATGGATGTTTCCCAGTGATGGGTTGCAGCTGGAAGGGCATCCGCTGCATAAAACATATGCTGGATAAGTTGGCGGTTCATTCCGCTGTGGCGACCCAGCCTGATCTCACTAGGAAACGTAAGTATTTTATGTTTTGTCAGTTTAATGGCTAATTCGTACAAATTCGTATGAGTTGATTCAAACGAAAATGTACGATTTTAAAAAGGAGGCGTGGCACCCAACCCCGCCCCTAAACCCAACCGTCATTGGGTGATGAGTAAATCATACTAAATTGTACAAATTAGATCGTACAAATTCATACGAATTAGCCACTAAATCAAAATGTTACGAATTGCCGTTAGATTGCCGTGAGATTGACCCCAGATTAATAAAGGGACTAAGCAGAAAAAAAAAATAACGAATGAATTATTAATATTATTATTAGATCTGCAAACATTGCGGAGGCACTGTATATAGGAGAGCCTATCATAACATTTGGACCGAACGTTTTAATTGGACAAACGTTTCCTGATCCTAGTTTACCTTCCACAGAATATTAAAATACATATAAATACATTTGGACCACTTCATTTAATGATTGCTATCAGCATATGAAGAGACTTTCAACAAGCATAACAAAAACAGTTTCTGAAGATTGCACCTTCAGAGTAAACATTGCCCTTTAATGCATGGGAAAATCCCAGCAAATGGTTCACGTGCGAGAGAGAAAGCAGCAGAGCAGCTCAATGACAAACATCCACACAGTCCTGCGGTTCAATCTCTCATTCACATATGCACCGAGAGGCGTTTAATCTGTTTAACCCTGGACCCTCACACAGCTCATGAGGAATCAGAGGCGGTCAGCAGGTGCGTCTCATGTCCACTGAGGGGAGGAGCTTACGCCTCATAGTGCAGTGCTTGTGTTCAGGATGCATGTTGTGTGCGTGGATCGATACGCAACGCTTCAGCCACAAACACGCAGAGCAGCTGCTTTATCTGAAATCGATGTGCGTGCATGACGCTGTGGGATGGCAGCATGTAGAGCCGATGGGCTGAAACCCACAGCATTCATTAACCTGCACTGCAGTGATGAGGAGCAACCACAACATCTATATCTACTGTACATCCTTCCTTTCCAAAAAGCTGGCTAAAGAGCACAACTGGAGCTCTCAGAGTCTGAAGGGGATTCTGCATGAGTAAAACAGATGTGTTTAACAACCACTGGATATCAGTACATTTTTAAACGGATTTCTTTTGACGAAGAAATGCACAAAAAGTCAATTTAAAGACAAAATGCTGAGAAATTTTTATGCATTTTTAAATTTTTCTTAAGTGAGAGAAGCATGTTCCTACAGATTTTAAACATTTATTTATTTATTTTACTTCAGCTTAGTCTCTATTATAAAGGTTGTCACAGTGGAATGAACCACCAACTATTCCAGCATATGTTTTATACAGCGGATGTCCTTCCAGCCACAACCCAGTATTGGGAAACACCCATACACACTCATTCACACACATACACTACGGACAATTTAGCTTATTCAATTCACCTATAGCGCATGTCTTTGGACTGTGGGGGAAACCGGAGCACCCAGAGGAAACCCATACAAACACGTGGAGAACATGCAAACTCTACAGAAATGCCACCTGGCCCAGCTGGGACTTGAACCAGCGACCTTCTTGCTGTGAGGAGAAAGTGCTAACCACTGAGCCACCGGGCCGCCACATTTGAAACATACTGTATGTATTGTTGAATTCAATTCATTGTTATTTCTATAGTGTTTTTTACATTGTAGATTGTGTCAATGTAGCCTAACATAGAAGAGAAAAAGAAAGCCATAAAATTTCAATTTGTAGAACATTCCGGCAATTCAGGCAGACAGGAAAGTAGTGCAGAAGTGAGTAGTGATATAAAAATGTTTATTTTGCTAGTGCACATGGTTATTCTAGGTCAGGGGTGCACAAACTCAGTGCTGGAGGCCCGGTGTCCTGGATGGTTAGCTCCGACTTCCTTAAACATACATGCCTGGAATTTTTTAGTATACTTAGGCTGCGTCCGAAACTGCCTACTACTCAGTAGATACTGCATTTGAATTTCAACATACTACTCGGCCGCTAGAAAAGTATTTTCTATACAGTATGAATGTGAGTAGTATGAATGGAACTCGGACGTACTACATCTACCATTTTATCATAATCACGGGATCTACCCGCGTGAATTGAGTCGCTTCACTCCCATTCATGAATTCTGTTGCGGTGCATTATGGGATAGCGCTGAATGCATGGGATGCACACTTGAGAATCTTGCCGGAAGTAGAAGGTCATCTGGGTACTCCTTGCATACTGATTTTAAAAAACCATGAATTTGGACATACTCGTCTCGAATACTATATATATATATATGTATTTAGTACGGAAGTATGCGATTTCGGATGCTGCTTTAGTAAGAGCTTGATTAGCAGGTGTCTAATTGGGGTTTGAAGTAAACTTTGCAGGACACCGGCCCTCCCGGACCGAGTTTGGGCACCCTGCTCTAGGTGAATAATAATCTGTGCAAGTTAATACGCTGTAAAAAAAAAAAAAAAAAAAGGCTGTTTTGGTAATTTTCTATCAACGTCTGTCCATTTGTTTCCACATTTGGATTTCCAGAAAGCCCCACCTCCTACTCAATATTCAGATTCAGTTGGAAGTACATCAACATACCTCCAGTTCACACAGACTTTAGTAACTAATTTATAATGATTCAATTCAATTCATCTTTATTTGTATAGCGCTTTTACAATGTAGATTGTGTCAAAGCAGCTTAACATAGAAGTTCTAGTAATTTGAAAATGTGTCAGTCCAGTTTTCAGAGTTGAAGTTTAGTTTAGTTCAGTTCAGTGTGGTTTAATTTTCACTGCTGAAAGTCCAAACACTGAAGAGCAAATCCTTCAATGCGCTGCTCCACAAGTCCCAAACCAAGCAAGCCAGTAGTGACAGTGGCTAGGAACAAACTTCACCAATTGATAAAAGTAAAGGAAAAAAATTAATAGTTTATTTTGTCTAACAATATTGACCTTTGCAGTTTTATTTTAAATATTTTTTTCATTCCAGCCAAAATAAAAGAGGAATATTATATGAAATACTGTGAAGACTGTTTTTGGTCTATTAAATGTCACTTGGGAAAAAATTCAACAGTGACGTAATGTAAGTATAGTGAAGTAATTAACTTCAATAGTGAAGTATATGATTGATGTAAGTATAGGGAACTAATTTATTTCAATAGTGAAGGTAGCACTATGCTCTTACGATATTTAGATTTTAGTACATTAATCTTGTTACAGTATAATTCAAATGAACATGATCCACACTCCTTACATAATTTCTCTATATTATTATTTTATATGGAATATAAAGTAATTATTAAAGGAGTGTGGATCATGACCTTTTGAATTATACTTGCGAAATATTTGAAAAAGAATCTAAATTTCTTAGGAGGGCTAATAATAATTTTGTCTTTTACTATACATATACTTCAACTATACTTTCATGAATCTCTTTGCAAAAGCATAGAAATCAGTTTTTAACCACTGATATATATTTAATGGGTTTTCTCGGGGTGCTCCAGTTTCCCCCACAGTCCAAAGATATGCGCTATAGGTGAATTGAATAAACTAAATTGGTCATAGTGTATGTGTGTGAATGCAAGAGTTTATGGATGTTTCCCAGTGATGGGTTGCGGCTGGAAGGGCATCTGCTATGTAAAACATGTGCTGGATAAGTTGGCGGTCCATTCCACTGTGGCAACCCCAGATTAACAAGGGGACTAAGCCAAAAATCAAATGAATGAATGAATATATTTAATGATTTTTGATCACTTCAAAACCATCGGATGTTGACTTTATTCTTTCTTGTAAGAGTGGGCACAGTCATGGAAACCTAACTGTCTCGAGACTTGATTTTTAGCCGTAAAATACAGCTCTTTATGTTGCAAACTGTTGTTTTCTTACTATATTATCTGTATTTGTATGTATTGACACTTGTTTGCAGAGCAAGTAATTTGACGATTTACTCCCTCATAGGCAAATGAATCAGAAGTCCTAAAACGATCACAGAAATAAAGCTTTGCAATAAGGTGAATGCTACAGTATAAGACAGGATGATATAACAAACCAATTATTAACTGACTGCATGAAGCCACTGACTTGTATAATGTCTATTGCGTAATCCAACATTTTTCCTTCAAGTAAAAAAATTAAATAAATAATATTAAAGTTGGATAAAACAAAAGTTTATCAGACAGTAAGAAGAATATTGTGCATATTGAAGCTTAAATACAGTGCAAGATCACTGAAAATGATGACAAAATTGAGCAAGGGTTATTAAAAGAGTTATTAAAATAGAATATAATAGATAAATCTACTTCTGCATGTTAAAATGGCAGGTGTTGTGTTTTCTTTAGTTTATTAAAGAAGATTTTTAGCTTGAACAGTTGTCCATGGTGATTTATAAAATGTTAGTCATTGACTACTGGCGCTTTTAGAGTGAAAAATTAAAAACAAAACAATTAAAAGTAAAATATGCATCAAATTAATACCTGTGGCTCCTGAAGATACATTGGTTTTGTAAATAATCTTCAGCTTTTTGGACAAACCTATCATCTCGCTATATCAGCCCTCAGTGTATTGTCAGGAGCTATTGGAATTAATTTTGCATTTGCTGATTCTCATTTTTCAACCTTCACAGTCATGGCTACGATGAACTTGTGTTATGTGAATCACCACAGCTCTCTCTAAAAATATTCCTTAATGTTCTACTGTAGAAATGGCCTGAAGGTGAATAAATTGACAGCATTTTCTCTCTTTTTTTCCGGGTGAGCTGTTTCTTTAAGGCTGAACAGAAGCACATTTTTTTTATCCAGGATGGCTAGCTTGTCTGTGATTCGCCCTTTGACTTGAAAACGTAATTTTCTGGTCAAAGACATGTTGCCTTGACCAGTGTGGTGTGAACTGACGAGTCATGTACAAAAATACATGGAGCATTTTATGTGCAATATTTCATGGATCAGCAATTCTGAAGTCAGATGAAAGATGTACCATCTGTGATAAGAGAAACATGGCCACAGCGTTAATTTTATTAACCAGCTTCAATGTGTCACAAAGAACCTTTCAAAAGCACAATGGTTTTTTTATCGATGAATACGTTTTTTTGTGCTGTTTTCTGTTGATACTTAAGCAGTAACATTTTTAAAGATAAACTTGGTGACACTGGCCTCAATAATCCCCCTTTCCCAAACTCAGTGCCCTGGAGCCACTGTTCACAGAACATGCAAATACCAAATCTGTAAGCCTTCCTAAGGCTTTGACGGAAACGCACACACATACTGGGGAGAGAAAAAACCTGCAACCATTTACAGCCCGAGATATATTATTAACAACAATAAATTATCACATCAAGACTCAAATAATTCTGATCTTTGATCTCAGAGACAAGAAAAAAATAAAAGCAGATATCAACTAAAAAAGCACGCAAACACACACACAACCTTACTAATTCTATCTCAGCAACATAAAATGAACACCATGCAATGTAAGCTAAGGGAATTTTTCATCCAAAAATGAACGTACGCATTATTTACTCAAGTGGTTCCAAACCTTTATGAGTTTCTTTCTTTTGTGTTTTCTTCTTTCTTTCATCTGAAGAGAGCTTAAAATATGTAACCACTGACTTCCGTAGTAGGAAAAACAAATCCTATGGAGATCAGCGGTTACAGGTTTCCAGTTTTCTTCCAAATATCTTCTTTTGTATTTAAAACAGAAGCTCATGAAGCTTTGGATCAAGTAAAGGGTGAGTAAATGATGACAGATTCTTCATTTTTGGGTGAACCATTCCTTTAACAGCTTCAAGTACAGAACCTGAAACCCTTGATATCTTCTGCCTGGCACTCTCAGAGGTGCGAAACGACTTTCGAACACATCGCTGAGCACACTGGTGTGTGTTGAGCAGGTGTTAGCTTATATGACCTGTTTTATGTAACTGTCTTTCCAGTAAATTCAACTTCAGATCTGCAAACAACACAAAAGCTCTACTCAGAAACCAGCTGAACACAAGCTAACTCACTTTATGCAGAAGGCAATATTACTCCAAAAGGCAAGCTAGAGGCTAAATTAATTACAACTCATTGAGCTTGTAACTGGGTCATTCCCACTATGAACAACCTCTTGAACTCTAGAAGGTATTTTGATTAAAGGTAGGCCGTTGGATTTGCACTGGTCATACTTAAACAAGCAGCTGTAACCTGATAATTGGAATTTTCCTTAGTTTAAAACACAGTGTACAGAAATAAGTCTGAACTAACTTTCCCCATATAAAATGTTTAATGCAATGTAGTATCTGACAAATAAGGATGTGAATTAAAGAGACACGCATAGGAGATAGCGCTGGTTTCATGACCCGTGTCGCTGTCCAGGGTGCTGAAGAGACCTGTAGAATAGCAGCAGACACGCACTAGCCTAACTGGTTTCCCTGGCCTTCTGTAAATATCTTTTTAGCCGAGTGCTTCTCCATCTTTGTAATGTGGGTCAGTTAATCTGAACCGTAGGGCCCATCGAGAGAATACTGGGAGTCCGTTTATTCCAGTGCCCATTTTCCAGTAGCGGGCGGACAGCGCGCCTCAATCAGGTCAGTTGTACACAGGCTAGTGATGTGTTTCAACGTTAGGGTGCTTGATATGTAACCCACATAACAGTGCGAGGTGATAAAGTCTGCTTTCATTGAATTGGCAGATTCAGTTCTATTTATTAGTTCTACTTCCATCTTAAACGGTGATACAGGGTATCCTGCTTCTTTTCTGCATTAACTGGAAATAGTGAGTGAGTGTGTGTGTGTGTTCCCCGGTTTCACGGAGGGGACGGTGAAAGAGACTACCATACGAGAGATGAATACCAATAGTTTGTCCCTCCTCCTCCTCCTCCTCCTTCGTAGCTCCTACTGAACGGTGCAGTGGCGGGATGGCGCGCGGATAATAAACTATGCGGGGGCATTTCATTAGGAAAACACTTGCGAGGCTCACTGTTTACCGCATACCCGATTAAAAAAAAATCATGAAAAATGTACCCTTCTCACCACCCTTCCCTGAAATCGACTAATGCCAGTGTTTTGTAAACGTACAACGTAACGTTTTGGACACGCGCAGGCATGTGCGCGCGCTGGAAAAGCTTTAAGTAAACCGAGCCAACAGATGGTAAAATCACCATGACAACTTGGACTCGGTGCGGGTCTCTCTTCCTGGATTCACCCACACGGACGGTCGCGACACTGTTTTCTGACTGGCGCTCCTGCGTGCACTGCCGTTACCGTTCCAACAGGTGACGAACTGCAGCTTTAATTCACACGCGCTCAGCGTCACGCGCCGCCCGTGATTAATATATCAGCGGGTATTGAGCAGGCACGCGGAGAACGACTCGACCCCCGAGTGTCCCTCGCGCAGACAGGCCTGGAGAACAGCTAAATAACGGTGCTGGCAGAGGTGTTTCCAAACAGATGCGAATAAGTTGATCTAGTCTGACACAGAGGAGAATTACAAAGCTGACTGTTTAGGGCCATCTAATGACTATGATTAACGAGAATCCACAGCCCAGATGCCGCAAATCACGGCTCTGAGGTTATCCGAATGATAATTCTCCCCTCTCTCTATCAACTCGTCTCCCCCTCTCCTTTTTCCTCGCTCTCTGCTCACCGTCTTGCGATTGCGAGCTTTCATGCTGCAGATGCGACAATGAAAATGCCGTTAAAATAAAATCAAAGGGCAAAAATGAAAATATTTTCATTTTTCAAAGGAATCAAATTGATAAAAGCCATTTCCCGAACACAAGCAATGCGGCGCATTCATTAGACCAGCGTTCATTGTTCAATCAAATCGCGTTCCACATACACTCGTACACAATCCAATTTACGCTTTTTTCATAAGTACCCTCATTTTTGGATTCACCAGCATCGGGAAATTGCTCTTATTACTCGCGGTTGCTCGTTCTCACCGCTGCCTGATATTGAGAAACGACGGCGCGCATCAGATCAGCCATAAATAAGAAAAAAAATTGGGCTCACCTGCCGAATCGCTCAGCCGGTATCGCATCCGAGCAAACGCTGTAATAATCTCGTATCTCATCGTTTCCACCATCCAACATGCCCCCTTTTTCCTCGTCGAGCCGTGTGAACGGCGATCGGCTCTTCTTGCGTTTTTCTTATTTTCAATTAACGTCAATCTCCCCGGGTCTATTTTAAGCGCGCGCGCTTTGCGCGGTCGCGGACGCAAGGTCAGGAGCGCCCACTGCCACGCGCGTTGCCAGGCAACCGAAGGGACACGAGCGAGCTTACAAACCGGCAGCAAAACAAAATAAATAAATAAGTAAATAAGGCGGATATGGGCAGCAAAAGCTCGCCTCGTCCAAACCAGACTCGCCGCATATAAATTAAAACAGCACTGAGTCATGGGGAAATGAGAGCGTTGTGGCATTGCTGGGGTGTGGCGGGTGCATCACCATTTACTATCTGAATAAAAATCTTAAGATCAGTTTGCAGAGCAGCTGCAAAGAGCATCAGAACCTTCTATATGTGGCGTTGGTCGCATCACTACATATATAAGAACAGAAAGAAGGGGACACTGCACTGTTTTCCCTCGCGCTTGTGTTTTTTCTGTAGAGTCAAAACAAGCACCACTAAGCGAAACTTGCTCAAATGAAAGGATGTCGAGATTTAGCCAATGTTTCCTCCACACTTACAGGCACAGCAGCAGCACAGTCCTCAAGGAAGCAAAGATGATTTCAGTGATCGACCCAGCAATCCTCAAAAGGGCTCTGCAGCTACAGCACACCAGCCTTCCTTTCAGTAAACCTTCAGAGGAACTACACTAGCTATAATGCTCTGAAACAGAAGCACTGAACCACTTCACGGTTAATTTCTTTTTACACAAACCTGTTCAACTGTCAGCTGCTGCTGTGCAGCTTGTAGTACATTTACATGCGCAGCAGGCGCTTATTTGCTCAGCAGGTGGCATGTATTGCAATTGTGATGAGGATTATTTGTAAGTGAGTTATAAATGTGATCATCTCTTCATTTAGCGCTGGAAACACTTATCTAGAATCAGAGCTTTTGACATGCTCTTTTTAGTGTTTCAGTGGAACATGTCATCATCTCTGCAGACCTAAAACTGCAGGTCACATCTGATAAAAGATGACAATTAAATGATTTAAGGGAGCTTTTAAAGTAAAAAAAAAAAAAAATCCTTCCTTTCAGCCTAATGTGCAGCAGACAACCATAAAAGAATCCCAACTAAAAATGCAGGCAAAAAGTTCATTTAATGACAACAAACTCTTAGATACTGAAATCACACATTAGGCAACATAATTTTGTCTTAAATCTGTCTTTATTTACAAAATATACTTAAATGTTAAGAGTTGGATGCAGTCATGCAGAAGGACAGATTACTGTTTGAGCTCAGGATGTATCATCATGACCAATTCACAACTTTCTATTCCTTTTTTAATTACCCAGGAATGATGGAGGAGGAGGAGAAATGGGAAAGTGGAAGGGCTGGGATAGGGGACAAGGGAAGCTTTATTGGGGCAAATGCTCATTACTGTACATGCAAGTTCACTTAGAAATCAAACAGAAGTCAGTTATACAAAATCTTCAAAATAAATATGTCTTTTAGCATCTAAACAAAAGTTCAGAATTGAAACAGTGGATTTATAAAATTAAATTACATATTCACTTTTTTTCTGGTGGGACAGAATTCATATTTTACATCAGTGACATTGCAGTTTAGTATTTTAAAACACAATAAAATTATTACAAACTATTAAACATGTTGCTGATTCCTAAGCTTGCTTAAAAAAGAACTGATCTATGATCATGAAGTATATGAGCTTTTTTGTTGCCGATGGCATATGAATGTGCTGTCATTATCTCCTACATTTCAGAATAAAGTATTATGGCAAACAAATTTAGAATCTTACACCCTCATTATTAGGTTTTAAAATACAGAAAATACGCACATACAGAGAGACCCTCATACACTCACAGCCTGAATTTGCTCCCGCTAAAGTAAATACTGTACACTATGAATGAACTTCTAAAAGTGTAAAGTGTGAAAGGGAAACGTTTCTGATGCCATGTCATGTATCTGAAGTTATTTACATTATTCATAACGATTACGTGGATGAGGACAGAAACACAGCACAAACATTTTAAACAAATGAATAAGCAGAAAGCTTCAAGAAAATAACATCCTACAGTTTGCATAAAATGTTTGTCTGCAGATACTCCTGGTGTGAGTTGTCATGGAGACAAACTGGCTGTCAGTCAAATAACACTGTCATCACTGATCATGAGATCAACCAAATCAATCCTCACTCTCTCTCTCTCTTTACTGTGTGCGTCTGTCTCTCCCTCCCTCCTTTCTTTTCAGTCTTTCCCTCTCGTAATAAATTGAAATAATGGTTTCAGACCCAGCACCCAGCAGGACGTCTCCAGGACTTTGGCCTGCGTGTTTTGATGTTTTGCCACTGGTTCAGTAAGGCACTGAGAGAGGGCGGGGCGGGCGAGTGATTGCTCCATCCAATAGTCTGTTGTGTGATTACCGGTTCATGTTGTGGTCAGAGCCGAGAAGACGAGTGTTCCGGTGAGATGAGTTTTGGTTGGGTGCGTGTCCACTTTCTAAAGGGAATCGCAGTCGACTCTAAGAGACGGAGAGTCTATCCCATGCCACATGATCAGCAAGGGACAGGTTTCCAATCTGAGAATAAGACAAGACAGCAGCCCGACCCTTTGAGACTTACAAGATGTGTTTCTTTTCTTTTACAATAACACAATAATTCATGACTCCAATGGAAGTAAATCAACAAAGCACTGATATAAATGACATTAGAGAGATGAAATGTTTATGACACCAATTTATGTGGATAATTCTGCCCGTATATGTTTTTAATTTCTTTTATGACTATTTTATGAATCGCTGAAGACCACAGTTTAAGCTAAGAAGATTTTTATTGCTCTGCTAAAGAATAAAAAGTCACCTGTATCTTAAATGTCCTGGGGGTGAGTAAATTACCAGTATTTTTTTTATTTTTCATTTTTGTAAAAGCTACACCTTTAAAGCAACCGCTTCAAATGTTATCACTCAACTGAATATCAGTGGTTATCATCTGATAGATATTGGCCAGTAGGGGCCAGTAGTAGGCTCAGAAGGCTGTTATCATCCATCTACATGGTTAATCAGCTATACTAATAGGGAAGACTCCAGATCCAGATCTGTTTTTACATTACAGTTGGGTTTAGGGGTAGACGTTAATAAAATACATTCATTCATTCATTCATTTTCTTGTCGGCTTTGTCCCTTGCGGGGTCGCCACAGCGGAATGAACCGCCAACTTATCCAGCACGATTTTACGCAGCGGATGCCCTTCCAGCCGCAACCCATCTCTGGGAACTTCCACACACACATTCACACTCATACACTATGGACAATTTAGTTTACCCAATTCACCTATACCGCATGTCTTTGGACTGTGGGGGAAACCGGAGCACCCGGAGGAAACCCACGCGAACCCAGGGAGAACATGCAAACTCCACACAGAAACGCCAACTGACCCAGCCCAGCCGAGGTTCGAACCTACGACCCAGCGACGTTCTTGCTGTGAGGCAACAGCACTACCCACTGCGCCACTGGGTTGCCCCCTAATAAAATACAATTAGTGGAAAATTTAATAAACATTATAAATAATTCTTGTTAACTTTCAGCCGTAGCCGTATGTGATCTATAGCTGATTAACCATGGTGATGGATGATAACAGCCTTCTGAGACTACCAATAAGTGCAGAAGGCGCCTACTGGCCCATATCTATCAGCTGATAACGCCAATTCGAGCGATAACATTCAAATCGGCTGTTTAAATCTACTGCAAGTCCCACTTGACCGAATGTGTGCTCATATTAGCAATATTCAAGTTAAATTGTGCAGGCAAAAAGCCCTTGTCTGTAATGGAGCCCTTGTCTATAGAGTTGTGAAGAAAATCTCAAAGTAGTCATTTTCAAATCTAGCAGTGTTCAAGTCAAATCTCTTGACCAACTTCAACCTGATGCGAGGTTAATACTTTGCCCTCGCACTACATTCTATAGCTGCATGGACTCCCATTGAAAAATTGACCACATATTAAGGCACTTACAAATATAGCTGGGTAAAACTCCCTACTGACAAAATGTGTGTCATTTCACAAAATCTCTAATTATTTTAAAGGTTTTTTTTATTGACTTATTGTTATTCTTTCATATAAATAACTATTTTATATACACTATCTTCAGCCTTTATGTGAAGTAAAGACTTTGGGAGAAAGAGCTTTCTCGTTTCGGAAATTAAGAGGAAGACCATTCCATAATTTAGCACACAGGTGTCAAATCCATTTCCTAGAGAGCCGCAGCTCTGCACAATATAGCTCCAGCCCTGTTACAACACACTTAAGCTGCAGTCACACTGGACTTTTCTCCCCATAGACTTCCATTCATACGCACATGAATGCGTCAGACCGGAAACGCAAGCTCATACGGCAAGTTTTGCAGTTTGCTGCGTTGGAAAGTTTAAGCTTGGTGAACTCTGACCTGCGAAATCACATCCCTTGACTGTGTGAGACCAATGGAGGATCAAAACATGACCTCTCTGTACAGAAATTAAAATATGGACCAATCACTCGCTTTTTTAAATATCTAATCATCTTGTTTAATCCTGCCCCCTTTTCGAATCGCTGTACTACAGACTTTTTGCAAGCTCAAACTCTAGTGTGACCGCAGCTTAAAGCCGAAGTCACACTAGAGTTTGAGCTTGCGAAATTCTGTCGTATGGCGCTGCGAAGAGGGGCGGGATTAAACAAGATGATTAGACATTAAAAAAAGCGAGCGATTGCTCCATGTTTTAAATTTCTGTCCAGAGAGGTCATGTTTTGATCCTGGATTGGTCTCACACAGTCAAGTGATGCGATTTCGCAGGTCAGAGTTCACCAAGCTTGAACTTTGCACCGCAGCAACCTGCGAAACACGACGCATGACCCTGCGTTTCCGGTCTGACGCATTCGCGTGCGTATGAATGGAAGTCTATGGGGAGAAAAGTCCAGTGTGACCGCGGCTTTACTTGTAGGTTTCAAACAAGCCTGAAGGAGTTAATTAGTTTGATCAGGTGTGTTTAATTAGGGTTAGAACTAAACTGTGCAGAGATGCGCCCTTCAGGAACCGAGTTTGAGAACTGTGGTCTAAATTATGCAATGGTCTTCCCCTTAATATCCGAAACGCACTAACTTTTGGATCATTTTAAAAAGTTGATTAAGACGCATTTATTTAAGCTTGTTTTTAGTTGATGGTTTATTTTTTATTATTATTTTATGTGTTTAATATCTCCTATTGGAGCACTTTGGGTTTAAGTAAAGCACATTACAAATAAAATGCTTTATTTATTTTTATAACTATCAATCAAAGTCTGAAAAGATTTACTGTAAATGAATTAAGAGATTAATTACTTTAAATTTCAAATAAATTCAGGTTTTCAGAACTTTTTATTCATTAAAATATTAACTGTTTATAATCATCATAACTGTGTGCATTCTTGGGCATCAAAGCTTTCCATTAACACAAATATTACCAGAAATAATGCTTATAAACAGGGTTTCTACAGGTTTCAAGTCAAATTTTTAAGACCATTTTAAGACCATAATGAATGAAATTTCAGACTTACACAAAGTTAAACGCTAAAGACTTTTTAATGGCGAAGTTAAAACCTTAAAAAAAAACCATTAAAAACAAATTGTATTTTGAGGAATATAATTAAACCATATTAATCAGTAAATAGAGTTGGTTAATAAACGTTTCTTAAAACTAATTGGAAGGGTGTTGGCCCAATTGGGTATAGCTTTACATGGACAAAGAAAAATTAAGACCCATTTAAAATGATTTAAGACCTCCAACACAATATTTCAGTGGATTTAAGACTTTTTAAGGCTTAAAATTAGGTTTTTGAAATTTAAGACACTTTAAGACTTTGCAAATACCCTGATAAATGCATTAAAACAGCCATTTCAGTGTTGTTTTGATCAAATAAATGCATCCGTGTGGAGTATAAAAGACTAATATAAAGACTAAAACAAAATGGTGGAGCGATAAGCTCATCTCTGCTGACTCTCTAACATGACTGGGCCACAATCCAGTTCTTGTTTTTTATGTTTACACAGAGCCCGGGGCAGTTTCAGAGACAAGTGTAATTTCTCAAAACAACTCTTTCAGTGATATCTGTCAGGCATCAAGGGCAGACTATGAGTGCTATTCTATATCAGCAGCTTTTAACACAGTGAAGAACTTTACTTACCTCAGAACTGAACCAGTAGATCAAACCCTTACTAAAGAAATGGTATCACAAACGACGTACAATACAAAACACACATGTAGACACACACACACAGAGAAAACATCCTTAGACGAACCATTATATTTTGACGCTTTCTGTTCCGTAGACGTTATAGCCCTCTCTGTATGTGGTGAAACTCTGTGCAGTGGATGGAGGGGCTGGTTTGAAGTTCTGGGCATTTTTGGCAAGTTTGAGGCGCTTGGTCTCCTGGTGCGACTTATAGCAGAACTCCACCAGAGCCACAGTCATGGCCAGGCCCAGACCTCCAACCAGGATATAGAAAACACCAGCCACGTTACTGAGACTCAGCGCGCTGGTCTTATCCTATGGGGTGGGGGGGGGAGACGCAGTTAGTACACATGAAAGAGACCTGGATGCACAGTAAATGACTATATACTGCAATAATGAATAAAGGGATTTAAACATACGCATGCAAGCTCTCACAACCCAGCATGCACTCATTCATACTCTCACACACACACAGAAGTGTATGTCTACATCTTTTGCTCTCTTGCACACTAGGGGTTGCACGACTAGTCAGCTCATTGGTTCGCTGTTGACTAATCCTTCAAATGGATTGGAGCTGTATGTGTTGTTTAATATGCTGTAACAATCAAATATTGAGTAAATTACATTGTAAAATGTTATATGCTGGCATCTATGGTTTCATAATGAAGCTTTAAGATCTCTGACACCTTTCTAATGCATTAAAGTTTCACACATAAATCAAGATTTTTTTTAACGACAGGCTTACTGAGAAGTTCTTTAGAGGGCTAAAAATATGGAAATTTAAATCAAGTAGGCATGTGCTCTTAGCAATTTTCTTAGAGGGAAAAAAATGAGCTAAAGCTGTAAAGGCCACAATAACCTTAAGATATTAGAAGGAAAATGGTTTATAATATGATTAAAATGTTCTTTACACAAATAATAATTATAATAAAACATGATTTTAAAAAATTGTTCACTGAAATATTGTGACCAAAATGGTTATTCTTTGGCATTGGCCTATTGGGTCCTTTATTTTTTTCAACATTGTATGCTCAAATACACTAAAAAATCTGCATGCAGTAGAGTGGTTTACTTTCAAAGCACGTTGTTGGCAAATGTTATATAAATGCTGTGGAAATCTGAAACTATTTCATTTTGAGTTTAAATATCAACCAAAAATTTTACAAAGTGAAATTAAAGGGGTGGTCCAGAGTGTATTTTAAGGCTTGGTTGTGTTTCTAAGATGCAAACTAATGTGTGCTCATGCTTCATTTGTAGAAAATCACGTTATTTTTTTCACTTATCTTACTTTGATTATATACAGCTACTCAGCTAACATGAAAACGAATGTTGTATTTCCTAGTTCCCCTGAAAGGCCTGGCCTCAAGAGGCTATGATTGGTCAGCTAACATAATGTGCTGTGATTTGCGGATCGGCTTCCTATCACCAGGAAAAGCACCACACCAAGCAGGCAGCTTTTGAGCTGTGTAAACACTGTCAGTCAGAGTAGCTGTTAGCCATGTCAGTTTGTGTCTGAATCAGACAAAAAAATGACACAGAGGACACATCTGAACCTCACGCCTGCTCTCTAAAATAAAATCTGACAAGTGTCTTTCATATATATATTCGGTATAAGCATGTGTAAGTAATATGAAACGTTCACATATCTTTTGCAAGTTGGTTATTTGAGATGTATAACGCAAGTAAAGCGTCCGCATAGACAGACACTGCAGTGCTGCTGAAGATTGTGGGTGTTTACAGTGGTTTGGCTGATTTTGACAATTGCTAAATTGTTTAAGGAGCCAAACAGCATTTCTCGTTGTTTACATCCTTGATATAGATTACAATAGTCCTTGTAATAGATCAATTTTAACAAATAAAAATATTTACAGGTTGTGGCTCACAATCCACAGCTTCGTCTATTATGATTGGAGCTGCTTCTCCTTTGAGGAGATTTTAGCCAAATCCAGCACTGAACTGGGAGAGATTCTGGAAGCTGTCCTTTGTCAAATGCTAGCTATATATATATATATTTTATAATTCTCTGGACCATAATTAAAATGAAACTGTAAGCACTTCTCTCTTTATGTCATGTATTTTGGATGCCCAAATACAGAAACAGCAAAAGCTCTGTGGAATGAGCAGCATTTAGATGGAATTTTAGCTTTCTCTCCTATAACATTTCAGCGCATCTGGCCACACCTCTTCGCTACACAGGGTTTATGCGCGTGGTGAATGCGCGTAACCTGAAGCGTTTGTGATCTCACTATCCCGGATGTATTTTTTTGTAGTTCCCAAACTTTGTTTGCTGTAGGCTTTGCTAAGCTAACTCTGTAAAAGCCAATGTCTCTCTTTGCATTGAACTTTGAGCGTATTACATTCAGAGATGTTGTTTATGTTCACAAAGCTACATTGCACATCAACTAAAGTTTAAAATATGATCTCGTAGTGGACCACCCCTTTAAATTAAGTGGCGCTCAAAGGCTGACAGAAACCTGAAACAGCTGAGATATAACCTTTTTTATTGTTTGCATTTTCTCACCTGATTCAGCCAAGCAGACTTTATCTGCACTCGCAAAACCCTCTACTAATGCAGACGGAAACAGCACAGACTGCTGATGCTGAATGGTATAAATAATGTAAACCGTGAGTATACTCGACTACTTTTTGCCTAGTAGAAGTGACTAGCCGTGCAAGCCCCATCACACACTGCACGCAACTTGCTTTGAGGGAAAGAAGATGAGCTAAATAAAAAGGGGTACTTGAGAGGGGTATTTAAAAAAGGGCATCAAATCATTTCGAGGTGTGCCCAGAGGTCAAAGGTTAAAGTTAAGGGATTAAAAGCTCAGGCAGCTCAAGAGAGGAAGAAGTTATTCCCTCTCTCCTCTCTACTGGCCAGACAGTGAAACACTGCCCTGCTAGATAACACACACGCACACACACACACACAGAGAGACATGCGCACTCACATACACACAAGCACACGCGCGCGCACACACACACGGATGAAGAGCCAGCTCTGAGCCTGTTGCCCCCTCTAGAGGTGGAGTTGAGCCAGTACAGAAACATGACAAAAAAGCTGCCATCAGAGCTACAGTCGGATCCTCTGGCTTCTTCGGTCTGCCATCTTAACAGAGGAAGTGAGGAAGAGGAGAAGGAGGGGGAAGAATATTGATGTTACTATGGCAATTCCCCTCTCTGAACTACTTCTGCAAGCTTCACAGCCTTCAAAACTCATTAACAGACACCTGCATGCGACCAACGCCACACCTCAAAACACAGACAAGCCTCAACAGGACTCGGTTCTGCTGCTGTGACCACCAGCCTGACTGTCTACCAACACACACACATACACACAGAGAGAGACACACAGGCGCACACACACACAAACGCAGTCTGTCTTCACTGGAAGCCTGTGAAAGGACGCCACAGCAACACAGGACTGCGAGTGTAGCGTTACTCTCTTGAATGCAAAGCCAGAAACCTGTTTTCGAATAGGGTTGCCATGGTAACAGGCCCATACAGTCTACGGTAAAGCAGATTTGCTGCTCTTATGCATATGGGACGTGTTTTCAGAGTTAATTAACTTCCTTATCAGACTGGATTGCATAGAGAATTGTAATAAAACAATTGCATTTTATGCTCATTAACTAGAGTCTCCAGGCAAACACGCTCTCCTGCATGTGGTCTCTATTAAACCGAAGCCACTGGCTAATAGGGGGAAAAAAGGCTACATACACACCGCAGCTTGCCACTTCACCTTTTAGTGCTAAACCTGTCCTGTACACAAACACAGCAGCTCAATAATTCACAGGAGTGACAGTGCATTCTACAAATAAATTACGGTAACTAGGTAGGGACAATTAGGCATGGGATGATAACCGATTTCATGGTACACCGCGGTTTGGAAAAGTCAATGTTTTAAAACCGCCAAAATGTTCTGCTATACTGTTCCTACGGTATATGTAAGATTTTTTATTTACATTTTTTGCTTGTTTTTTTAGGACAACAGTATCTTCAGCAGAAAAGATATCCAAAGATGCCGTTGTAAAGAAACCTGTGTTTTTGAAACTAATAATGATAGCAGGTCAGTGATTCATTTTCATTATTGACATGTTTACTGCTCCAAAATATTGTAAATTTCTCTCAAAATAAAATATTTTGTGTTCAAAAAGGAAACAAGATTTAGTTTTTCACCCAGACATTTAAAAAGAATATAAGAGCAGTAATCACAATATTGTGAAACTGTGATATTTTTATCCAAGGTTATCATACCGTCATAATACTGGCCCATGCCTAGTGACAATTGCATTTAACCTTTGCAGTGTGTATAGAAGCCAACTGGACGAATTGTTCAATCAGTGCTGCAAAACATAAAATAAAATTAACAATCAGGGAAAAAAGTATGTCTTTATTAGTGGTGCCAGGTCTTAGTTGAAAAAAAAAACAAGCAAAAAAAGGACATAATCAATACCACACTCTCAACCCTATTGGTTTCTGAAACCAGTTTTGCACTGCACAGAAAATTTATTTAGGGAATTTACTTATGTAGGGAATTATTCACATACTTAGGGTATTCAAATGCGGTTGTCACTCCTGAAATTTATTTAGGGTTTTATTCTCATATTTAGGGTATTCAAATGCGCTTGTCACTCCTGAAATTTATTTAGGGTTTTATTCTCATATTTAGGGTATTCAAATGCGGTTGTCACTCCTGAAATTTATTTAGGGTATTATTCTCATATTTAGGGTATTCAAATGCGCTTGTCACTCCTGAAATTTATTTAGGGTTTTATTCTCATATTTAGGGTATTCAAATGCGCTTGTCACTCCTGAAATTTATTTAGGGTATTATTCTCATATTTAGGGTATTCAAATGCGCTTGTCACTCCTGAAATTTATTTAGGGTATTATTCTCATATTTAGGTTATTCAAATGAGCTTGTCACTCCTGAAATTTATTTAGGGTATTATTCTAATATTTGGGGTATTCAAATGCAGTTGTCACTCCTGAAACTTTACAGTGTTTATGAGACCTTCGATTGGAGTTACTGTGGGTTTCATAAACTACTCAGTCAGGATTGGAATTAAACTAAAATTACTAATACAGTAAAAATTATTGTGATTTTTTAAAATGGTCAAATAAACAGTGAAACTGCTACACTCAAAATTAGTTTAATGTATTTTTTTTACACTAAAATACTGGCAAATTTAATTTTAGGAATGAAAGTAATTGTAGTAAAGTTTGAGCATAATTATAAATATGGTGACAACATGTAAATCACCAATCCCTGCGTGACAATGTTTTTTTTTCTCATCAGTTACATACACATGTTCCATGTCATTTCTGTTGTTAAAATAATGCTTATTATATTATTTTAGTATTATGTGTTTTAACATTATGGTGTTTAATAATTGTGCAGATGACACTGTACACGTTCGCACAATGTTAAAGGGCACCTTTGATAAAAATCAACTTTTGTAAGCTGTTTGGACAGAACTGTCTGTACATTATACGTATTATAAACGTTTATATAATTATTAATCACCTGTTTCTAAACGGTCTGTCTCTAAAAGTAAGAGGGACATATCCCCCCTCCCGCCAGTTGCTACGCCCCTGGTGTCCTCTGTCACATTGTGATAAAAATGCAACAAGTCTCTTTTATTAAATTAAATTATAAAAATAGGCCCTAAATGCCAGTGATTTTGAGGCAAAAAAGCAACGTGACGTAGGAGTTCGGTTTTCCCCGCCCACTTAAGTGATTGACAGACACCACGTTTCTATAATAACATGTTTACACGTATACAGAACATTTTGTTTTAAAAATTAAAATATTTGTTCCAACTCTCTGTGATTTTTATAAGTTTAAAACGTTTGTAAACAGAGAATGTTTGTAATAAAGATAGTAAAATCACTATGAATTCTTAACCGATATAATCACCACGGCTGCATGGTGTCAGTAAACGTTAATATATGTGTGTGTGTGTGTGTGTGTGTGTGTGTGTGTACTGCAAACGGCATTTGTGAGACTCATCATTTCAGAAAGGCTTGAATAAACTCCACCACAAATACATCAAATAAAATTAGTTTTTTTGACTAGTGAGCTGGACTTCAGCTTTATCCGAGTCTGTCTCTATCACTGTGCTGTTTATCTGACGTAACGCATGATGAGAAGCATACACGCACGTGGGAATGGTGAGCGGGGAAAAGCAGCTCATTTGCATTTAAAGCCACAGGCTACAAAAAATGGGCAGAAAATGGGCAGATTCTTGAAGCTATAATAAACTATCTGATGGGTATTTTGAGCTAAAAACTTTACAGACACATTCTGGAGACACCAAAGGCTTATCTTACATCTTGTAAAAGGGGTAAAATAGGTGCCCTTTAAGTATCATTACTTGCTTCTTCATCTTATGGAAATGCTGTTTTTGGTGGGTTCAAAACATATATTACACACTGATTTCCATCAGTTACTGAAAAACTATTTTAAGTTTAATCTGTAAACCCTAAAATGTTGTGACTGTATTCTATTTATAGTGAAGGATTTGTCCCAGCTATATATAATGACATGATTTTATCCGTCTTCATGTAGCATATTGCTTTCAGACTCCTACTTGCTCCCTTAATTAGCTTTATGAGCAAAGGCATCACTGCATTTAGCCAATTAGAAATACCTTCTGAGTGACTGTGCTTCCTTAAAAGGATCATTCTAATGATTACAAACGTTGCCTGGAGAAGCTTTAAAGCCGAATTGGTAAACACAACAGCGATATCGAGAACGAGGCCATGTCACAGCAGCAGAAGAGGAAAAAAAAGTCTAATGAAATAATTGCTAAATCACTGTTATGAATGCTTACTACAAGATACGTTTATGTAACACTTAGAATAATGACTACATCATTAAAATAATGAATTATGAACACTTGTAAGTGCTTTGTTAACATGTCACATCTCCTTCTGTGTGAGTGGGTGCATCTGTTGTGTTGTCTCATTAATGCTAAAGGTTGTGATTTTCTGACTACGTGATGCATAATGGCCTGTGCGCATGTAAATAGGATGAAAAGCGGCCAAAAGAAAGTGAATCCAGCCACAAGAAAACTCGTTATGATGTTTGTGGTATATGGATATGTTTGTTGGAAGTACTGTAAGATGAGTGAGCAGACTAACCTTACTCCCAGAGTCTTTGGTCCCACATTCACCCTTATCGTACCACCACTTGTTTTTCAGCTTGTCTAAGATGCCTTGTTCACTGAGTTTCAACACTGCAAGGTTTACAGGAGTTCTTCACGAGGGGAAATAACATAAATAACATGGCACCATTATGTTATTTTATGTTATTAAAACTTTAACCTACCGAATATCTGTTAACCAAAGCGATACTGTAGGACACCTGGCCTTGTGCTGTTGATATTGTAGACAGCGAGAGAATAAGTGAGGGAGAGATGGAGAGAGAGAGAGGGAATGCAGGCAGGGCTAGCCTCAGTGTTACCTTCGACCTTTGACCTGGCAGTGCTACCTACTGTTATCGCTTTGAGTAATCGGCACTCACTGTTCCAACAGAGGCAGAGAGAGTAACCATGGTCACACAGCCAAACAGAGCATAATTACAAAGAGCATTGGGCAGATGAGCTTCGTTATTGGAATTGTGGTGAGTGTGTGAATGCAACTTTTCCAACCCAGTATTCAGCAAGCCGGATCCATCGGGAGAAAAGAAAAACCCTTACTTGACTAACAGACAAACAGGACCCAGCAGTCAGAAGGGGAACCGGTCTGTGGTGGGTGAGGGCTGAAGCCGAACATCTTACAAACGTCTTAAAAATGCCAGGCCTTAATGGAGGTTAGGACATTAGTAAGAAAGAGAATATTAATACTGCTTCGCTTTGGAGATATTTGCAGAATAAGTAATAATTGTATTATATATTTTAGCAGAAAATCATTTGCTTACAGGGTATTGGGCATTATTTCGGTTTGTAAGATGTTAGTATGTCATCAGCAGGACTGCTGGGAAACTCACTTTATTTTCCTTCTGCTAAATGATGAGAGTTGTAATCCAGCAAAGCAAATATACCATACTTACCGCCGTAACACCAGCCAGCTTCAGGCTTTGAATGGTAAATAACACAATTAAAAAAAATTAGATTTCTCCTAATTTATTTTTTTTTTAATGAAAGTGAAAATCCACAACTGACCTCATTTTTATCCAAACGAGTCACCTTAAAATACCTATTACTAAAGTTGTCATGGCTGCTGCAGTCTAATCCTGTTTATGCACTACAAGAATAAATTCAGAAAATAACTGAATTATTACTGACAGCTTATTACCTGGGTTTTCCGCTGTAATTTACCAAATGCTGCTTTAAACCTCTACAAATGTCATTTTGATGCAGTGTTGCATTTTCAACATCAAAAGTTGTTATAACAGAGATGCATAATGCAATTTAACAAGCGTAAACTGAAAAACGCCCATAAATTAAGTGCTAACATGATATTTATTTACAGTGCAGGTTTGAGATTAGAAAACCTGTTTCAGTGACTCCAGGGGTTCGTTCTTCGTACCTCGCTTAAATGATCTAAGATGGTTTGGCAGATCCTGGATCCTTTAATTTTGATAACTGATCTCTGGCTAATTTGGTTCTTCAAACAAGTTTGCGAATCAGATTAAAATGTCTGGATGATCTGGGGCCCTATCATACACCCGGCGCAATAAGGTGCAAGGCGTGTTTGCCCTGATGTGGTGCTATTTTTAGACCAGCGCAAGCTCAATTTTCCTGTTTTCCGCCACATTGTTTAATAGCAAATCCATTTGCGTCACTTTGTGGACTCATGGGTGTTCCGGTCTAGAAAAGAGGTGTGTTAAGGCGCATTGCTATTTTAAGGAACTAAAATAGACTGTTCAATAGACCAGCTGAAAGCAGGTCTAAAGTCCAGCGCAGAGCGTGTTAGTTGTGCGCCTTGCCTACACATTGCTTAAAACACACATGATGTACAGCAATACGCAAATATCTTTACAAATGAAAAAGAATTAAAGGATGAAAATATTACAGAAATTACTATTTACTACATAAATATAAAAAACACTGCCTTTATCTCGTATAGAACTTGCTTTTGTATAATGTTATTATTATTAGTAGTATTATTTACATGCATATTTATATTTGTTTTATAAAAAAAAAAAAAAGCTTAGATTTGTCCAGCAGGTTTTGGACCATATGAGGCATAGGACGTGTGTTTAGATAACTCAGTTTTTTGACCACACTTCGTTATTATTGTTCATTTATTCCTTTGCTGGAAATTAGACCTTGAATTTAGAAATAGTCTTGAAACAAATCTTTGCGCATAACAAACGAAATTAATTATGTAGACTAATGGATGTCTGTGCATACAACACTGTTTCCTTATCCACGAAAGAGAGAAAGTGAAAGTAAAGGCAGATTGGAGGAGGCTCATTCTTTATCCTTGCTGCAGATGGTCTGATGAACTATTTTCTCGCTAGTAAAGCGTTCAGTTTTTACACTTACAAAGTCCCCCATGTAAATAGCAAATGCTCCATGGCGGGACAGAACTGACTCTTAAAGAGAATGGGAGATGAGACTGATTGGTTTATTCTCAAAACACAACCAGAACTCATTTAGAGAATAAGCACAAGCCTGTTAGACTATGCGCTGCCCCTCAGAGTGTATTTTCTGTCCTTAAAATAGCAAAAGTGGATTTAGACACACCCTTAATGCTTTTGCGCCATGCGATTTAGACTTTGCACCTACATCGTTAAAATAGAGCTTCTGATCTGAGATCGCTGCGTTTGTTGTAAGGACAGATCTATCGACCCTCGAAATCATGATCAGCAATGCAACGATTGGCTGACGGCACAGCAGCGTAATGACATCATCTGATTAATATTCAATTATCCATACAGTACGAGCAAAATTACATCAAATTCGTAGTAAATGGTTTGTTAAATATGATACACAATAACTTTCCACCTTTGATGTGGGCTGCAGGCTTTACACATTCATGCGTCAAGAGTATTTAGCAATTTATTTCGTTTTACATTTAGACCGGGTTTTCTTTATTAGTAGCCTATTTAAGTTTCTCAATCAGCGTAAGGAATAACTGACTATTTAAATTAATTTTGCATCAAAAAAGCATTTTTATATTGGTAAAGGAGTCTGCAACTTTTGCGAAGCATCAAATCACCGCCATATTAGCTGTCAAAACATGTACATGACTGCATAAATTATTATTCCTTTAAAAAAAAAAAAAACAGTCGAATATTGAGCATGTCTGTCATACACAAATTGTACTAAAGCTGGTACCATAAAATAGTACGCGTTTATATCTAAAAAGCCCATATTAATAAATGTTCTCTTTGAACCCTTTGCGGAGAACCACCCCATGACAGTTTTTGAACTTTTATTTCGGAGTGCAGATTGCATAAGTTTTATATATTTTTTTAATCTTTTGGTACAAACTTTCAGTATTACCTTTGCTTGAAATGAACCTATCTAATCCTGTTTATATGAAATAAGCCTGCTCCCGAACAAGTTTGAGCTTCCAGACCTGTTGCTATGACTAAGCATGGGACGATAAATGTTTTCAATGTATACCGCGGATTGAAAATCCAAAATTTTCTGCTATACCATCCCTACGGTGTATGTAAGATTTTTTCTTGACATTTTTTTTTGTTTTTTTAGGACAACAGTATCTCCAGCAGAAAAGATCTCCAAAGATGCCGTTTTAAATTGTAAAGAAATCAGTGTTTTTGAAACTAATGAAGACAGCAGAAGTCAATGATTCATTTGAATTATTTACCTGACATGTTTACTGCTCCAAAATACTGTAAATGTTTCTCAAAATAAAATATTTTGTGTTCAAAGGGGAATTTTTTTTTTTTACCCAGACATTTAAAAAGAATATATTTTAGAGGAGTAATCACAATACTGTCAAACTGTGAAACCATGATATTTTTATCTAAGGTTATCATACCGTCAGAATCTTATACCGGCCCATGCTTAGCTATGACAACAACTCTTGGATGAGTTTTGAAGAATGAAACGATCCTGGATTTTGTCAAATCATCAATAAGCAAATAATCCAAGTACGAAGAACGGAGCCCAGGTTAAGCAACAGCTGCTAAATACAACTGACATATTCATGCATTCCTACGTTTACTACCACATCCTATTGCGCTGTGGTGGATTTTCACTTTAACTTCGATCTATGGTTCTTCTGTTTGTTTTTTCTGTTCTGAAGTTTTATGCTTTAATAACATGGTATACTTGCAGGCTTTGCTGAATTACTCCATTCATGCATTTTGGATCAGACTCAGGTCAATAAATGAGAAACATGCAGTTGTGATGTCATAACAGACTAGACACCCTTCACCCAGCATGCTCAACTTATCAATGTGTGGACTAGGCGGCCATTTTGATCTCAGAGTTTAGAGACTCACGAGCGAGAGCCAATTATTGCAGTGAACTCGCTCTTCAAGACCAATCAGGTCTGAGCGGGGCTGCCTTGCCCTCATGATAGGCTGAACACAGGGTGACCATTCTGCAGGCACGGGGGCTAAAGAAAAGTGGCCATAAGTGTGTGTATAATGAATTAGTGTTTGTGTGTGGTTGTCTGTGCATTCATATGCAGACGAATGTGTGCGTTTTGTGAATCTTCCGTACGGCACCAGATCTTTCTTCAACGCTGATTTCTAGGAGTGTTTAATTAGAATTCTCACGTTTTCCTGTGATGTTTTAGCCCCTTCAGGACTGTCTGCTCCAGTGGTCTTATATTTTTCTTTAATCCCATCAACGAGGGAGCTATGAGCTTTTCCATGGGTTACACGCCAATTTAGGGAATAATCTTGAGAGAGCTGGCGGCTCCAAAGGGATTTGCATACTTGTAGCAGGGAGTTGGCTAAAGACCAAAAGATGCAGTCTTTAAAAAAACGATTGGAGATATGCAGATATTACACTTCTCTTCCAAGTCTTCACACTTCTCTATTGCCACTACCGACAATTTGACACACTAAACAACTCTCAGCATAGGATCCTCGCCAAGTATTTAGAAACGCCACAGGCATATAATTTGGACTGTATCAACACAAATCCTTGCATTTGTAAATACTTTGCATTAATGAAGGACAACTAAAACGTTTTACGGACAAAAACTGAAAACATCAAAACATCACTGATAATGCTAGAGCTATTTTTAAATCGCTAAACTGTGATCTAATTGGTCTGTTGTGTATTAACCCTAATTGGCAATAAAACTGTAAAGCTATGAAGGCGTGCTGAGCCAATAATCTTCCAAAATAAACTAGAGTTGAGCTTAATCCAGTAATTAGCCATCACCGCTGACTATGGTGCGAATATACAGCATTAATATGGAACAAAACAAATTCATTATAATTGGTCTTTAACCCTTATGCAGTTTTATTTTCTGTACAGAGAAATTTGTATGTGTGTGAGCAATAGAGCTTTGCCCACTTGTTAAAAAGGTAATAATCCCCATAAAATGTGCTTAGATTTTGTGTATGAAATTTTTTTAACACAAAGTAGCACAGTGGTAAACGAAGAGGAATTAAAAAGGTTAAAACACAAAATTAATAAATTACTGTATATATATATATATATATATATATATATATATATATATATATATATATATATATATATATATATATATATATATATATATATATATATATATATATATATACTGTAAATACACACATATATACAGTAAAAAATTAATTGTTTCTTCAGTGCACCTCGATGCAGACCAGGACAAGTAGGTATCGTTTCAGTAATAGATCCTAACCAGTTATTACGTACTGATGTCATTTATCTCATATGCACCTATTCTCCACCTATTATGGATTAACTGTGATCGCTGCTGCCGTTTATCATTGTCACTCATTGTTAAGCAGCACCAGAGGGTTAAAGCCAATCGCAGCCTTTTCTGTTGAGCGCGTGACCAATCATAGGGGTGTAAGAACTGGCTCGACAATGCTCAAAAAGCAAGCGGGATAATATTTATGTTTGTTTATTTGCTTTAAAGGCTCATGTTGATCTGTGTATGTACTTGAGTTTTGTTTGATGCATTCAAAAAGAGTGTTTTCTTTGAGCAGGTAAAATTAAAGGTACAGATCATATATCTGACTGCTTGGATTAAAGGACAAAAATGTATTACAAACACAATGAAAATGTATTTATAATTTATACATTTTAATACAAGAATTCTTGTGCTGTGAAGTAAAATATAAAATTGTGTATGGAAAGCATCGTCAATGCACCGTAATGTCGGATTGTATGTACCGAATCAATGGCATGACAATCGTAAACGAACCGAATCGTGAGGCCAGTGTAAGTTCACACCCCTTGTGTGTATATATATATATATATATACAGATGCAATCAGAATTATTAAACCCCCTTTGAAATGATTTTCTTTTTTTTTTTATATTTTCCAAATTATGTTTAACAGAGCAAGGAAATTTTTCACAGTATGTGACAACATTTTTTCTTCTGGAGAAAGTCTTATTTGTTTAATTTCGCCTAAACTAAAAGCAGTTTTTAATTTTTTTAAAACTATTTTAAGGTCAATATTATTAGCCCCTTTAAGCTATATATTTTTTCAATAGTCTACAGAACAAACCATCCTTATACAATAACTTGCCTAATTACCCTAACCTGACTAGTTAACCTATTTAAGCTAGTTAAGCCTTTAAATGTCACTTTAAGCTGTATAGAAGTGTCTTGAAAAAATATTTTGTAAAATATTATATACTGTCATCATGGCAAAGATAAAATAAATCAGTTATTAGAAATGAGTTATTAAAACTATTATGTTTAGAAATGTGTTGACAAAATCTTCGCTGCGTTAAACAGAAATTGGGAAAAAAGAATAAACAGGGGGGCTAGTAATCCAGGGTGTTTAATAATTCTGATTGCAACTGTATATTATATATATATGCCTTGGTCGTTTCCAAATATTTATACTGTATATACTACAGGTTCAACACTACAGTTTATCCAGAAATGACAATTTACATCATTTACACACTCATGTTCTTCAACCTGTATTCTTCCTTGGTAAAGGAAAAATATGTATGTACAAAAGATTTCTTTTGCATTTTGTTTAATGAAAAAAAGGTGTCATCGGTATAGTACAAAATCCCACAAGTAGAGTAAATGATCAGAAAATCTTCATTTCTGGGTCAACTATCCCTTAAACATAATAGTAAATATAAAGTAGGCTCAGCCTTTCCTAACAGACACATACTGTAATATCAACACAGCTTTAGTTTCATTTGTGCTATTAGTTCCCCGTAGATCTTTTATTTTTCTTCTGTTTACGGCCCATTAATTCCTGCAACCCTGGTAAACACAAAACACAGTACATTTTGTGATGATCTGATGCTACAGATCAGAGAAGAGCCAGAGAGGGCCTAGCTTATTCCACCTAGAACAAGCTGTTTGTTTTTCCACACAAACAACCCGCGAGGCGCATTCGCAAGAGCCTAAACGTCCTAATAAGCTGCGCTCAGTTACCCTGACCTCGCTCCACACATCCACCCACCGGAGTCTTTATTCCTCTCCTCCTCTGCTTCCTGTCCTCCATTAGCCAAGTAAAGGGTCGCGCATCTGATCGCCGTTTGCCTTATTACGTAAGCTCCAAAAAAAAAAAAAAAAAAAACACTACATTAGCAGCGCTGACAACAACTGGTGCTAATGTCCTCGGGTCATTAGGGTTGGTTTGCTCATGGCCACCCCTGAGGGTCACGGTACTGTTGCCGGGGGTCAGAGGTCACAGCCTTGCCGATTACTCGAAGCTAGGAAATGGTTGTTTGGGTGAGATTGAGGCTGACCTTCGAGTCCCCTCCCCCGCTGCCGCACTCTCCCTTGTCGTACCACCATTTATTTTTCAGCTTGTCCAGCAGGCCCTGCTCATTCAGCTTTAACACCGCCAGGTTTACAGCACTTCTTTAAACGATAAACACATAGCTCGTAAGAAAAGGAACAGGTTTCGTGAGAAATCTAATGATGAGATTGAAGCAACTGGTAGTTGCTCGCTTGTTAGGGGTTAGGGTTAAATGGTTAGAACGCTTGATTGGTTGGACTGGTCGATTGGTTAATTGCGTCGGCTACTGGGTTACATATAGAAGCGTGTGTGCAAGTGAGGTGCGTGTGGTGCCGAGTGGACAGAGAGAAACAGAAAGAAGTGAGAGAAAGAGAAATGTTGCTAAGTGCTGGTGACTGATGGAAATGATGCAGGGAGAGTCCGTTTGCAAAGAAAAAGAAAACAGCCGATGGCATGACATGCGTGGCAGCAGGCAGAACAGCGTCGATGCAGAAAAAAATAATAATAATAAAAAACAATCCAACCGTACGAACATTACAGAAGTGCAATCACAGCACAAAGCGAAGGACACAGAAGATAAAAAAGACCAAGAAAAAAGGTAGGGAATCAACAGCAACAGGCATCACACTGTAAAAATGGACTGTAAATTAACAAGTTGAGACATTTCTATCATCAGAGACACGGTTGTAACATTAACTAAACAACACAGACATATTACGGTTACCTTATCATGTACCGCAAGAGAAAGAGAGACAGACAGAGTGAAGAATGAGAAAGAAGGAAAACCAGTTGGAGGTAGAGAGAATGAGAGAAGGTAGAAGAATGAGAAACAAAACATAAAGAAGACGGAGAAAAGAGAGAGATGGTGGAATCAGGGTAGGTGGAATACTATAACAAGAGTGAATTGTTATATTATTCCACCCACCTTAATGCCGACCCTTTGGGCGTGGCCACACCGTAGCCCTTGGAGTCCAGGTTCCCTCCCACCTTCATAGTGTCGCATGGCTTTCTCTGCTCGATGTATTCGTTCATCGTGGATTCGAGCAGGAACGCAAACTTCCCCTTGGACTTGCGCACGCGAGCCACTCCGTCAGGGGTGGTCTTAACAAACACTGATGGTTCGGCAGATTTCATGTAAGACCACATCTTCTCATAGACGGCGATCTTTGAACGCTGTGAGGAAAAAAAAAAGGACCAAGAAGAAATAAATGGAAAGGTTAAGAAATGGGGGAATATTAGTTTCTTGACCTTTCAAATAAAAATTGACTGACTGGGACTCATCTAGTAGCAGCCCATAAAGAACCATTTTATTACTAGAAAAGCACCTCATATTGGGTACAAACAGTTTATTCCACATGCTGTAGGGCTTTTCTAGAATTTACTAGCATCACTACACTGTAAAAAGCAATAGCTGTTGTTACTAATAAAATGTATTGCATTTAACTTATTATGAATAAGTTTGTTCACCTTACAATATTTAAACAAGTAATCCCAACTTTTTAGCACATTAAGTTGTTAAAATAAATAAGTAATCTTGACTTACAATATTGTTGTATTTACAACTTTTGAGTGTGCCAAAAGCATGTTAATGATGAGAATGGTAATGAGGAAACTGAGGAAACAGGTGGAAGAATTACAACTTAAGCATAAACAGACATAAGCATTTTCAATTCTTTGATGTTCAAATTTGATTAATATATTAATATTAATAAACTTTATATTTATATGAATGTTTAATAAATGATATAAACATATTTAGATAATAATAATAATAAATAAATAAATAAATAATATCTATATAATAAAAAATAAATATTATTAATAAATATTATTTATTTATCATTATTATTACTACATTAAAGCTTGGCTGAAAATTACTTGTTATAAAGTGTTATATTATTTTTTTGCAGTATGTGGCTGCTATATAATGCAATAAAATGTTTTAGAAGTAGATAGTAGGAATTGGTAGGTAGTAGGTATTGGTTTTTAGGGTGGCACTGTGCACAGTGGGTAGCACTGTCGCTTCACAGGAAGCAGGTCGCTGGTTTGAGCCCTGGCTGGGTCAGTTGACATATCTGAATGGAGTTTGCATGTTTTCCCTGTGTTCATGTGGGTGTCCTTCGGGTGCCCCGGTTTCCTCTACAGTCCAAAGACATGTGCTATAGGTGAATTGGGTAAGCTAAATTGTCCATAGTGTATGTGTGTATGTTCTGGTCCTCCAGGTTGGGGGTTGAGCGTTGGGCTAACGACCCACCTCATAAAAATGAGATGTTACGAAACACCAACATGGTGGGCTAAATATCAACATTTATATAAACAGCCCTGGGAGTAAGTAAGTAATAAGGTATTGTTTTTTGTCTTTACTTAAATGTTTTAGTTCAGCTAACTTGATCATTTTAAAGGCAATCGGTTTCCTACACTGTAAAACCCAACTTTATCAAAACCAGTCAACTTTATCAAATTAAATGAGTGTAGTTAACTCAAAATTTACTGAAAGTTAATTCTAATTTGATTAATTTGAAGAGTTTTGAACTCTGTGTTGAAGGTAATGAGTTAATTAAATACCTCATTACTTCAACTTAAATGGAGTAAGTTCACAGTACTCATATAGATTAGTTATTTTTTTTTTTTTTTTTTACCTCAAATGGTTTGTTGCAATCAGTTTACTCAAACTGATTGAGTTGCCTTAACTTATTGGGTTTTACAGAACTCAGTTGGTTTGATTCCTCTTCATTTATTGGGTTTTACTGTACTTAAATTGCTTGATTTACTCAAATGGAGTAAGTTCACAGTACTCATTAGGATTAGTTTTTGAATGGTTTGTTGCAATCGGTTTCCTCAAATGGTTTGAGTTACCTTAACTTATAGGGTTTTGCAGTGTAATATTTTCCTACACTGTAAAACCTAATAAGTTAAGGCAACACAAACCGTTTGAGGAAACCGATTGCAACAACCATTTAAGTTCAAAAACTAATCCTAATGAGTACTGTGAACTTACTCCTTTTAAGTTAAAGTAATGAGGAGTTTAATTAACTCATTACCTTCAACACTGAGTTCGAAACTCTTTTCTAATGAGTAAAATTAATTTTTGGTAAATTTAGAGTTAACTACACTCACTACATTTAATAAAGTTGACTGTTGGTAGTGTAAACACAAATAAGAAGTTAACACAACTAATAATTTTGAGTCAATGGTACTGGAGTTTACTTTATTAAAATGGTTTAAGTTATGCTCACTTAAAATTAATGCACTACTTTACTTTGACATTTTAAGGCAATCGGTTTCCTCAATTTTTCCAAGTATTACATTTTTACAGTGTATATACAAAAAAATCCCCAAAAGAATTGTATACTCGGTTTCATTCACAAGCTGCAGCATTGACACAACAGAAGTCTAGTCTTGTTTGATGCAATGAAATGCAAGCAAATATCACCTCTTCCAGAGATCATTTTGTTTTGTTTCTTATCCCATTACAATGTGCAAATGATTTTCACTGCACCAGTGAACTGTCTGAATCAAACTAACAACGCAAACTATTTCAGACCTCTGTGAAGCGCTGTTTGAGCGATTACATTCACAATTCATTTATTTTTAATCATTTAGCAGATGTTTTCATCTGAAGTGACTTGCAAATGTGATTAGTCTAACAGAGGCAATAACATGAGCAATGCAAAGTTTCAAACACTGTCCTGAATGGTGCAAATTAGAACAAGGAAGGATATGAGAAACTCTGAAAGCAGAAGTAATTATATATACGCAAACATGTGTGAAGTCGGCATTACTAATAGATCAATAGTGATTGAAATCTGCATGAAACCTCTAGAGTCATTAATGAGTGAAAAGGCACCTCCCATTCTCTAGAGGAGGAAACATCTGCCATGTTGGCGCATCCAAGGTTATTCCTTTCAGTGACATTATAAACAAGCTCCGTCTCAAAAGTGTGTAAGCTGACTCACTGACAGTGAATAATCATTGCTAAAATAGAAGCTCATAAATGAGTGATTAAAAAACAAACATGCAACACACGCCTCTCCAACATAACACTCACACACTCAGAGAATGAGAGAATGAATAAATCAAAAAACAGAGACAGCACGGCCGTACTAATCCTCTGTATATGAACGGAATCAAAGCTTAAGTTTCATGAGCCAAAATATTCTGTGTCCATCTCTGGAGAGGCTATAGCTATAAATGGCCACGTAGCGGACAGGATATCTCTGGAGAGCACACATACACCTAAATTTATTAGGACAAACACACACACACATATACTCCTGCTTTTATAGGACACAGTTTTACACACATGCACTCTCTCACACACACACACCTTATGCATACAAGTAGGTTAACTTGACCTCCAAGCAGCTGGTGTATGAGTATGCTGTACTGTGTGTGTTTCTAGGCATGAAGGATAGGATTCTAGGAATAAGAGAGCAATTTCTGTGCTACTAGAGGCATCGAATGGAAATAATAACTTTTTTCACATCTTTGACATAAAAAACATATAGTGATAACTTACATTTCTGGGTGAGCCTTTTCTAGCCAGTACTGTGCTACATGTATTAAGTCAAGTCACTTTTACATTTACAGCATTTTATACAATGTAGATTGTGTTAAAGCTGCTTTCCATGGGTGAACAGGAAAAGATAATGGGCCCTATCATACATCCTGCCCAAGACGCGTTTGGTGCGATTTTTTGCTATTTTCAGACCAGCGCAACCCTAATTTTCACGTTTTGCACCACGTTGATAAATAGCAAATCCAATTGTGCTACTTTGTGGACTCATAGCCGTGCTGGTCTTAAACAGAGGTTGGTTAAGGCGCATTGTTGGCACCTTGCTATTTTGAAGAACTGAAATAGACCACGACGTTGACCATCTAAAAACAGGTCTAAAGTCCAGTGCAGAGCATGTTAGTTATGCACCTACGTGGGTTCAAATGCTCACACATTGCTTATTACACACAGGATGTACAGCAATACACAGATATCCTTACATATGAAAAAAATAAAGAATTAAAATTAATTAGAATTAAAAACTAAAATTATTATTTTCTACATAAATATTTATGACAATTTGCATTAGTATAATGCTATTATTATTAGCAGTATTATTTATTATATGCATTATTATATTTGTTTTAATAAAAACAAGCTTAGATTTGTCCACCTGTCGGGTTTTGGAGACGTATAGTATGCATCACCATATGGGGCATAAGAATAGGACGTGTGTTTGGATACGTTTTTTGACCTCACTTCGTTATTACTGTTCATTTATTCGTTTGCTGGAAATTAGAACTGAGTTTAAAAATAGTTTTGAAACAAATCTTTGTGCTTAACAAACAAAATTAAATATGTAGGTTAATGGATCTTTTCAGTGGAGTGCGTACAACACCGTTTCCTCATCCACGAAAGTAAAGGAGTAAAGTAGAGAATAAAAGTAAAGAGAAAGAGAAAGTAAAGAGGCCAAATGGAGGAGGCTTTTTCTTTATCCTCACTGCAGATGGTCTGTTTAACTTTTTTCTCGCTAGTAAAGTGTTCAGTTTTTCCACTTACAAAGTCCGCCATGTAAATAGCAAATGCGCCATGCCCCAACGCAACTGACTCTTAAAGGGAATACACTGTAAAAAAATAAAAAGTTGAGTTAACTTAAAATTTTAAAGCAACCAGTTGCAAAGAAATTTTGAGTTTATTAAACTTCAGTGGTTGAAGTTGTGCCAAATTATTTTTTTTTAAGTTGACTGAAAAGGCTGGTTTTAGTCAAGTATACTTTATGAAACAATTTGGCACAACTTCAAACACTCAAGCTTAATAAACTCAAAATTTCTTTGCAGCCGGTTGCTTTAAAATTTTAAGTTAACTCAACTTTTTTTTTTTTGAAGATATGGAAAAATAAAAATTTAAAGTCTCCTCAACTGAATATTTTACTTTCATTGGACAAACAGTACTAAACATGCAGCTGAATCATTTTTATGAGTAAATTCAACTCTGAGCTCAAAAATATGTCCACCTAACTTACAATTTTAAATTGAGTTAACTATTTGTAAGTTGGATTTTTTACAGTGTAGGAGATGAGACTCTGATTGGTTTAATGCATGTTATACTCAAAACACACCCATAACTCATTTAGGGAATAAGCACAACCCTGTTAGACCATGCACCAGGACGCAAAAGTGGATTTGGACACACCCTTCATGCTTTAGACTTTGTACCTAGATTGTTAAAATAGAGCCCAATATTTTAGTTTGTGGGACATATTTAGTATATCAGGAAGAGAGTAGAGTCAGAATACTTGTGTAGTTCCAGTTAAATAAAAACAGATTCAGTTCAGTTTAATATGAATGGAACTGCTGTAAGAAGATCCACCAAAGAGTGTCATTGGTGGGTGCTTTTAATTAACTGTTTTTGTTATGTTGCCCTACTGGGATTTTCAGTCCCATGCCTCATAAAATAAAACTTCACAGAAATCTTTTTATTATTGTATTGCTTTCATTAACACATTATTTGCTTTATTTATTGACCATACAGTTCACCCCTCAAAAAGTTCTGTCACCATTTAACGTGTGCAGTGATTTCAGCACTGAGAAGTGTTTTTGGTAACACTTTAAAATAATGGCCCATTAGTTAATGTGTTTACTAACATGAACAAACAATAAGTAAAACACTTACTACGGTATTTATTCGACTTTGTTAACATTAGTTTATGTTATTTGAGTTAAATAACATTAGTGCATGTTACCTCACTATTCATTAACTTATGTTAACAAGCAAAACTTTGGATTTTTTTTTTTTAAAGATTTATTTTTGGCCTTTTTTAGATAGGACAGTATGGAGACAGGAAGCGAACTTGGAGAGAGAGAGAGGGGGGTAGGGTAGGGAAATGTCCTCGAGCCGGGATTCGAACTCGGGACGCCCTGACGTGCTACTGCACCATATGTCAACGCGCTAACCACTAGGCTATTGCGCCGACACAACTTTGGATTTTAATAATGCATTAGTTTATGTTGAAAAATGATTGATAAATGCTTTACATTATTATTCACACAGTACTTAGGTAATGTTAGTAAATACATTAACTAACATGAACTAATGGACCATTATTCTAAACCATGGGTGCCCAAACTTTTTCTTATGAAGAGCCAAGAACCAAACTTGATTGAGGCTAGTGTGCCGAAGGTAAATATAGTTGCCATGGGTAATTTCCTAATTAATTTAATAATATTTAAAAATAACTAGAAAACATTGCTTTATATGAACTAATACAGTATATTTTTTATTTTTTATAATGAACTTATTACAGTAAATACAAAAACAATCTCATTTTTAACAGAATTTCATTAGTTTTTTCCTTGATTTGCTTGCCGATGTCTTCTGCATAGTTTTCTATGCGTCGAGTAATGTAATTTACATTTAATTGAAACATTTAATTTCAGTTTGCTTTTTTTGTAGCTCAGCAATAAAACAAACAAAAAATGTTACGTAAAATTAGAAATGACAATCTTTGTGTTAAAGGCATTAGCCCCAACCCTCTCCATCATTCTCACTCTCTTTGACCTGCAGGCCCTACTTTAAGCATCTCTGATCTAAAGTGTTGCTGTGATTTTTAAGAAAAAGTCACTAATGCTCACCAAGGCTGTATATGTATCTGTTACAAAATGTAGTGAAATATAATTCCAATGTAAAATAGCTGCTGTTTGTAAACGTAATTTGTTGAATCTGAATTCGTTCGTATCATGCCATCCATCAGAAATAAGAAAATATAGTTTTTAAATTTAGATTTTTTTGATGAATATAAAGTTCAAAACTACATTTTTATTATAAAAAAAGGTTTTTGTAGGAATGAAAGTCTTTACTGTCAGTTTTGATCAATATATAATTCAATTAAAAAGAATGCGTTCATCCTGAAAAAGAAATTATTTCTTAAAATGATCCTACACGCATTAGTCTGTTCCTCACACAATTATATCATATGACTTGAGACTTAGCCTCTACCGTAATGTACAAGTCCTACAGAACTTTTAAATGACAGTTTTATAAAGCTACCTTTAAGTTTTAAATTTAGAATTTCATAAGATGATTTAAATAGCTATTAGGAAAGATTTAATAATTTGACATCATGATCATTTTGTAGGGAGTGTATAGAGAGTGTTTGTTCGTATAATAAATTACAATTAAAAAAATTACAAGCATAAATGAATATAACACAACAAAGATACAAATGGACGGTGCGTTATAGTTTTCAGGATATTCTAAAAGTATTCTGGTAAAAAAGTAAACAAAAAATGTAAGGTAATCAAACAATGTAATGAAATGTAAATGAACACTGTATAGTCTTCATTGTAATTTCTTGTGGCCAAATGGTTTCAATTAGCTTGAAATCTTACACAGTCGCATACCTTAAAATACATTTGTTTCTGGATACTTTCTGTAGTATGGTTAAACTTTTGCTTACTGTTTCCTGGTTAATCACATCTCAAAGTTGCAGATTCTGCGATTTGACTATTCGCACATTGCGATATTGATGCTGAAACGATATATTGTGCAGCCCCAATTTAGACCACTGGCTGATTCCATAATACATACAGTACAATACATTCAGCATTTCATATAATCTAGTAGCTATCTACAGTATATTCTCAGAGAGAAGAACTCCTTTCTATTTCCAATATTTTTTTGTATTATTATTATTGCTGCAATATTGTGTTATAAACACAAGGTGGAGATGGTCTCTCTCTGCATCCCATTCAGTGCAGCTCTATGTCAGGCGCTCTCCTGTCATCTCGGCTCTGATCCTGTACATTAGCCAATGACAACTCATGAAAGAGAGAAGAGCAGAAGGGCACCTCATTTCAAGTGTCCTC